>WEDG01004495.1:0-357811 GCA_017591395.1 Schistocephalus solidus
GATAAAATGGTCAGACTGCTGCGCGAAAGTTGGTCCTCCACGGTCACACTAAACACTAAATAGAGCCGTTATATATATATATATATATATATATATATATATATATATATATATATATATATATATATATATATATATATATCGGCACGGAATGCAAAACCTCATATGTCTGGATTCATTGTATATTTTGCGCTCGAGACACTTGTCAGTTAGCAGAAAAAAACCTGAGGGTGTCCCTTTGTATCCATTTGTAAGATTTCTTCTGTATCCACCGAACCGAAAATAGCTCATATCCACAACGAATAGATTCAAAAATTAGACCTTTCTCATAATTTGTGGCCATACGGTACGTTAGTTATTTATATTTACGTTTCTATTAATCGTCAACTCGATTTCCTGGTTCCTATTTTAAGTGGCTTTATGAGGTTATACATTTATCAGAAAAATAAATGTACCAATGAAATGATTATTTCAATTGAAGTGGATTGTGATGCCCAGGTTGAATATCAAAAGTTATTTATTTGATGTCCGACGTTTTTAATAGTGATTTTGTCTACCCCTCTTCAGAAAAGGAAGAGTTATGTACACGAGTATGATTATATGGTTAATCTTGCTGATGTTCAGGTAACCAATGGCGACTGTGGAGCTCCATCCTACCCCCATTTTCACGAGGACTCTGGTCCTGATATCGTCTTCCACTGTGGAGACGATCGTTCCATGCCTCGCTGTCTCCTGTCAAGAAGGTTCATAAAACCAGATGGAGCAAATGTATGTGATGGTTGACTGGACATCTGGTATGTCTTCAGGTCTCCTGCACCTTTTTTTGGTCTAGGATCATTGCCTTCCTCCACAATTTCAACAGCGCAAAAGTATAAGCCGAGGAGCCACTTTATTTTCCCTGACCACCTGCATGCCAAAAACTCCTTGTTAACCTCTGTCATTCAAAGGGGTTCCATCTCGGATGTAGTTTCAATACATTTGGTTGACAGTGATCAGCGAACAGCTTGCTACCAGAAGACCGTTTGCTAAGCATTTC
Organism: Schistocephalus solidus; assembly: GCA_017591395.1. Classification (NCBI taxonomy): domain Eukaryota; kingdom Metazoa; phylum Platyhelminthes; class Cestoda; order Diphyllobothriidea; family Diphyllobothriidae; genus Schistocephalus; species Schistocephalus solidus. The sequence goes on from WEDG01004495.1 coordinate 1,037, forward strand.
CAGAATCTTGTTAAACTGGCGTAACCAAAATATTGTCAAAAAACATCAGTGCAAAATTTTTCCCCACAACAAGAATTGTGCATGTGAAAAGCGTCGAGTTATCGGCCTGTCTCAATCCAATCACCAGTTTACTAAAAGGCGCGGACAATCTACTAGTGCATGCGAGTTTGAACAGCGAGTGAGGTTGGCACTCGGTAATCCGTCTCCACGGCTCATCGATCCATTGCGCACTATAATTAATCTGACTCGGTGTTAAACTATTTCAACTTGTTAAAAGTTGTCGCTAATAAGTCTGCAAACCAATTAGGTGATTTGTTCGTATGGTCATTACCGAGCAATTTATGAAGCCAACCAGACCTCCACTGCCAAGGGCAAATGGGTGGAATGTTAATCAATGTGCCTTGGATCTACAGCGCTAATACCCTACCCCCTCCACACCATGCCCATGCTGTCAATGCACATCCTGCTCGCGAATCAGCCTCATCGGACATCTTCGGACACAATGCAGCAAACATCTGCAAAAATCAAATTCTACTTCAACGAACCCCTCCACTGTCACTCCTACCTCAAACCCCACAGCATCAGAGGCGACAACCAGTCTCACCACCGGTGATCACTGCAAATACCTCGCCACCTTCGATCACTGGCAACTTTTTATCATTCTCAACTAAAACGTCGGACACGGTGAGAATCAATGCTGTCACCACCTACCCCGCTCCCACCACTGCTGCGACCACCTCCGACTTCCAGCCCACTGCTACCTTCATCACAACAGCCCCCTCCACCAACAATGGCGACTTGATTCCAATGTGTCTTAATTTTGGTCGCACCTTCACCTCACGCATCGGTCACTTGTGAATCCATCGCACGGAGGGTGGCGAACTGCTGCCTAGAATACCAACGCACAGCAGAGACTGCCACCTCCACTGCTCTCCCGCATTCACTCACCACACGGGCTTACTTATTCACATGCGCTCCCAGTGCGTGTTACCACCTGGTGGCCTTAGAGTTAGGCTGCAATGCATACTTCTTAACTAGGCCTCTGAAAAACCCACACCTGTGAAATGTGAGCCCCCTTCTGTGTCAAATTCTGGTGGTTGTGTTTGGGGGCCAGGTTGTGTGTGTGCTATGCTCAGGTGAGGTTATTAGATCTATCGGCAGTTGCACCCATTTCGCGCACCAGTTGACTGACCGGCTCGGACGGTGGCTGGTTGCCAACTGAAGAGATAACTGGGACCACGTAGTCAGCTCAGTGCATGTCTGCGTGGAGTGGTTGACTTGTGGCCTTAGAAATCAGGCTGCAATGGTTCCTTCATAATACGGCGTATATAGCCTTCTCACTTCGTGCGATTCGAGCTAAGTGTGGCAGCATACCTAGGGGTGGCTTCGGCTATGCCAGCCACCTGCACCCTCTCCCTCCTCCGGCCTTCATGACTTGGTCGTCATACCTGACCCAGATGGGTGAGGTAAGAGTGTGGTAGATGCAACGATAGTCTACTCTCTTTTAAAACTAATCCAAGCGCAAGTCACCGTCACTGTGCCATCTTACAGTGGGGAATACGGTGAGCCTCGTCGGATACGACGGCCAAATTGCTGTGTATTCTCTTGGGGCGTGATGGCACGCGAAGGTGTAGCCTCACGCCATACCAGCCACCTGTGGTCTCTATGGCATTGAAACATGCGCCAGATCTCGCCTCTGTTCTTCTTGGCTCTGTCTTCACACCGGGCTCAGACGATGGAGAGAAAGTCTATATTCACTTCAAACTAATCCATGCGCAAGTCACCGTCCCCACACCACCATACTGTGGAGCACACGGGAGACGTTGTAGGACTATGATGGTCAAACTGTCCTGTCTGTGGAGTAACTGACTGCATGCCTAAGAGTCAGGCTCAGTTGCTTCTTCTTAACTTGGTTTGTTTAACAGCTTCAAAGATTGAAGATACGGGCCTCCATTCTAGCAATCCTGGTAAATATAATAGGAAAAGACATGTGTAGCATGCGTTGATGGGCCTCTTAGCTTTCTCAGACACTACCATCACTCATCTCATGCCCTCTGTAGCTTATCTTATCACTGCAGGTTGCACGATGAGGAGGAAGAGACTAAGGTTGAGGCTGTCAAGATTACCTCAGTATGAACTAGTTAACGTGCAAGTTTCCGTCCTGCAGCCTCTTGCTTGGACACACGGTTGGCTAAGATCATTATCGTTGACCTGGTGTCATCGTCTAGTTTCTGGGAAAGATAAATAACATCTAGGATATGGGTGTTTTAAAAGAGTTTCCTGACTTTAGTTAACATGCTTTTTGCGCTGTATATGCAAGAGTGTATAGGTTTCGTATATATTATCTTGGACACATTTAATCATTTCAAAATATACTCTTAATCGACAATTATGTGCAGAAAAATCTTGTGTGGTCGATTCTCAGTAATGAAATGTGTAAATCTGTCCGATAAAGTTAAATTTCAGACCTTGCGGTACTGTGGTAACTACTTTTTATAAAACATTTTATTTACGAAATTTTAGCATATTTTTCTGACTCATTTTACTGAAAGCTCTTCCGTGCAATTTTGGCAAAAAGTTACAGAAGCAGCTGTGTAAGACGACTATAGCGGCGCACTAAGGCTCGCCGTGGGGATCCAGAGCGCATTTTTGCTAAATAAGAATGCGTCGGATAATTGCATGAAGCGAATAAAAACCTACGCAAATAGATCGACAGGTGTATTCGCAAACGAAACGAGTGACCAGGCCACATCTCCACATTTTGCCTACCACCCTTCGCAAGTCATGAGATTCGCGCAAGATGTTAGCCACATTTATACTTAGGATTTGCACTCTGATCGGAGGCAACTAACGTGTGCCAATTAATATGGACGAACGAACTAGTAACAAATCAGGAGACCACTGAAATCGTTTGTCAGATTTGGTGCTGTTGTTTTCAAAGTAAGTACGTCAACTTACCTGGAATAAAGTTGCTACGTGGGTGACAGAACACGCAACAATTATGAAAAGGAACAACACTGGCTGTCAGATCACCATTCATTTGGTGGGACTCAGCCAATCCTTGAAGATCGAAAGGATCAAAAGTTCCGTGGCAGGTGACAACCCCTGAGTAGCAGAATGATTGAGTGATCTTTCTCCGGCCTGCACTACATAAGCAACCTCAGTGACCTCCTTTTTTCCATATTCAGTGACGATGGCAGAGTAACTGACCATGTGGGTCCGCGAACGAACACCGTTTCCAATGGCGGTATAATTGACACAATCTGCCTAGTTTTTATCGTGTCAATGGGCAAAACGTTATGGAAGATGTATTTATTAACGTCCCTGGTGTAGGAAAGCATGACTTCGTCACACCAATGGCAAACGCTGTCGAGGAATGTGGAATCTGATTTTTATTAGAATTTATATCGTATAAATACTACAATTTTTGATATGTCCCCTAAAAACAAAACCAAATGTAACCAGCGACCACCATGACAATAAACGTTTATTTCCGGGGATCATATCACCTTCCTTTGTACTTCCTAGCTTTGATGCAACCCTATATACTCCCTGCATAAAAAATTTCAGTTTTCAATTCTGTTGCACTGGAAGTGACGGAAACAAAATACTGAATGCTCGCATTTTGAGGAACCACTTTTATCCGTTCAGTTTGAACACCAGTCGGCACTTTGAGGTAGGTGACCCGGTTTTGAGCTGGGACTGTTTTTTGGCGGTGTTGTTCTCATTTTCGTTTGATGCCCAGTAATCCCCTTATATCCCCGATTAAAAAAATAGTTTCATGTTAGTGCAGACTGTGACGGTGTCAAGACGTTCCATATTGTATATGGTTACAAGTCTCATCAGCAAAAAAGTAAAGAGCAATGTCCTGAGCGCTTTAGCAAATTTAAGAGATTTGAACTTAGAAGATGCTTTCGCTGAAACATGAAGTTAATTGATCTGCAGTTTTTAATTCTCATTCGAAGCAATCATAATTAACAGTAGCGGAAAAGATACTAGTGTCCGCATGAGCGCAGTATTTATAGGACACAGTTGCCAGGCAACCAAATGCTGTACTCGTGTACACCGCTGGCTGTCGTATTTGTTGCGATGATTGCCCATCTGTTCCTACCCGAGTCGTCAATTACCATGTTTTCATGATCTCGTCACTGCGTCCTATAAATAGTGCGCTCCTTGTGCCCCTGTTATTCTATTCTATGAATGCCCGTGGTGATGGGCTCATGTGAGAATCTGGAACATTAGGCCGATAAACTCCTTGTAACATTGGTCACATATTCTTCTGAATTACTTTGCTGGAACTTGCCTGTTCGTTTCTTTCAGCACGTTTGAGTTTGATTGCTGACGACTAAATCATCTTACAGCACATCGCAAGTACAAAGAAAGCCCACGGGCGACAGTTTCCTTATCCTAAAATGGGTATCAGGAGCAACGAGGCTTAAAGAACCAGCTTTGTCTCCAAATGTCCACGTAGGCTGTAGCTGTGGTGACAATGAAATTTAAAACGGAATGGTATACAGTGCCGACCGATGCTTACAGCTATACCAAGATAATATTTTCTCATCTTTCATAACATCCATTTATTTTGCATGAAAACGAATTCTTCATTTATTTTTGTTTGACAAGGAAAATTCCCAATAAAATGAATTTAGCTTCATTAAGAGGATGAACGTTAGAAACCGAATTATGGGGCATATCTGCAACCTAAATTAAATTCTACCTTACTTAATGCAACTTTTCTTCCTAACGGGCTAAAACATATCTTGGGCAGTAGGTTCATCTGACCAGTTTGGTTGTAAACATGCAATATTCTGAGGTCAAGTGTAAAGTCAAAACGCTTTTGCGTTTGAAAACACACATTTTCAGTAACTTATCAAGATTTAAAAGAAAGCAATACGATAACACCTTCAGTCCACGTGCCGAACTTCAGACCGTAGATTTAAAATAAATAGGCTTCATTCATCCAAATCCCAAACCACACGCCGTTATTTTATTGAGAATAAATGAAAAACCGGTATATATAAAACATAGATATTCTGTTACACATTAAATCATCCCGCTGGCTGGAGGGATTTATGAGTCAAACATAGATGCTTTTAAATAGGTGGGACCTTATGAAATAAATTGAAATTTTAAAATATTTTATTTAAACATAGGGAAAAAAGCATTTCACCTATTTTGAAGCCTTGCTTTGCTTCTTGGAAGAGTAAGGCTAGTGTTTAAATTAAAATTTACGATTTCGGTTAGGCTTCATGTTATTGGTAAGACTTAGGTGTGATTTTTTTCAAGACAAGGGTTTCAAATTAGTTAATAGTTAGGGTTATAGCTACAGTTAGGTGTTTGGTTAGGTTTATGTTTAAGGCTATGACTGAATAATATTCAACCTAGCTGGAATTATGCACATTACAGCATAAATTACCCAAGGGCTTCCTAATCCCGCGTTACCAATTTTCAGCGTACATTTTCTCATGAATCTCAAGTGAGTGGCTGTGAAACATATTTGTAACAAAAAGCTTTCAAATTTAGGGCAGTTCCAAAATCAGAAAAACATTATGGGAAATACTTTGCATGCAATTATCGCTCTTGCTCTTCTTGCAATATATTTTATTAGAAGAGAATCACAGCAGATAAGAATAATTCGTTTGACTCACTTGTGAAAAACTCGGTTGCCTCTGTAGAATTTTAATTTATTGCTTGATTATGAGCACTGAGGATGAAAAAAATATTTAACATCAGAATGAATTGATTACCATTTTCGTTAACAGAATAGGCTCGTCGTACAATCGAAGAAATACAAAACTTTAAAGAAAATACTCATGAAATTAACTATGCATGTCTCTTGACTCAGGAAGAATGGAAGAAATTTTCTTATTGTTTTGTTAAGAGTCTTCTAAAATAAAGGACAAGGTTAACGGCAGACTTCTATGGAAGATAAATAAAATCGTTCCCGTCATTGTTTCTTCTTTTTTTTCGAACCATTTTGGACACGTTATTGCTACTAAAATGGCTTCCTCCTAGGATAAAGTAGACATTCTCAGGTTTCTCTCGGACTGACCTTAAAGTTCCCTATTTTCGAAATGCGGTGAAAATGGATAAAAATGTCTAGATTTGAAAGTCTTTGCCATTTTTCTTCTAAGTTTACCTAACGCAGAATCATTGGCCGAAACTGCTATTTAGAATTCAGCAATAGATGATACATTTAGTTCATATTCTTTGGCACTTGTTTAAACCAAAAATAAAGAGGAAATTGAATTTTTTTCTTAGGCAGAACATTTTGAGATTTTTCTCGTTGTTCAGTATAGTTTTTCAAATATAGTTTTCGATGATAAAAACAAAATGCATTATATTTGAAGACATATATTTCATATATATGGCATACTATAGTATTTTCAATTTCAGTTGATTTACCTGTCAGTGTTTAATCTGCCTTTTGTTCACCAACTGTTTTCCTTGCTTCAAAATGAAGCAGAAATCTAAACGGTTTTTCACGCATTTCACCCAATTTTAGTTTCATCTTGGAATTTATTATCAAATATAGTATTTAATATCGCCTGTTGTCTTTGTAAACCTATCATGCTTTATAGAACGAATGGCATTTTCATATGTAGGATACTTGAAGTGAAGCTCCTAGCTTTTCATTTTCATGAGATTCACTTATTCTAAGGAATTAAACCGCAAGTTTTCTGGGATAGAAGGCCGTCACTAAAAGCAATCTCTATATGAAACATAAAAGTTTGCAAGCCTTTTAATTATGCTATTCATGAGGGAAACAATCAATCTACTTTGATCACGTGAGTTACTTACACCCAATACAGTCTGACCGTCATTAGGGCCGTAATTAACCACCTGGACTGCTGCGCGTGCACTTAGGCTACAACTGTTTAAATAGGAAAAGACTCCTAGGATATAGATGTGTTGGGTTATCTAAAATATAAAACACCCATATAATGTGTTAAATGGTGTGCAGTCACCCAGTACATCTGGTCAAGATTCGGAGTTAATTGAGTTCAAAAGCGTGGAGTTAATTACTGTTGAGCAAACATCAAATCGCTTGGGATTTTAAAAAAAATTCTTGATCTGCCTCCAAGGTCCGGCATTTTGACTCTGGCTAATTATTTGTCATGAATCAACAGTCTTCTAAGCAGTATTGATTATTCGCTTGATTAAAAATGAGATATTTTTTAAAGTAAGAACCATTAAGCTGTTAAAATACCAAAACTCCGATTGATTATGCGTACACGTTAAGTAGAGTGAAACATTAAAAAACGATTATTTGCATCTTTGGGAACAACTTTTGGCCCCGGGAAAGGGACACTATGATGATAGTTCAGAGACAAACACATGCTTTCTAAGAAGTACAGGGTGAAAGCCAGCACGATTCTGAAGTGTGAAAAGGTCAATCTATTACTTTACACTTAGAATAGGCTCGTTTTCAACTCACGTATTTAATAAAAGGAACCGTTTTGCCTTTTACTAGAAAATAGCATAGATCAGCTCCAATATTTGCGTAGAGTTAATTCGATTATGCTTATAGTTTTGTTTTCCTAAGAGCACGCATACATATCTTTACAATTGTTTGGTTTTAGTCAATAGGAGCATAAAAATATGATTCCCCGACCGCTGTACTCGAAACTATGTAGTACAAACCTTTGCATGTTCCGAAAGAATTCCCATAGCTACAGTGAAGCCGGATCGATCTTCAGGATAACAATGTCTAGAACATATTTAAAAATGAGTGAAAATTGTGGCAGACTATCAAAGAGTTAAAGCCCATAACGCCAACATAACGATAAATGGATCTCAAAGAGGTTTTTACGTTTTTACTAAATAAATCTGAAATTTTTAAGTGCGGAAAAGTTTGACTCAATTCAAAAGTAGCAGTTCAGTTTGCTATGAAATATATTTTTACATAGACTCTTTTAAGAAGAAGGGCTAATTAAGACATACGAAAAATAAAAATATATTCGCAGCCTAAATAGATACATTTGAAATGTTCTTGAAGTTGATAGTCAGCATTATATGTCTACTATATGCCTTTCAAAGCTGTCATCTTAAATTCCATGAAGGCCTATTAAATTTTCCAAAAATATTTCGAGAATTCGATGTAATAATTATACCTTTCAATGAAACCTGGGCCGTTTCTAATGTTCTTTAATTGACCTGGCGAAATAATAAATTATGGCAACATTTTTGAAAAAAGATGTCTCTGGTAACTCAAAATTAACTTACAATTTTACCCAAGGTTTTGTAACAAACTTATTAACTGTAAACATAGAAAGTTTAAGTAAAACCATCCAGGTAAACATTAAATAAATGGTATGTTGCATTGTAGGATTAATTTATTAAAACTCAGAGACGTTACACAGTAGGAGCTCAAAATGGATTACCATGAAATGTCTTGTTTAAAACTGCTAAGTGCTATAATTCGGCTCCATTTAACTTGTTAAAGGTTTCCAGACGAACAACATTTATCACTATATGACTCACAAACGCAAATGTGGATGTGCGCTATTCAACTGACTAAAATTGCGAATCTGTTTATATTTATTTAACAGACGTTCCTTCATTTAACCAAACGTTCGGTTCATCATTGTTTAGAAAAACGCAAGAAGCTTACAAATCTTAAACTAACTATATATTTTCACTAAAAAAAGTGATTGTGGTGTCACCGAGAGGCCACATAGCTATTATAATTTTATTGGGCCTAGTTTGATGCAACAATTTAAAGAACTAGTTTAAGTTAAGTCTCCTTAGTATTATAGATCGGAGGACGCCATTTATGTGTTTAGGCAATCCTATTCACGCATTTTACTAAAATCTTAAATCCGATTCGTTAGTTAAAATCGGTTCCCGGTCCAATCGCCGACAGCGACCTTCTGCGCCTTCATCCGGTATCCATCCATCTATTTTGACGGTTTTCATAGTTTAATGTCAGTCACCAGTCTTGTGCATTTCTTCAGCGCAAACCTTGCTGCAGCTGGAATCGAAGTATTCAGCTTTCAGCAAAACCGCATTCCAAAATCCCACAAAACGAAGTCGTCAGAACGCGAACGCACCACAATGCAACCTTTCCATGTTTATGATTTACCAACTATCAGTTCATGACGCGAAGTCGTGCTGAATTGTGCCCAACGCTGCGTACTTACCCAGACCCAAGTCCACTTTAACGAGCCACGCATTTAACATCGACGCGAACAACAATAAAACCTCTCCGGCTGGCGCTGATCGCTGCAAGAGACCATCGTTGCGAATAAACATATCAAATATCAGCGCCCGCCGAATCAGTCCTTCTCTGATTTACTCGTCGCCCGACACGCGCCACCCGCATCAGCCAAACCATACCAGCCAGCGTTCCGGCCCGTAGCTCCGTACCGAACAACCGCAGGCTCCGCCATTGCACGACGCCGCCTGAATCAACAAGCCCGTCCAGCGAAATTTGTTTCCGACCCGGTACGCAAAACCGCCCCGCCAGTTCTTTATATGAACCCAAACCTTCAGCAACAGTCCTCGAAGTTGTACGATATATCAAGTTTTCAAGGTCTTCGAAGACGAGCTCGAAAATGCAGAAACATTTGTTGGCGATTGACGTGAATTCACAGTGCAGGAATTGTTTCGTATCTGTAATGTGCACTGGGTCCCAGTAGGACGGCACTACGACCAACACATGTGAATTCGTTCATTAATATGAATTCATTCTTGCCAATTACTTGCATGTTCCCTGGAGGAAGAATTATTAAGCCTTGTTCAGCGCGCATTAAAGAAACCATAAAATGTGAAACATTAATGAACTATACCATATGAATAATCTACATTTCCAAACATCCAAGCCTACATAATAGGTAAGACTAGACTTCATCAACGATCAAACGTAATTTTTTTTCAAATTTATTTACAAGTCTCTATAGTTTGTTTTTTATCAACTTGAAAGATTACTCTTCATTTTCAATTGGTAGTGAATCTTTCTTGGGCAAACTTTATAATTAAAAAATCAAATGGCAAGTCATAGCAAAATTTTACATTTGATTTATGCTATGATAGTCTGGCTACATAGGCTTCATCAGTGCGCATTTGCAAAAGCATTTCTTCACATGTTATGTAATTCTAGAGAGTCAGTGCATGTTTCCCACTAAACAAAAGCAACAGGCAACACTTAAAACAAACATTGCAGAAAGTATTTATTTTATTAGCAACTCGCACCGCCAGCCAAGCTGTCGTTTTTCTGTTATTTGCAAATGCTTGAAAATTATGAAAGCAGTTTTGAAAGTCTTTGAGAAGTATACCATATAATGCTGAAAAAGCCAAGTAATGCGAATTAAATCCACCAATTCTGATGGAACAACTAGCTGCTCTGGCGAGATTTCGCAAGTAATCAATTTAAAATCGACCAGATGACCACTTAATAACCCAGATGATCCAAATTTAATTCAATTCATGGTTCTAGGGAGAATCACGTCATCAATAAGGGTAAAATGTTAAATGAACACGAGTCCTGCCCTTGCAGTCCTGGATTAGAATCCCACCGATACCACTGGGGTTTTAAAAACTGGAGAAAATGAATATGTCTTACAGTTTCTTGCAGTTATCTGTCCTTGTGCCTCATAAAAGCTACTGACCTACGCTTAACTTTCCTTTGCATAGAGGCCATTAAAACTAATTCGCACAAGAGTAAATTGCAGTAATCGATATCTGCCAAAAATTGATGAGTTACATTTCTACTCGGCATTGAATATTTCCGCCAGCAGTTTACACCTTGCAATAAAGGGAGCGTAGGAAGTAGTGGCACCGATACTCACTATTGACCGACAAGCCAGACATGGGTTCAAATAGGGAATCAAGCTTAGCTTACCATTCACGGATGATGGCAAATGGGGTGGGTGTCTATCTTTGGTTTTAACACAAATGAATAACTATGCGATGCCGATCCGTTGTAAACTAAGTTTAAGGGTGTCAAGATAAACCGATTTCAAACTGAAAATAGTTATTTGTAAAATGAGAGTTAAAATGAAACTTCAGTCAAGTAACGAAATTTTATAACTATGCGCTGCAAGTGAAGCAAATTAAAATACTAATTACTCCGTTATAACAATATTTTTGTACCTCCATTTGGTCGTTCCTTAGCATTAAGAAACTTTAAATCCGGCTTGCTTGTCATCAAGTCTTATAATATTCTTAAACACCTGAAAAGATGTAATGGCAATTAAAGTTAAGTAGTCATAGATCAAAAATTGAGAAAGTATGATGAGCTTGGAATAGCAGATTTGCACAGGGAATTCAAATACGCTGGACTAAGACGTCAATTTACCTCTGGACGTGGTAGTGTCATGACAGGTAAAGGCAATTTCACGTGTATACAATCAAATGGTTATTTTTTTCAATTTTATACCTTATATTTACTCAACAATTATCTCTAATTCTGACTCAGAGAGTAAATAATAGCCGTACGGACATTTGCTTTATATGTAATCTAGCATACATTTTTTAACATAGCTAAAGAATAAATGCTTCATTTTTTGATAAAAATATGTATTTTAACCAGAAGATTCATTTACTGTTGGCCTATACGGAAATTTTATTCTAAATACATCTTTCTATTTTTAGACCCTCAGATGATTGAAAGATACCTCGAAAATCCTTTGGAGTTCACCCTTGGTAAAGGCGGTTTTTCTCCAGAAATATTTTATTTCGAGCCCCTTTTAGTCTTGCAGTTATGGGGCAAAATTTTTGCACATTCAGTCGGTTTTAACAGAAAAGCCGCTGTCATTTGCGACCGTTAGAATTTGTGTTTTTCAATATTATCTCCAACATATTGGTAAACGATTTTAATAACATGCCTGAGAATGGGGATATACCCAGGATTTCCAGAAAAAGTGCATTTCTGTTTTCAGTTCTGACATATAAGAAATTGACAGCTAAAGTCTTTAGGGCCATAACTGAAGACATCTAGCATGATATCCACATAACTCAGGTAATTTGTTGCTTTTAACAATTGGGTTACCTCGGGATCAACAACACTGCGCGAAAGCATGCAGACAGCCAGTATACAAACTTTAAAATTACCACTTTTTGTATCTGATATCGCAGGTACTCTTCTATTTCAGATAGGTAAACGGACACCCAATATTTAGTCTTAAATGCTGTCTTCTTTCTGTGTGCATTCAATAATGCCGAAAGGTAGATACCAATGCATTCGCTTATCTGCAGTTATAATTTGGCCACTGTGCCATGCTAGTTTAAATGCACAAACCTAGCAGACATTTAAGATGACCTGTAAAATACAAAAATCATGGTTCATGTTTAACATGGATAGGAGTAGGAACTTGCGGTGCTGTCGATGATAAACATGTGCCAGACGTAGAATTATTTGATTTTTTTGATGTCAATTCATCAGATAGTTCTGGTTTCTTAGATGGCATGCTCTCCTCCCCCATTTTGGCAAACTTCGACGTTTTTAATGACTAGTATTTGAAAGATTTCTTTTTTATACCGACAATTTGGGAGGCCAAAAATTCGACGCCTTTGAGAGCAGACTAATGCCTTTGCTAAGAATAACAAGAGATGAAGCAAAATGTTTTCCTTTATTTTAAACTGAGTTATTTTTTGTTAGTTATGAGCTCCAAGCAGGCTTCAAGAAATTCAGGCCACAATATACGTCGATTATCATGCAAGAAAACATTGATCTTGTTTTATGTAACCATCAGTAGCTACAACTCTCCATTTAGGGTAAACGTTCAGGCAGAAAAATAGCATTTGCACAGTGACAGTTTGATACAAATGTTTTTTCAGAATCATGGTTTGAATCAAGGTTATTTTAAAAAATACGTGGATAATACCGCATTATCGTTAGTATGCAGCGAATACGGGACAAGCATAATGATGTGAATCCGTAGACAGGCCTGTAGGACTGACTTTGCATAGTTCAATACATAAAGGTAAGACACTCACATATCCCCAGCTCATACTTGTGTGAGGCCTGTTGCTTTAAACTTATGATAAACCGAACGGTATGACTTCATGAGGGGAAATGGAGTAGGTATATCTGGTTTATTGTCAGTTGTCCGTCAGCCTTACCACAGCCTTAGATCGGGTATCCATTAGGTTCGACATTTGACCAGATCTACGATACTTCTTCCACAGGTATTTATATATCCTTTTTCAAAGACCGTAAACACTGAGCTCATATAGAAGATAGCAGAGAAGTTAGAATATTGACCACCTGCTCTCGGGTGCCAAACGTGGATTGATTGTTCTAGGTTTTGAATAAATTGATAACTAAGTGACCATAAAACATAATACAAAAATTATTCTTTCTTATCCATCGGACTATGTTCTTTTTATTCTTCACGAATACTTAAGACTTACATAGAACCATTACCATGGCCACAAGACTAAAATTCAAAAGCAAAATATGATGCTTGTATTTTATTACGTCATCTGACTTTTTCTTACTAGTTGTTCATTTTTGTAAGGGAGCTGCGAACCGGCATGGGATGATTATTTGCTTTTTTCCCGACATAACACTGGGAGATTTCCATACACGTTTTACAGGCCGTGCACAAGTTCATTTTGCTGTTCCACTAGAAGAACTACCCCCCCCCCTCACGTATAAGCAGCAACGTTAAATGGACTATGCACATTGGCCTTCTACGGAACCTCGACGTTTAATTGTACTTAGCTAAACCTTTACGCTTATCTGTTAGTCCAAATTATAAACATTAACGAAAGTGTAACCCACGTGGGGGTGGAAAATCATTCGCTTAGGGACATTAAGCATTTAAAGCCAATTGCAGGCTGTGAATGCTTAATTATGAAATGTGTTTTGTTTATTTGATCAACCAATTCATCTGAGGAAGCGACTTCGTAGTATCAATGGAAAAGTCATTTTTTTGCGAGAAATTCTTCTTTGTGCACTAAGCATTTACCAGTTTAGTAGTGTTGGCAACAGAGACTCGTTTGTCCTCTATTAATCGAACAGGTTTTTAAAGCTGCCATTCGGGATAGCGATCGTGTCATGCGCAGTGTTTTTAAATATTTTTATCAGCTATGGAATATTTCTAAGCTGTGTCTTTAGCTGCCTGACTGTAAGTTTTATCTCACGAATTACTATGAATTTCATAGATCTCTATATTATCAGCCTAATCAGAAGGGCCACAATTAACAGAACAGCTGTTGGCATGGCTAAACCACCCTTCAGGCCCAGACCTGGAGTACTTGCATATCTTTCAAAATTGAGTGGACGCGCAAAGCCTTCAATCTGATCATTTGAACAACGTAAATCTAGATAAAGACACCATTCAAAATAACAGCATTTTCCTAACTGAAAATGTCACACTAATTTACAAACTAGTTGTCTAGTCATCAAATGATTTTGTACTGGCCCGTCAGGCCAGCAAATTCTACCAACAAGGGGGTAATATTATGCCCACTTACTTATCCCAACGTCTGCTTATTGTGTTCGTCCTCCACCTTACATCTGTCCGTGAACCTGATTTCTACTCAGGTAATATATCCATGAATGTACGGGATTATTTTTCGAGGTGCAAATGCAAAAACCAACAATTTTCCAGAAGTATTCGATGAAAGCAAAGAACCTTTCAAAGGTTTTCTCCGGTAGATTTTATGTTGAGCCAAATTGTTAAGGAAAGCTGCCATGAGCAGTCTGTAAATTTGGCGAGTTTCATTTTATGTTCGTACCTGTAGTCGTCCAAATAAAGAATGGCAAAATCTCCTAAGCTTATGCTTTCTCAACGCGCGTTCAATTAAATAGAATTGTTTTTGCGTCTATACTTTCATTTATTTTCTTATTTACGTTCACGATATTGAAAATAATCGTGGATGACTGACATTTCTCAGCTACCAGGTGATATAAGTCTGAAATCCTTGAGTAAAACAATAATATTTTTATAAGTCGGACGTTCGGTACTGGTAATTTGGCCGTAAATGCCGCCGATGTCCACCATATGCCCCTATAGCAGGGTGGGCGCAGGTACGGTGACTTGTGCGTGAAATAGGTTATAGTGATCGCGGAGGTGTGCCGTATCTACCACACTCCCTCCTCCCACCCTCACCCACCTGAGCCCGGTGTCAAGAAGAATGAAGATGCTGCGGACGCGCGTTACTAGTTTGGCGTGAGCCTACGCCTATAGGTGCCACCATGCCTCCCATGCGTGACAGTTTTTATGGGTGCGCATCCCCAATGAGGCCTGTCATACCCTGATTTGCTCGCTGTTGGTCCAATTGAACTTCCACTTGGTTCATTGTAGTGGAGCTTTGCATCATGTAATAGGCTGCCGACGGTCAGTTGGCCTTTCCGCAAGGCAAAACACGCCAGCCGTCGAAGCAAATGATATCTCATGATATTTATGGTTTGCCAAGTGAGGTAGAAGGAAATATAATAGCTGAGTGTTAAATAGCATAGCATACAAGGGGGTTTGTAGCATTTTTTGAGCTAGCTTTGTTCTTCAAGTGGATTTCTGTTTCATGAAGATTCATTGGGTTCGTTCTTATTTACTAGGCTTCATCTTCAATGTATCTATTTAATTGCCATGTGACTGAATAAACACTGTTAGCCCGACTGCTAAAGAAAATTGAATGGACGTGTTAACCTTTGCCTGAGTTATAAGGATACACGTTAATTTTGCATAACAAGGTTTTATTGATGCCGCATATAGGATAAGCAAACTTCATGCATGCTCATGTGGCATTTTCAAAATAAACCCACTAGTCAGACAATCGGCTGAGGCTTTTCGCTGGATCATCAAAACATTAAGTTGAAATTAAAACATCGAACTCCACAAAGTAAGCAATGTTGAGAATTTAGGCGTAAGAAAGAGGAAAGGTTCACCAGAATAGATGTACTGACATGCTGAAATTTTGTAGAGCCTGGTTGGCACAGCATTGGTAAAGCAATATATGCACAAACGCGAACAGAAATAAAAATCACTAGCTGAACAGTTCAGCCTTGAGCCGATCGCATTTTTCTCTATTCGCTGCCTCGCCTTTTGGTAGATGATTTTTGGATTTAAAAATCGCTCAAGTTACAAGTGCATCTTTGTGGAGGGTGATGCTGGTTCTCTAGAACTTGTTCCATCTGGTGGCTCCTTTGTTCCTCCGTATGTTGATTTCATTGTGGGACCGTGTCTGCTTGGTTTTCTAAAGTTTGATGTGGTCATCTTCTTCCGATGGACCTTAGATAATTGTGTTTTCCGTCTGCAACCTAACACATTTGATAACTTTTACCTTATGGTTGAAATTATGGTTTTTGCGGGTCGAACTCTTGTTTTCCTTTCTCAGCGTGGTCTGTAAAGTGAAGTTGACAAAGGGAAGATGGTCTAGACCGACGGAACCAGGAGTGCGAGATCTCTTCTAGTTATACTAAGGAAACAAACTCCTTATGGGTAGTGTTGTTCCAATTATTACCTGACTCGTTTTTGAAGGCTGAAAGGGAGTCATTTGTTTCACATGAGAGCAAAACTCCATTTTCATGCATGGATAATTCGGACATAATTTAGAGGCGTTTTAAACAGCTGCACGATTTGCAAATCAGATAGCTAATAAGAGGGACCAGTATTAAGTTTACCGACGGCTGCTGGGGAATTCGAAAGAATGTCAGCAATGACCGCAGAAACTAGAGTGACTTATTTTAATTTATTGACCATTATCACCCAACAGTACTAAAAGAAGATCGTGTTTCATCTTTAATTAACCAGTTAATGAAAATTACTCAGTCTAGCATTGTTTGAATGAGCATATTGCTTATTTTTTGAAAATTTGACTTAACACGCTGGAGTCAGATTTCGAATGCAAACCCCGTGTATTGTAAACGGGCAGTTAACCACAGGTGGCTGCCAGCGTCCCAAAAGACTGTGATGAATTCGACAGTCCTCCTCGTCATGGTATTCGTTACTTTTACATTATACAAGTGCCGCCACCTCATTCCTCTTTTCCTTTAGTGCAAATTGATCCATCGAGTTTTTAAAAATGCACTATTGACTTACCAAATGGAGGATGCTCAAAAACATCGGGAATGAATGTTGTAAAACGTGCACCTATACAGTGGCCCTTTTCCAGGAGACCAATTTTTCTGTTGCCTTTTTGACCGGAAATGTTTTATCGTGCTCAGGGTTGAGCTGGTCTATTTTTTGATCGGCTAATTCGCTTAATAGTACTTATTTAACCAACCTATCCCTGCCTGGAACAACTCTATATGTGATGTTAAATGGCTAATTGTGCGTGCGGAAATAAATGAACCATAGTGCTTCATTTATGGATTCACTTTAAGTAATGGCGAGGACCTTGGCACTTATAACCCATCTGACATGCGGTATTTCATTACATAATGCCTTCACAGGATTCTTCGTTGTCTCCTTGCGTGGATAAAATTAAACAGACGAAAACTGGCAACTGTTAAGTAAGTGAAACGTCACCTCTTCCAGTTTTGAGAATGTGATTTTTCATCGGCCCTTCCAAAACCATTGATCCTGAGAGAATTTGTTGCTCATTGGAAAAGATTTTTACTCTTTGAAGCTTGAACCCATGGGCTTCTAGCGTACCCTTCAGAAAGAAGGCTGCAAAATCCCTGAAACGAAAAATCAATCCAGCAGTATGAAATTTATTTCATATATGGAAAAGTCTGGAAAGAATACGGTGTCAAAGTTTATCAAAGTTTTTAGAGTTGTTGAAAATGTAGAGGAACCAAGTAATAATTATGCATCAAACCTCTTCTGATAGATGCAATTCCGAAATTTTAATTACTAACTACCGAAAATTCCCTCACCTATAGGATGCTATGGCTTTGAAGACAGGCGCGCCATATAACCTTAAAAGTAGACTGTCCCCAAAGCGTCCGAGCTACCTGATGACTAACAACCACCGCTTCATTCATCAAGTAACTATAGAGATATTGGTTAGAATTAATGGGTTAAGAGCGTGCGTGCACTGCTAGTTGACTCCTTCGACCATCAATTTCGCCTCGTTCTCATCCACCGGGGGCCAGTTCGCGCAGCCATATTTTGCTCACATGGCCGCATTTACAAACGCGGATGCTTTAACAAGATGCAGAACAAGCTAGAGAAGGGACAAACTACTCAAGTGAAAAGGTTTAAACAACGTTAGATAAGGTGTTCTTGTAATTTGTGACAGCACGCTTGAGTGAGTTATTTTAATCCGCATACCGTTTCCAACGCTAAACTTTAGCTGGTCTATTAGTGAAAGACGCAAGCGAAGCCACCATAAACACCACAATCGAATCGAAATCGATAGTCGGTGTTACTTTATTTTTCAGCAGAAATTTGTAACAATGTGCCTGTTGAACTAAAAGTACAGGTTTCCCGTCGGACTCCCTTCAAATGGAGGTTTTGTTTGCCTTTGTGTTGGAGAGGAATACATTAGCGGTAGCTGGTGTCGGTTAGTGAGGACGTTGATAGGAATTTCTTGCATGGCCACCTAAACATGACACGGGAAGAGGAGCCGCCTAACCCGCTTAAAAATAGGTGGCCTTATGGTAAATGGCAGGAAGGTTAAACATGTTCGCGTCTTAACACCAACACTAACCTTAACATAAAACTAAACTGTCACCTTAATCTTAAACCCAGCCATAAATTTTACCTTAACCTTAGAGTAAACAGGATAATGACCTTAATACTTAGCTTAATCATAGATCTAACAACAATCCTGACCATAACCTCAAAAATTAAACCTAACCCTAAACGTAACCCTAACCCTCACTTTAATCTTCACCATAATTTCCTTGGAATTTATCCCAAAGCCACATGTATTGTGGCGGTCGCTTTTCCTATGGCATGTTTAGGCGGCCATACAAGGCATATCTACCAGGAAGCTTCATTAGAGGAGAAGAGGTGGGCCACAGTCGCAGAGGCTTGAAACCCATCGGGCATGTTGTTGCTAATTTTGTCCGTGGAGCCAAACTCTCCCACGTTTACAAACCGCATTAGTGCATGGCGTTACATCAGATCAACCCCTTCCGAGGGTGAAAGGCGGGGAGATCGGCAATACATTATGGACAATGCTTTTCAATAGATTATCTGTAGCCCGTTAGGCCTGCCTCGTTTGGCAGAACTTCTACGGGATTCCTGGGTATTTCGAGAGGTTTGAGGGAATTCTACTTGAGATTTCTAGCAGCTTTGCTTATACTGTTCCAAAATGTGGAGGGTTATAGCAATATCTTTAAAATTTCCCTGTTGCTAACTGACGATAACGAGATTCGATCCCTGAAACAAGGATTTTAATCACCTGACGCTTTCTATTCTCACTTAAGTTAATCTTTGTAGACGGTCACGGATGCGGTTGATTGCTCACCCTCAACCGCATTGACGGAATCCGGCAACAACTTCAAGACGAAGAGACTGAAACTTTCTCGCGACATAATAACCCCATGAACTGAGAGCTGTTTGAATCATGATTACCAGCCCAAAGTGCATCAACAAGCTCAATAACCTCCCCCGTCCATAATCAATGCCGAGACGGTCGTGGAAGTGTGATTGGTCACGCGGACGAACACCACTCCAACTGACTGTATTCGTGACATAAAGGACCAGTTACCTGTCGGTCCTGTAATAAAAAAACGTAGATGTAGTTGCGGCAATTAATGAAACGGATGCTGGTGCGCAATTAACCGAGTAAGACCATCAGTGAAGAATGCAGCGGCATGGCTATCGCATCTTGTATATACTGCACCCCTTTTGTCTTAATCATCCTTATCTAAAGCTGTCTCCCTTACCGGTTTGAAGGGGGAGATCAAAACGTCAAGCGAATAAAATTATTTGGCTAACGATCTCTTCTGGTTCTTTTTAATTGCTACTTGGAACTCACCTTTTTGCTAGATGTAAAACTACATTAAGTTAATAGAATTTGACCCTGTGTAGATGCTATGAAGCCGTCAAAGATTTCAGAAGAGTCTGAAGTTCCCCTATCCTGGACCGACTCTTACATATCCGACGCATTTTTCTCAAAATCTATTTAATTTGAAGTGGGTCAACTGCATCCCATATGTCTAGTGTGCCGTCAAGTATTATGCACAGATAGTTTCCTCATGCTAATTTGTTTGAAGGTCAGATTATATGCCAGATCAACGCTGCACAATTTGGGTTAAAAACGTTCTTGGTTTTTAAGGTAAGGAAGCTTTGTATGGCCACCCGAACAAAACATTGAAAAAGAAACTGCCTACCATACATGTGGCGTTGCGCTGAATACCAAGGAAATTATCTTTAAGATTAAGGTGAGGGAAAGGGTTGAGTTTAGGGATATGTTTAAGTTTGAGGTTAAGGTTAGATTTGGGGTTGAGGTCATAGATAGGCTAAGGGTTAAGATTTTTATCATGTCAACTGTAGGTTTTAGGTTAAGGGTAAGACTAGGGCTATGACTAAAGTAAAAATTTAGTTTTATTTTGGGGTTTATGTCAGCGTTAAGATACGGGTATATTTACCCTTCCTGAAATTTACTTTAAGGTCACCTATTTTAGGCGGGCAGAGTGGTTTCCTATTCCTGTGTCCTGTTTAGGCGGCCCTACAAGGCATCCTTACCGTTTTTTAATCAGTATTTTGATTTCCTTGTAAATAGTGATATTTATCGGAACTTTGTATTCTAGATAGGCAGGGATGATGTCCTACAGTTGGCATTGGTTGCATGTTCCATGAATTAATTTGCTCCGTTAGCCCTATTACAGCATAAGCCAAGATTTATGTACACATGGGAAATAACTATAGGTTTCACAGAATGTTCGTGTATTCTATGACGAGACATTTGCAGTCGCTGAAGGACAGACGTCCGTATACTATTCTTCTGAATACTTATTCGGTCAACTTGTATTCTTTGGCAGCGCTAGTGCTACATGCACAGTCAGTTGGTGTTAATTAGCATTTTGTATAGGAGATTAAACTAGCCTACTAATTTGATGCTAACTCACTCCGGCAAAGTTTTCCCTTTCATTTCCTTTCACTCTTGACAAGCGCACAGGTATTTATGCCACACGCCAGTGAGGACACTTGTCACTGAGTCTGGTTATCACCCTTAACTCCATCTCCTTAAACATACCTTCTCTTTTCATTCTTTCTGCGCCCCCATAGTACGTTGTGCTTTCACCCAGATAAAATCCCAACCAAATCATACAACTGTGCAGCTGTACAGGCTGGTTGATTATTCGCTTAGAATAACCTTTCAGGTTCATCGAGTTTGTCGATGTCATACATATTTTTTTGCAGAATTGATTAAATCTCTGTTCACTGTATAAGAGGATTTGTTTGAATCGGATAAAACCCACGTGGGGACTGGCCCATGTTTGTTGCTGCTTTCCTGGTGTTATATAATTAAGAAGGCTGGCTAGCTGCTCTCGCAATGTCGGACTTGCCTTTCATTCTCGACAGAAGTCCGTTTAAAAATGTAAATGTAAGCGGTTAAGATGAATGCGTGCTCCAGTTATTCCAGGAACGTTTGAACGGAGACTTCTCTGTCCCGCTGGAGACAATCTTATTTAATTTGCCCTCTTACATCTGAATTTGTGTTCTATCCCGACGGGTGTGATAGAGGAGAAGGTAAAACGGGTTTTCTGGAAGAACCACTTTATTTTGGGTCAGCAGAAGACAGCGGAATCTCTAGCTCATAAACTCTCGTTTATTTATTGAGTTTTGGATGTTCTCGAACGTTCCGGTCAATTGCGTGACAATAGCGGAGAGCGTTCTGGAACCTTCTGGCCCGCAACGTGGTTCACATTGATTAGTCGCATCTCACGCTGGAAACCCCCTCGCGGAAACTTCTCGAAAGTTTGGGCCGCACGCGCGCGTCAAGGCTTTACGCATACTCGGTGCAGCGGCGCACACTGATTGGTTGTCTGGTTTCCTACGCATTTTTTCAGCCGGCTTGGCCTGTTTCGGCGTGCGTCATCACATGCACTTTTCGCCTTGCGCCGCGACTCGACTGCGGTACCCGTCTCCGTAACACCTCCCGCTTTTGAAAGGTGGACCTCATATCGCTTCTTCTTCTTCTTCTTCTTCTTTCTTCTTCTTCTTCTTCTTCTTCTTCTTCTTCTTCTTCTTCTTCTTCTTCTTCTTCTTCTTCTTCTAAGGGCCCATGATGAGTTTTTTCATCGGTTGTGTTTTTCTATGGCTCTTGCGGACGGGAGGTGGTGCTGCCCTTATGTTTACTTTGGGGGTCGGGACCTCGAAAGTGTCACAGCAAATCGAGGGCTATTTGAACATCCGTGGTGAACCTCCGTCTAAGGTGGTTTGAATGTCGTTTAATTATCCCCGTTGCCGTTTCCACCTCGAAGAAAACGCCTCTCAACTTTCTCACAGTGCCCTCTACCCACGGTTTCTCGCCAGGGTTGTAATTTCGGGCAAACACCTCTTCTCTCTCCCGAAAATAGTATTTTGGCGGTTGGGAAAATCGAAACTCAGGTTTTAGGTATTGAAGTCGTACATCACGTTGTCTGCCCAGAAAACGTTCGGCTGGTGTTTGACCACCAAGATCATTTTTCGGGGTTGTTCATTAGGCCAGAAGGAAAGTGCTGAGGTAGTCCATTTTAAACCCTGCGTTCCACATCTTTCTCATAGCTCTCCTGAAGGTGTCAAAAACGTTCTGCTTCACGGTTCGATTGGAGATGAAATGGCGGTAACGTCACATGTCGGATTCCCCATTTCTGACACAGTCGGAACACGGATGACCTAAACTGGATGCCTTTATCCGTCACAATCTCTGTAGGGATACCATATCTGGAGATAAATTCTTCCGTTTTTTTTGCTGTGACCTCGGCAACGGCTGCCAGGACGTCAAAAACGCCTAGCCACGTTGACCATGCGTTGATTACTAGAAACCTTCGGTTGAAAAATGGTCCAACGAATTCCACGGTCACGTCACCTTCGGCCATTGCACGGGTGGTACTTTTGGTGGGTTCTAAGTGAAACGTCCACAGGGACCGCAACTTCGAACGAAAGATTCCTTGTCGTTATCAATTCATCGCCAATAAACATACCTTCGGGCAAGTTGTTTCATATAGTCATACCCGTGAATTCGTCGTCGTCTTGTATCAAAGTGCTTGCGACCTCCACATCTTCCGGATTTTTTTTCGCTTACGCTCAGTCATGATAAAGCCTCTGGAGTCCCGAACTTCTGAGTGGGCACGTACTGAATTGTGAAGTCATAACTCAGGAGGTTGATACTCAACCGTTGTATCCTCTTCGCCGCGTACTGGGGCACGCCACGATTTGTGTCCAACAAAAACTTTAGTGGCTGATGATCTGTGTGGAGGACGAAGTGTCTACCAATAATAAACTGATGAATTTTCTGTACTGAAAAAATGTTCGCCATTGACTCTTTCTCGATTTGACTGAAGATTTTTACTGCCTTTGTGAGTGATCTTGTGTCATGCATTAAGGGCAAGATATTTCCGTCTGAACCTATGACGGCAATAGTGTGCTGAGGATTTTTCCTCGAACTTACAGCTTCCAAAACGTTTAAGAAAGTTTTGCTTACATTTAAGGTGACCATGTTTTCGGATCACAGGCGTAATAGGGACCACACTCTAAATCCTTCCACAAAACACTCAATGCACTGATCTTGACGTTTTGGTTAAGATAATTTTAGTCTAGACTGTGGCTTGTTTCTGCGTGGAATAAAGACAGAAAAAATGTGAGTTCCACGAAGCATTTTTTCTTCTTAAAGGTATTAAAATGAAGATGCAGCACAATTTCCCAGGCCAGCTCGCCCGAATATGGGAATTATTTGATGGTAGTTATGCTGAAGTGGGTGCAAAGTTCTGGTCGACTGAATTTCCAAATTCCTTTAATTTTTACTTTATTACTTGCTTAATTTCTCTGGAGGAGTTATGGCTTCGTGTGATAATAGCCGACAAATGTAATGTTCAACGTGCATTTAGTTGTTCTCTTAAGCTCAGTATCTCTACTATTGAACTACTATCAGTGTACTGTTTTCGTCCTTACAATATTACTCATGCTTGCTGTTCGTAGTGCTTAATTATTCAGAGTACCTATGCCTTTTTATTGATTTTGTAATAGAAACCTTATTCACCGTTTACAGAAAAGTAACATTTAACCTTCCTGACGATTATTCTAGCCACCGCTTACTACTTTTATTTTAATTGGATCGTTAGTCGCCGGCCTCCTGCACAATTAGGTGATGTTAAGTGTTTGAATCTCTTGTAAAGTAGTGATTTTCCTTCTCAGGAGAGTCCACTGGTTAATCATTTACAGACATAGTTAAATACGGATAATTCACTTCCCGCGTCGCCAACTTCGAAGTTATTAGAGTGCCACGTGTTCTGTAATTTAATTTTTCTTGTTCCTCGTATAAATACAGAAGTGATTAGATTACCCTTCACCCTACCTCTAAGGCTGTAAGAGTTCATGAAGTAGGTTCAGTTACAGGAGGTGTAGAATATATATGACTTGTATTAATTTATTTTCGTCTACATGAGAGGGAGTATGATCAGTCACAGACAGTCGCATAGATTAAGGAGTTTGTTTAAACTTTGATTATATATACACCCTTTCCTATATGCAAATAAATATTGCACATTGAAAATAACTTTCGGATGCAAAACTGGTACTCAAATAGTAACAGCAATTTTCGCTCGCCTGTAAGAAAACCGCCTAAGGTATCTTGAACCGCCTGCGCACAGGCATGCGACTAACTGTTATGAAATCGAAGGCTATTGGTTGGTAACTTCCAGAGGTTAACGTGGCAATGAACAACCTTTCTCTTCCCACCCTAAAGGCTTCATAGCTGAAGTTGCAGTGTGCACTTATCTACAACTTTTAGGATAGGGCCGAACTATCTTTCTTAAAGCAAATCAGGTTTAATGCACCTAATTTCTGGGTTGCGCTGGAGAGGGAAATTACCTTGATTCGGCTTCATCTATCAATTGAACTGTTTGTTGAAATGTGGTAGTTGAGGCCACCGGAATTGCTTGCGCTCACAGGTGATAGCATGGCTTTAGCTGGTGAAGAGCGGAATTGGCTTACTTGTCCATTTTGACAATTCCATCTGCTATGATTCCGTTAAAGTGATCCTCACAGTATTAGAAGCCATTCAGTTGCACACTTAAATACATTTAGAACGCCATTCTCTTTGAGAACCGTAAATAACATGTTTGAATGATGGGTTTATATAGGGAGTACAGGTTTGGATATTCCAAAGCGTTGGCCTCAACATCTCCTTCATTGTGCTACAATTGCATTTGTAGAACAGCAGGACTGGGGACGAACTAGGAAGCAATGGCTAAGGAGACGATTATTCGGCCTTTCGAGTTTTCTCCAAGTACTGCTTTCTGAACTAATCTGAACTAGACTTCACCATAGCACTACTTAAGTCTAGAGTATGGGCGCAGTTTAAGGTCCGGCGCAAGTGCATTACTCATTTCATAACCAAGGAAACTCACGTTAGTGTTTCTAATGAACCGAACAAGTTTCGTCCCTATGTGGCGGAAGACGCCAATGATATGTGAGCGCTGTTTTAAGGCCTTTAAATGCAGCTTTCCTACACTCCCCTCCCCGTTTCACCATATTCCTTTAGTAAGACTGAATTAACGTCACCGAAGATGTGCTTTAGCTCAGTGAATAACCGAACAGGTATCGTTTGTTTTGGATGTCATGCTCTCGGCATCATACGGAAGTGGACCATAATTTAAGCGGACAACTCGTCCGTCAGATAGTTTAGGCTCTGGTTGGAGTCCGACGCCACACTGTCACCATAATTGGGGGGCCAATACATAGTGATCCACGCGCGCACATTTGCGGGCGAACTGATTGGTTGTGGGACAGTATGGGCAAATACTACGCCCTGCGTGTATACACGCCCCGCGCGTCGTGCGTTCGTGTGTACATCTGTGCGAGGAGCTGGTCAAGTGCGCACGAACTGCTTCATTTTTTCTCCCAGTGTCCTCTCCGGCCTTGTTATCATCGTCAAAGATGCTCCCGCGTGCATCACTTCTGTGTCTTCCCACGCCGTCGCCGCCGCCGCCATCACCACCACCGCCACCGATGACTCCAGCAGTTTCCCCTGTCCCTAATTCATGCTCGGGCATGTCACATGGACCTTAGTGTGTGTGCGGCCGTGTGTGTCAGAGTGGGCACGCCTCTGCTGAGTACATGTAGCCACTGCGGCCTCGCTACGGTCGCCGTTTTTGTTGGCATTTCTCCTCTTGTCTACCCACGTAAATGCGCACTGACGGATTAAACCGCCAGCTACCAAGTGTTATTGCCTTCCGCAAATAAATCTGTAAGTTTGGGTTTACTCTTGTAAAATCAGCAGTATATCCAGTCCCGCGAAAGGTCCCATTTATAACGAGAACGAATTTATAAATAGCAAGTACACATTATTAAGTCTGAAGATGTGTTTTAATTAAATATAGTAGTCATCCTATTCTATTTGCCTCAGATATATTTTCCATTCGTAAACTGCATGTTATGATGCTAGGCTATCGTCCTCATATTTAGTCTATTAGAACTAGACGCTAATACGATGCACTTGTATACTGTTCTATTCGTTTTTTGCAACCAACAGTGGTTGACTATCAAAGTGTCTAGGTGTGTGTAGTCAAGTGGCGCACGTATTTTAATGTATAGGAAAAGAATAGGGGCAAACTTTTACTATTTATGTCCACTCAAATAAGTTTGCACGTTCGTTTTTAGGGTAAGTTACCAGTGGCCGCTTGTCCCAGAGGCTTTTACACTTACCACGTATTAGTAAGGTAACGACTTACTTTATAATTATCGATAATGCCTATAAAATAATTATTTATTTAACCAACAGAGAAAGCCTTTTTGAGTGAGATTTTAGCCTAAGGTGGGACAGAGGTAGATGGAATGATCACGCACAGTCCTTTGTTAGATTTCTGATATCGTGCGCAAATGGTTGAAGCATCGGGATATTTCTGGATCAATTGCCTATTTTGTGTCAGGTGACTTGAATAGGTTAATATAAGTCATCATGTAAAAGATAATCCGCCTACTTTTATTTTCCTTATATGTTAAATAGCCACCAAGTTATGATGAGAAACGATAATCCACATGACTTATGACAACCAATAACATCTGTTTAGAAGCACACTTCAAAGAGGTTTGTAAAAGCCTTCGACTTTCTCCTGTCCCTTAAAAAGTGTAAAAGGACCTGCTTTCCTAGCACATTAACCTTTTTGTTATCATAGAAGTCATTTTTTTGTACTAAAAGGCCAGTAGCGTCAAACATTTACATGACAGTCCTCAAACCACGTGTTGCCTGTGCATTGTCCGAGCTAATTGCTCATAGCTTAGAATTGTCCAAGTGGGACGCAGGCAGTAAGGTCCATCAAAATTAAGTGCTCACCGGAATTAGGTTGCATTGTCGCTGACGTTTTGCAGAGCCTGGCTGGCTCTTCCTTGTCAGAGCGTCTACTGCTAATTTTGAATGACAGACCGAACTTGTCGGCCCTGGACTGATCGATTTTTCTCTCGTTCACTTCCTCGGCCTCTGCGCGGATGTTTGTACAGCTTTACGGACGCTGGTTTTGGGCAGCTTCATGTCGCTCGAAGGTGCCTCCTCTTTCAGTGGGTTCTTCGTGGGGTCCTCTTTCTTATATGCCATAGTTCCGGTGTAACTATCTTGTCCTGGTCTTTATGCATGTAAAGATATAGGACTTTATAGGCCGTTAGACGGTCTATATGCATGTTGCTAGCATTGGCATCTAAATACCATGCCTCAAGCGCACGTCTTTCGGCTTTTGAGGTTCCTCGGCCTAAAGTGGTCGCTCCTTGCATGTCAAAAAATGGCTAGTTTCTCCAATAGTGGCTGCGAGCTGTGATTTTGGTCAGCGACAATACAAACCAGTTCCAGTGAGGACTTTACGTTTACCCGAATTTAATCCCAGAACTCTTACATTTACGAATCAGAGACAATAAAAATTTTACACTGATTACTTAGTAAATGGAAAGTAATCTTTTATTTTTACGTCCCTACGGTATCCTCGAGGATACAAAACTGTCCGCCCATGGTTGATTATTTCCCTCCTGCACATCTTGTTTATCCTAATATGACAGGCAGTAAATAAAGCCATGCCGCACTAGTAAACTGATCATAACCTTCGACCTAATCGGTGTGTATGAGAAAGTCTAGTTGACGATATGTGGTATGAAGGAAATAACAAATGTTATGGAAAATTGAATATTTGAGCCTAACACACCCTTCTAAATTACTGTTTTCCGTAGAAGATGTAACGAACTTATGTAGATATATCCTCACAGGCTTCCCTGTAAGGTGGATATGTGAAAGTAGAATTTTGTCTCAAGTAGAATGTCATCATCTAATGAACATGAAAGGAAAGTTAATTTGAACATGCATATCACAATCAAATGTGGTTGTCTGACCTACTATGCACAGCTTATTAGCTGGTTATCCAGAAATATTATGCAATTCAACCTAAGCAATGGATCACTAAATGTAAGAATCTTGGAGTCATCTTCTGAGGCCCAAGTACTTATGCTTCTGTGTAAAGATAGCTATAGGATTATCTCTTAGGGCCACGCTTCGATCGTCCTTTTGCATGTTCGCGCATATTACAAACCATTTTCTATATCACTTCTGCCAAAATACGCCCCGACAATCCGAGTCTGTCGTTACCACCTGTTCCCCAAACAATTTGCAGTACGTTCTGGACTTTAAACTGGCCTAGCCATTTGACATGCTGAGCGAAGGAAGTAAACAACGATAGTTTTTACCCTTGATTACGTGCAGTAAAAATTTACAACGTTGGAGATGTCTAATGACAGCACGTGGCGCAAATCCACATGTATACAACATCACCACTGTTCATAAAATTTATTGATCCTCGACCGATGGAGTACCTTAAAGGCCTAAAAAACCTCTGCTAATAGTTACTTATTCCTTCAAACGTTATAATACATTCGTGTAAATATTAAAAGAATGTATCCACTCATGGATAGTAATTATTAGCTTCATGCTTTTGCGAGAAACCTTTTGATTGCACCTTGTTCTGCGGACTAAGTACAACCGTATTCAGTAATAATAGGCTCATGACACCGGCTTCAAAGTTTATCCTTCAATAAATATGCTATTGTTCACATTTGCGCCAGATCGGATGGCATTGTAAATGAAGTTCAGTTCAGTAGAGTCCAGTCGGTCACGGCGCGCATGAAACCGGTCAATTTATGCAGGTTTACTTCACCCGCTCTATCCCCTTTACGCTTATGGGAGTGAGATAGAAAGACAAGTTAATAGGTGAGTGTGATTCTTGCATTTATACACTAATGTCGGTGACCGTGTACACAGGTATCTGGTCAAGTACACAGAGTTTCACACAGTTCCGCAATTTGATAAAATCAAAACTGTTGTCGCTAATGTTTCATCATATCGTTTCATAATAAACAGACGACTACTTTCGGCACTTTATCCACGGCTTGGACAAGAAAATGATCAAATATGAAGTGGGCATGCATGGGTTGAGATGTGGGCTCTGAGAAATATAAGATATTCCCGTAGACCATCCCAATGAAACGAGTTGCTTGCCCAACTCTGGGATATTAACGTTTAATTTTGTAAAGAAATCTTAACATTCTCTCTTGAAAATGGATGTTCTCATGGCCTGAGACCCGAAAGTTACGCTTAATTTCAGCCACATTGAAAGTCAGGGCTTACATGACTGCTATTCACCATGAAACACAACCTGTACTTAAGTTCACGCCCAAGGTAATAGTTATTTGTTTAAATATTAAGTTGTTGCATCATTATATTTTAATTTTACCTCTGTCTCCCTGTATGGATTAATAATACTGGCTCCCTTAGTATCTACTTCACGATTATGGAAACCCTACACATGAACACAAAATACGACGATTATGATGCAGGAAAGTCGACTGTCCCCGATTCGGCTCCCCGATTCTGAGTCCAACGTGTTGTCGTCGGAGTCTGCTTTATTGCGGAGGGAATCCGTATCTGTATTTCTGTGCAAGACCAATGTAGTGCGCTCACGTTTATCTTTGGTACCCGGTTTCGCCCACAGAGTCTGATACCATTTACGTTAAACGAGCTCATTGGTACACAACTACATTTCACAGCAAATAAACTAGCCTAGGATCACTAATAAAAATGAGTAACTTGAAAGCTTGCACTCTTGAGGAGAACTTGACATTGCGATTGTCATTTCTTGGTGTAATATTTAATGTAGTCTCCGCCGATAGGATAAAGGCAGTGTGCCAGTCTATTTCGGCTTGACGAAGAAATAGGTGCAGGCTATAAGTAAATGCGGACAAACTTCCTTCTCAGGCACTGTGAAATGTTGAATCTCCAGTGGTCTAGTTCTACTCCTTTAACTGACAATTGGTGGCAATAGCAATATAGCACGTCTTCAATATAATCTGGGGCATGCGCAAACAACCACCGCTCGATAACTTTGTTCAGTTCGCCCAAACATGGTGTTTGTTATTGCAACTATACCGTCATGGCTACAGCTAGCGTCCGCGTCAGTGCATTCGTGGAAGATAGGCGAAGACAAAGTGAAGTTAAGGTTTCGGATGAAATTTATGGTCTTATTTGAAAACATTGGGCAAGTAAGTTTTATCTTAAATCGGAAAATATGCTTTCTTTGCGTAATTAATTTGCTTTACTGATGACGGAAATTTTTAAATGGGGTCAGGTTTTAAGAAGGATTGATTTCTCCCAGCTCACCAAGCCAGGTTTCTGAGACAATGCAGTCGGTATTAACAAACTTCATTTATGAAAGATCATATGCATAGGCTCTGTGACATTAATGGCATGCATGCGTGGTTATTTTCACAAGGAACGATATTTTTGTGTCTATCAAAAGTACCCGCTGAATGATTTAACTTCATTCTGCAAAACAGAGCGAACTAAATTTTTATTAAGTTTTAACCAACAAAGTGAGTTAGATGGCGTAGGTTGCCTAAAATTAGCAGCGTCTCGCTCTATTGCCTTTAAATAATGCTAGGCCGCTTTGCTTCAAATGTCCAAATTCTAGCCCATTGCTAGGAAGTAAATGTAAATCGAGACAAAAAATTACGATTTTGCTTTCAGGAATGAAACATTAGGCTAGCCTTCAGTAACATTTCTTCGCTCGTTTAGTTATCCTCGAAAGCATAGCCAAGCCACTGCTGTTTTTGTCAGAAATGTGTCAAACTTAAAATCCGTACTGGGTGCTCACAAGCATCTTTTAATGTTTACGAGGAAGATATCAGCAAACGTTAAAGACAGCAAAACATTCTTTGAAATAGTTGATTTTAGTCAGTATTGTCGATGGTCACGATGATCTATAGAAATATGTATGGCTTTTATTGTAAAAACTTGAAGGATTGTAGGCAAAACAAAATTTAGTATCCTTTTAAAAGTTGTTCGTTTTGCCTTTATAAGATGAAGAAAAATCGGTTAATAATAAAATTCAACTACCGCAATGTCCGGTGTCATAGTTATGCTTGACTTGAAAACGCTCATTGACTGATTATGAATACGGCTTTTTTAGTGCTGGTGCACACTTTTACTTAATGGAAAAATTCCCGCGTGCCAATGATGATATATTTATCACCTGACAATTTATTCTACTGATAAGGCACCAAAAGTTGTCTACTTGTCTTCCCACAAACTCTAGAAGTCTTTTTTGATGTGAAAGTGACGTAAAAAATGTACTAATTTTAAACTCACAGTTTCTGAAGACGTACAGATCAAAGACACAAAGCTTAACTTTAGCGATAAGCTAGTACAAAATTACTAGGTGATACGTGCTTTAGCATATGATGGGTAGCAGTATGCCTGTTGGGTTGGCAAAAATCCCGGTAGCGGAGCCTTGGTTATAAGCTAAAGTTTCTATATTTGCAGAAATTTGATGATCTTCTCAAAATTTAATTATCATCTGGTAAGGAGCTGCTTCTTATGTGGCTTACAAGATGTTCGTCTATAGTACCTAGTGTATCCAATATGGTTTGGTTCAATAATCATTGAGCGCTCGGGAGTTAATTTGGCGACCACTTCTGCCAACTGCCGTTAACTGATTCATCAGATCCCGTTTACTTGCTGAATAAAATATTTTATGAACCAAAACAGGGTGTGCCATTACGCCAAAGAGCAAGACTGAAGTTACTGAGGAAAAAGAACTTGAGATAAACTTGACTCTGTTAAACATCCGGAAAGAAACATTACCACTCCTCGAAAGTTAATAAGCAGTGTGTATTCCTAACGAGCATGCCGTTATTTCTCATTTAAGAGTTCGTACTTCCCAATTCTTTGATATATCTTCGTTCCAACCTTTCGAAAGACCGACGTGAAAAAACAATCGTATATTTTCACATGTCTGATTTTGGACGTGATAAGGGAGACTTCTATCTGTTGGTAATTATGCGGACATCCAGCTACATATGCAGCTTTTTATAAAGCTGAACGTATAAATTCAGATATGCGCTTGATATTTGGCTATAAGTAAAGAGCTAGCTGTTAACTTTGCTGTTAGCCTCATTCAAAATAATTTATTTGGTTCCACGGAAAAACAAGAACCACAGAAAAAAACTAAAAGCCGGCATTTTAAAAGCTTACAGCTTGGGTGTAAACGCATGTCACCTCTTTGGAACGTGCAAGATAGAATTTGTCATTCGGATATTTTTCGCAACAATAGTAATAATTTATACGATAAAAAAATGTAAAACAGCATAATAATGTGTTTTGTTGGACAAGATCCACGTTAAATGCATACAAATGTATGGGTGGAGTACTGGAGAATGGAAACGCATGACTTAAACCTTTGTGTTCTTCAGGAGTGGTCGTCAAGTCCTATAAACAGCAAATATTTGTACATTTTTCTTATGACAGAGTCGTAAAATTTTTAATAATCGCCACAGAAAATGAACCTGACTAATATGGTTAGCTTAAAGAAGAAGCCTGAAGTGGAATCTTGAACAACTTGCGGCGTCAACATGTGCTTAAAGTCTTTCCATCTTCACAAAACAGAGGAAGTTGAAATGATCCACTTTTATGATGTCCATTAAGAGTAAAGATGCGCTAAACGTCCCTGTAACACAATAAGGTTTCTTGAATCATATACCAGGTACGAGTTTTCTGATGTGAATGACGTTATCCTAACCGTTTTATTATAAACAACCCGTTCTTCTTAACTAACTGTCACTAACTATAGCTTTTCAGTTAGGTAGAATTAGATGGAGTAAAAACCCTTTACACTTCTCAACGTTTTTAACTGAAATTGTTTTTTACACACAGTTTGCTTGATACATGTTTGAACCAGTCCTGCGTGGTGGACTGCAGATAAAACTTCAGTAATTAATTTGGCAGTTGTGTTAACTCTGACAAACTGAATTTGTTTTCCAGTTTATGCCTTACACTGCCAAAAAATACATCTTGCTTTGCACTTGGGCATTATTATTTACGGAAAATATTATCTTGTGGATTGCAATTTGAGGCCAATTAAAGGCTGTCCAATATACGATACACAGTAAAAGTGTTCTTGTGAGTTATTTTACCATGCTATTTACTATATTATCGAGAAAATAGCTACGGATCAAGATTCTGCGAGACTTATTTGACATTTAGTTTAGATCATGTCATACAGGCACGAATATGGGAGTGAAGTGGTGGACAGACTGACGTTTCTTCTCGAATTCACTCAACAAGTACACAACTTTCGTCGATGGAGATTATTTTGGAATTAACGTTAAGGCTAATTGAAAAAAATCTTCCCCTACAGAAGATTTCACTTTTTCCCTTACGACTCTTTTTCAATAAATTGTGTACGAAAATAAATGCGGAAATTTTGTAGTTAACATGTTTACTGTTTCGTGGATGTAAGATCAATAGAAATCGTTAGAAGGAATCAGCATCCGCAAGGAGAAAAAGATCCAGTATAATAATTGTAACAGAGTGCGTGCAACTATCCACCAAATGTTTGGTCTTGCTCTCAAACTAACTCAGACTGTTAACATTAAAAGATTAAGCACGAGTGACACAAAACTTCGCTTTCACCATGCAGCATTGTTCGTTGTTTTGACCTAACAAGTATGCTTTAAATATAAGGTAAAAACTGCAATCTAATAGACTATTTCGAGAAAATTAAAATGAATACTTGCAGGTAGATGCTACATCGAGCAACTGTTGTTTGTTTATGCTAGTGCGGATTACTTAAGCGATCCTGTTTGCACATGCTTAAAATAATGGCAACAACTAACTTCCTTTCTTATCTACCTTAACCAGAATCTTAATGAAACAGACCGCGGTTGAACAAAAACTATTAATTTGTTGGTTTTATATTTATGAATTTAACTACACTAAGGTTTTCCACGGGTGAACGCTTGTCACATTAATAAGGTATGGTTAGAAATCATCTGAGAAAGAATGGTAATTTAAATTTTATTGTGTCGACAATAATATAAATTCGCAAGGAATTGTTCAGTCTGCGTTTTAATCTTTTAGCCAAATCAACTGGGAAAAATATATCTTTTCTTTTTCGAGGAACTGAAAATTCCCATAAAGCAATACCACGCTATAAAATCAGATCATATAATGACTATTTTATAAAAGTCAAACACCTAAATTGTATTAAATTCACACATAGTTCAATAATTTGAATCTGGACGACTGTGGAGCAAAGGCCATCTGTCAGAATGCCTTTCTTTTCAAGTTATCCTTTGAAAGTGTATTTATAACACAGGGATACCAAAGACTTTTTGCTTGGTGCTTGTCCGTGGGGCTCAGATATATAATGAGCTCAAAAGGAGTCAGTGCACTGTCCGCAGTATATTACGCAGTATTTTTGAAACCATTTGTTTGACTAGTTCAAGGACACAAGGTTGCAGACATTGAAATTTTAAGTAGGATGTTGAAGTTCCCTTCAGAAGTCATAATGATAACAAACTTTCCGACGCTTTTCTTTCATTCTGGTTAATATTTATGAATTTCACTTTTTTTCTCTCCCTCATTTTGCTGGCTTTGCCAACTCCTGTTAGATGCGCACTTCGGGACACTCAGTTATCTTGATGCAAGTGGTCAAACTCTAATCTCGCGGTTATGATGCACTTTGAAATACTGTTAAGGCTTGATTATGACCTGTTTATTTTGCTTGAAAGATTGAGTTCTGAACACCTTGAGTATTACCCAAATGCACTTATTTGATGAGTATCGACTATTACTCCTCTCAAGTTGAATTAATTGATAAAATTAAGACACATCTGATTACACTCATGTTCTTGTAAGGTTTCATAGTAGATGAATCTAAAAAAATAAGGGGGGGGTTCTTGTAGAAACTTTAACAAAACTTAAGTAGATGAGTAACCGAACTGATGTATGTGATATCGCCGTAAGTGTTTAAACGTTGTCGCAGAGTATAAAATAGTCACCAGAGTTATGACTAAAATAGTTGCTGCAAGCATCAGTCTTTACGTAAAATATAGCCTTCTATCTGAATCTGACTCTATTTTTTTGACGAACTGCTTCACGTACAGGTCAAAATATATGATTATTTTTTAGCCGATCAAAAGCTCAACATCAGTTCCTACCTGAAGGGTATGGTTTTGGCTTCAAAATTAAGTAAACCATTTTACTCATTTTGTGATTATTTACTGCTTTATTGCTTAAAGACTCCGATTAACTCCAGCTTCTCATAACTTGACTGAATGCTTCCATTATTTCATTCTAATAAACTATTCTGCAGTACACGTAAGTGACTCCTTTTTTATAACGTTTACCAGCCTTGTATCATCTTCACGGCAAAAATCCAAAAATTTAAAGTCATGGAACCTAGAATTCTAATGGACTTCCGCATGTTTATTAGAAAGATAGCAAATGGTTTTTGGTTTCAAGATAGTTTCGCATCACGTTGATCATAAACATTTACCGCGAATGACGCGGGTTTATTATCCAAAGGTGTATTTTGGATACTAACTATTGCAGCTACAAGTTGTGGGAACACATATTGTTGGAATATGTTGTGGCAGTGCTTTTTGCTTATCAATATTTTCCTTAAGAAAGTCTAAAATCAAAAAGGATATATATCAAAACTGGCCATCTGTTTCTATTTCTTATTCGTCCTCTCGAGAATGTCCCTTAAATATTTCGTTTTTATTGCATATTTTCTGTGCCATAACTCACTTTATGTCTGTCTGATTGGTTCCAGATTTATAGTCTGCTTTCTCCTTTTTCTATCTGCGCGACTGACATGGAAGTCTTGAACTTTATATTTGGTTGATACGTACAAAACTTCAAGTGCATTCTTTGGAATACATCATGTTCTGAAAATAATGGAAAGCATGTATTAGCGATAGGCAAGGCTATTTTGAATAACCGGCCTTTCTAATAAACCAGAAACAACGATTTCGCTCTCCCTTGTCTTGGTTGGTTGGCTAGAGCGTTGGCTATACTAAAGCCTGTCCCGTGCTGGTGTGAGTTCGAGTCCCACCGAGGCCGCCACGTTTTTAACAAGTGCCTCAAATGAATTCAATTATACTTATACCAATAGCCGCTGTGTGACAGCTAGCACGATTTAAGATTGAATCCCAGGGCACAAAGGAACGAGTATCTTACGTAACGCAATCGGTGGGTGCGCCTGCCGTATAATTTTAATGCTAGCTAGCCTTAACTTCACCCAAAAGTTGAGGTCAGTGCGGTCTCCTAAAGTGATGTGATCCCTTTCCTTCATAAATGTTTTTGCTCTCTTGTGTTCCTTCTCGGTCTTGCAGCTACAAAGTTTATCTTTTAAACAGTTGGCAATCATAAAAGTTGAGGATATGTCGCTGACTCTATAAAGGAGTTAAAAAACTATCTAACCGGTGCACTCTTAGCCAAGCTTTTAATTTAAAATCATAGCAAATAATGGGAAAGTATCCATATACTATATTATTTGAATGGAATTCATATAAACAGATCGCAAACATAAGGTGACCGTTACTTTCGGTACCTTGAATAAGAAGTGCACTTATATTAAAATTAACTGGAAAATTTTTAATAAAATCATTTTGGCCAACTTTGCTAATACTTTCATAAAATAATCTAGGGGCAACGTCCCTAACAACAATCTGACTCGCATTATTTTAATTCCTTTGATATAAGGCCATATGGAAATCTCCGAAGTTCCCTCTGATCATATAAAAAATTATACAGGACTAGTCTTTGACGATATTTGGTAATTGCGCTACGTTATACTGGTAATTCAATTGGGTTTTTGTTATTTTGCTGATGAGCTTTTACAGGCTATTACACACGAATAAATCTTCACTAACTGGGAATGAGCGCTGACATAGGCAAGAGACTCTAAACTTGCTAATTCTTGACTATTTTCTAACAGGGTAAGCATCTAAAGGGTTCGTTGAAGGGTGATAACTTTGGGTTTTTTTCACTTTTGGTCCGGTTTTGGTTGGCTGACGATGAGAAATACGTTAGATGCGATCATTCGAATTCCCCTTAACGTTGTCAGTAATACTTGACGACTTGTGATTCAGATTGCTTTTACGACCTTTGGTCATTAGAAGAGCTTGCCGAAAGCCACTATTCTACAGATTGCATAGTTTCGTTTGCGGCAGAAAAAGGCATGGATCCATGACTTAATGGTAGAGCGTTTGCTAAATGCCCAACTAAAGTTAAATAAAAAGCTTAGTTGTTCAGGCCAATGACTGATGTATTTCTAGTGGACAGAATACAGCAAATAAGTCAGAAATATTAAAACTAGGCTTTTTTCTCCTTGGCGATGGCAGCCCCAAATATAAAAAAACGCTTTGTAGCGAAAGTTTGTGTAAATTCAACCTTATTTAGCTTTTGGTTATCTTTGAAACCTGAGGTAGCAGCATTCCTAAAAAGTTAAGAATTCAAGAGCACTACAGCAGTAAGTTTTGCGCCTTTCCATATATCATGCCAAACAATATAAACTGCGTGAATAATAAGTGTGTTTGTGACAGACGGCGTGACTAAGGCAACACAGGAATCATAAACATGTTAGTCGGAGGACAGTTGCTACGCAAACAAAAACCGGTTGCCGGCTTCTGGCGAGCTCACAGGTGACACAGAAGTTATTCGACTCTAAACTACCGCCAAACAGCCAAAAATAACCCCTTGTTGAACAAATTGTGGAAGTAATGTATTCATTTAAAGTAGTTTAACGTTCACGGCATGTCCTTTGCAATCCACAGCGGTGTATCTGACTGGCTAAAATAAATTTCGCTAATTGGAATGGAGAAAATTTAAATCCATGAAAGTTCCACTCATTAGACGCTAAGACAAGGAATAAGACCACACAGTAATACATTTGGCATGGCACTTAATTCCAAAGTTTACAGACAAGTGTGGGGGGCTTCGTAGCTCAAGTAATTATAGCTTTGGCTGTACGGAAGCCTTCCCTTTGCTGTCGTGGGTTTGACTCCCACTGAGGTCGCTGATATTTTTGAAATGGGGTCAAAGGAATTTTTCGATTTCATCAAAACCCCTTAATTAAATTTTCCTATAGTCAATCCGGCAGGCCCTGTGTGCCGGCGTTCTCTAGTGACACTTATAAGAACGAAATTGCGTACTTGAGTATGGGGTGGCCAGCAGTGCCATATTCAGTGCCGTGCTGTAATGAAACCAACGAGCCAGACTGGTATAAATCATGCAATTTAAGTCATTCGGTAAGTTCTATAAAAACCCACTTTATTGTGCAGAAGATTGGCAACTTCATGCTTTCCTTACTCTTGCATGTAGAGGATAACATCCGTTTACCTCCTTCAAACTGATACTTTAATTTTGGCTGCCAATATGACGTTAAGATGCAGCTTTCCATCACTTTCTCACCTTTAAACCCCAGAAAATTCTCGAAGGGGCTTTGAGCGCACACTCTCCCATTCCTGTCATGGAATGCTGATATATATTTTAAGATATGTGTTATTAAGTGAAAGCTTTATGCAACATCACAAAATTTCTTCTGTAACAAATGGTCGCAAGTTGATCCAAGGAGCTTGCGTATGTCATTTTGGCAACGACTTTTTAAGCATTTCAACCAAAATCAGTACTATTTTACCATGGTTCCAATGCTGACTCCGTGTCCCCAAGTTGCACCTGTAAAAATAGGAGAAAGGTTGCAGGCTGTGGAAAATCAGTGTTTACTGTCATATCACCATTTGTGCTCGACAGTGACCTGGCAGCATTAGAAATGCCCAGCAATTATGAATTGCAAGGAACATGCTTCCGATTTCGACCTTCTCGATAGGAAGCCTATGGTAGAACGGAAACTTTAAAGGGACATGTACAGGAACACTGATATTTAACACTTGTTGCCAGGAGATAATTATAGAACATTGAAATATGCACGTGAAATTTCTAGAAACGTTTATTGTTGGGATCCTATGGGACTTCGCTCGAATGCCATAACCTAGTATCACTGAGAACCTTCATGCTGCACATCATTCCGCTCATACAAAACTAAAAAATAATATGAGACGTCAATATCTAGGTTTATTTTCACACACACGTAAGGGTTTAATTCAATTCAATACTCAGTAAATTATTTAATTGCAATTTGCTTAAAAATCGTGTATTCTGTGTTAGCAGTTTTAAATGCCAACTTGTGAAAAATGAAGCTATCATGTATTTTTTGTTATAGTATTCAAAGTTCAAACTTCCGTGGTTTTTATGATGAGCTCATCTTTCACTCACATTTACTATCCTTCGCTATAGTACATCGTTAGAATATACAGAATGCTAAAAGTTTGCTTCACATTCACTTATTAATTATTTTACCTAACTCATTACGGGGATGCTGGCTTTAAGCTTATAAAAGCGTTAAGCCGGTTCTTTTGTGGCTACAGGAAGCAACTCATAGAGCCTCGGCTCATCCCTGTCTTCTACCAATATGTATGGGACTTTCAATATTTTAATCTGCACTTTATTCAATAACTGCTCTGTGAATATGACAAATAAATAAATACTTATAGGTTACTGGCTGCCTGGTAGTAGACTATGTATGTAATGGGGTTAGTTCGAGAACACTACCACAGTTTAGCTCAAGCCTCCATGCCAACGTTTGGGATCAACAATAAAACGTTATTTTACAGTTAATTTTTCTCAAAATGCCTGCATTAATTTCAGAAGAAGCTAAAAGTTTTACCGTTTAGTGGTTGCAACGATACATTTTAGAAATTTGTACGCGTCCTTAGTACCACTTTCCAGTTTGCATGCATTTAGCGTCAGTTTGTGATTTAAAGCGCTGCAGCCGTTTAGAAATGGTGTATTAAAATACCTTAACTTATATCAGTCATTCCTAATTATCTCGCAAACAAAAATTCATTTTTCTGTCAGCAGGACAACAATGCAGTATTATTTACAAGAAGAACTCGCAAAAGAACGCTTCATTTATCCATTTTATTAAAAATTTCCGCCTCAAATGCGGCTTTTCATTCACCAACAAATCCAACTAAGCCTACTGCTAATCATCCATAGTATGTAAAGGACATTTTCAAATTATTCATTCCATCCAATCTTTCTCAAGACGTGAAATGTCTTCCAAGTTAAACCGACTAAAAAATCAACCTTATAAATTGCCATGAAGAGTAACAACTTTTGCCAATGGACGTCATTTAACCTAATTTTCTAATAGGGGCACTTTCACTGGAGTTAATGAACCCTTTCAAGCTACGGCGGAAGAATCGGTGTAAAGTTGATTCATACGAATAGGGCTCGCATATATGCGTATGCATATTCAAAGTAAGGCAATCGGAGATTGGTGCTTCTGATTATCCACCATTACTCAGCATTGATACTGCACTTGACTCGACTCGACCCTACACCCTCTCCCTGCCCCAAGCTAGCTCACAGCGCCGATTAGCAAATCCTGATAGCATGCACACAACAGAGCACGCTAGATAGGGAGAGATAATTATTTGCAAGACCACGACCGCACGCTCGCATTTCAATGTGCCTCATCCGAGTAGAGCACAGCTACTGATTCCGCGACCGTCGTATACCCCATGATAGTGAGCAATGTTTTCGTGAGGAAGGGATGAGCTGATGGTAGCACGATATGCTGCGTCGACCGCCCCCTACATTTGAGCCTGCACGAGACTTGATCTCGATACATCTCCCTGTCTCTTCGTTTCCTCTCGCCCGCACGTACTACCAAACCTGTCTACCGCAATTAGGTCTCCAGTCCCTCAGTTCCAAGCTCCATCACCCGCTCCACTTTCCACAGTGTGAGCTGCAGTAATGGTTAATGATTAGGTCTTCATCTACCGGCACGTGAGTCTTCACAATATAAAAACCTAGCACATGAAAACAGATGGCAACCAGCTTGACGATGTTTCCTGATTTATTAGTGACGATGCGGTGTCATCAACCCTGAAAAATAATGGCACATCAGCCAATACGATCTCCAGCAGCCTTAGCCGGCAGTTCTTTGTTGGAGGATGGGCGGGAGTTGAGATGGTAGCCGAACGCGGCGTGGGCGAGGCCGATAATAATCAGCACACTGGCTGTCCCCATTTGAAACTTCAGTGTGTAAATTCCCCGCTCAAAATTGTGATGGGGACGTAGTGCGCTTGACTATCTTGCCTCAAAGTAAGGGACCATTGTTCGCCATATTCACATCCTACTGAGATTAGATAAGTGTGATATTTGATTCATAAATTATTGCATTTTCACGTGGTAATACTTTTTTTAATATTATCCCACTCCTACATTTAAAGCCAAGTTTTGCTTTTTATAGGCAAAAAACGTGGTTCGATCCCGAAAAGTTCGTGGACTATAAATGCTGTTCGCCGCATTCATTTCGCTACTTTGCAATTTTCTGTATGCGATCAAATGCAACCAAAGTTTTCACTCGCTCGAAAGTGATCCAAACGATGACCTGAACACCTTTATGATAACAGATGACACCCCCGCTGACCACCTTGTGGGGAAAGTGCGGCTCCCGACCACCAACACTTTTCCCGACCCGGAGAAGACACCATCAAAAGAGCGTCATTTTCCATCCTGGAGCTATCAGGTGCTCGGTGCGCTAAAAATGCCTGGCCAGTTGTTTCGTGTAAACAAGGACACAGGAGAGTTGTTCACGAGGGAAAAAATTGATCGAGAAGTTGTCTGTTCACCAACAAACATCCAGTACACTTTCGGTCAGAGCAGTGAGTCCCAGAAGGTCAAGACTGGTCAACAACTAGATTCAGACGCAGATTGTTTCCTAACTCTCCAGATTGCCATAAACCCAACCGGCCAACAAACAAAAGTACCACATTTCGCTGTTGTTAAGGTCATTGTGGTGGACCGAAATGATCACATGCCCACATTTCCTCATCCCGGCTACATTAATCTTTCCGTTCCCGAATCAGCCGAAGTAGGTTCACGCTTTCCCCTTCCTCTGGCAGTCGATCTAGACACTCGTCAGTACTCCGTTCGAGCATATGTTTCTGAGCCCCAACTGCCTGCCGAATGGATTCTCATCTCAGAAACGGAGCAGTCCTTCTCCCCAAAAACTTCAGGCAGTCAGATAACAGCTCTCTTTCTTGAGCTGCGTAAACCCCTTGATCATGAGAAAATCGATAGATTTTCTTTCAGAATCCGAGCTCTCGACGGTTCAGAGACGTCTGAATTTTCCCCTGGACGAAATGGAAAAGACACTCTGCAGGTGAATATCTACGTTGAGGACATAAATGATAACGGCCCTGTATTTCGCCGAACTGAAAAGCTTTTCATCAAACCCGAACATTTCTCAGTTTCAGATTCCCTTAATCAGAACTGGCTGATAACTTACACAGCAACGGTACCCGAAAGTAAGTGGATTAAAACGCCAATCGTGCATCTCATGGCCGAAGACATCGACAGTCCAGCGCACGCAAAAGTCCGTTATTACTTTAGCCGTTCAACAGACAGAGAGATCCTTGAATATTTTACTATAAATTCCCACACTGGGCACCTCTTTCTCCGCAAGCCATTGGATTATGAGTTTCAGGCACAGTACTCATTCCGTGTGATTGCTACTGATACGCCTCATGAGCTGAAGTTGCATTCCCCCTCACAGATATTGCAGACACCCTCATCAATTCATACAGCCACAGCCCAGGTTATTATATACGTGACTGATACAAACGATGAGGCACCAAACATTGAGGTTGACTTCCTATCCACTGACACAATGACTGCCGTACCAAGGAAATATGCTGTGGTTGCTGAGAACGCTGCGCCTCCACAATTTATTGCAAGTATTCTCGTGACTGACCGAGATGCGGGCATCAATGGTCAAGTAAGCTGTGTTCAGCAGCCCGTCATATCCAATTCACCCTGGCACGGCACCGGTTGGATCA
Organism: Schistocephalus solidus; assembly: GCA_017591395.1. Classification (NCBI taxonomy): domain Eukaryota; kingdom Metazoa; phylum Platyhelminthes; class Cestoda; order Diphyllobothriidea; family Diphyllobothriidae; genus Schistocephalus; species Schistocephalus solidus. Next base: position 44,311 of record WEDG01004495.1, read on the forward strand.
ACGGATCTTCTACCTCTCCATTTCATTTGTCAGAAGTTAGACAGAGCAGTGGCCTCGTTCAATACAATCTGTTGACTTCGGTGGCACTGGATCGTGAGAACGTGGCAGAAGGTGGTGCATTTCGACAGGTCAAAATAACCTGCTCAGACGCTGGTCAACCGATCAGAAGCGCCAGCACTTTCATTGGAATCAAAGTAAAGGATGAGAATGATAATGTGCCCGAGGTAAAACTGCGAATGCCAGCAGAGTACCGCTTTGCTGCTGACAGTCTGATAGATCTTGAAAGGTGGCCTTTCGTTGTAGAGAACTCACCCGTGGGGACACTGGTTACTCGTTTAAATGCCACTGATTTGGATGAAGGTGAAAATGGAAGGTTGACATTCAGTCTTGAGAACTCGGATAATGCTGAAGTGATCAGTGCAACGACCATCTTCCAAATCAACTCGAAAACCGGTGACATAATCACCAAAGGGGAGATAGACAGGGAGGCATATGATCCTCCACTTTCCTCTATTCCTCTACGAGTGAGGGTATCTGACAACGGCATCCCACCGAAAACTTCCACCTTTGAATTCAAAATATACGTTATCGATGAGAATGACAATCCGCCAGTATTTCAACAGTCCGAGTACAAATTTCACGTCCGAGAGAACCTGCCTACTGGTTATCCTGTAGGTGAATTGCTGGTGAGTGATAAGGATGAGGGTGAAGTTAAATTCACCCTAGGTTTACAACCCTATGGAACGCTACCGTTTGTCCTCTGGGCTGTGCCGACTCCTCCGAGAATTCCAGGAGGCCGTGGCCAGGTGTCCTATTCTATTAACAGAATAATCATCAACACAACTAGATCACTTGACAGAGAGGTGGAAGACTGTTTTAGGTTTACAGTCTTGGCAACTGACGCCTCAAGTTCGCTTTCGCCTTTATTACACGATCGCGCGAAAGCAAGCACAGTGACAGCCACGGTAGAGGTCATAGTTGAAAATGAAAACGATCATGATCCGGTCATAATTTTCCCTCAGAAACAAAATAAAACATTTGTCCTCTCCTCACAAGAGAAGAAGCACTTTGAACTGCTTACAATAAACGCTAATGACAAGGATCCAAATGAAAGTCCACACATATTCGAACTGTTTGCTGATCTCCCACAGCTTACGGACGATGGTCTGGCTAATTCCTCCACGCCTAATGTCACACGCAACATGCGACTTTCAACTGACTCTCATGAATTTCTAGACGTGGAGCCTACAACTGGTATCGTCTTCCTTTCACGCGATATGCGACTGGAGGACAAAGGTTTCCACGTCTTTAAGGTTCAGGTGACTGATGGAGGAACACCACCTAGATCTAGCTCAATAACATTTTTTGTTCTGGTAAATGACTCACCATCTCGTTCACTCACGGTTGAGAGCCTACCACGTACTAGCGACACCATGAAAAAAGAACATCTCAGTGACCCAAAATTTCCGGGCAAATCCGTCCCTGCTGAAGCCTCTCTCCACAAAACCAATCGCATCGGAGTAATGGAACGGACGGTAGCTACAGAGAATGTCCGTGGCAAAGTCAGACCTCGGATTGCAGGTGATTTGGTAATCTTATTAGCATTGGGATTAGTATTTCTCCTACTTGTGACTACACTCAGTCTTGTAGCTTATATGCGCTATTGGCGTAAACACAATCGGCTAATCGGGCATCGGTCGATCGGGCCCGGTATTCGCAACTCCCTTCTCTTTACCAACCAAATCAACGGTGGCACGGGCTTGAAGGAGTTAGGCTGCCCACCGGCTGAAACCTGCATCTCCTCCACGCATAAGCAAAAAACAGATCAGTGGCTCTGTACTAGAGGCGGTTCAATAATCGGCCTCTCATCGTACCTTCTGGATGAGGATACCCAGAAGTGCAGTTTCCCCTCGACACTTATTTCTGACTGCAATGTTTATTATAAGGCATCTGAGATGGTAAGATCACAGGCGATGAGTGACAATTCGTACTCACCACTTTCCCCATCAGCTTCTGTTATCATAAAGTCACCTAGTCATCCTGATCACGGAATGTACATGACTCAGGATGCTACTTTGGCACAGAATGCCCAACTGGATTGCTATGCACAGAATATGCGCCTTCCACACAGTGGAGGAAATCAACGGCCTCAAAGTGGGACAGCATACAAGGCCACCTCAGAGAGCCTGGAGGATCTTCCTGGTGCGGCTATAGGAAGTACATTCCCAGATATAAAATTAATGGCAAGCGATGGGCTGAACTGCCTTCCTGTGATCTGGAATCAGTCTTGTAATTCTGTAAAAGCGGACTCTCTGAATTTCGTGGCTGCAGTTACCAGTAATGTGAGTTTAAATCCTGTTTGCCTTCTTTCAAAATGTCCGGCTATCACATTTATGATCCGTGCAACTGTAAACGTACTTATATTTGAGTAACTGAAGAAGCTTGCACTCTGATATGCTATAATGAAAAGAAAACGCTCTTCTTAGAATCGAGTTGTAATTGTGAATTTCTAGTTGGTGACACCAGCCCGATGTCAGGCAAAATGGGTAGAGGAGAAAGTGAGAAAGTTAAACTAGATCGGTTGGCGCGATGAGGAAGAGAGCGGTGGGCAGCCAACTAGTGTGAGCGGGATGGACACATAATTACGATATGGCTTGGAACGAGGGGGGAAGAACAGTTACAGCTCCGTGTTGGAGAGGAATGCGGATGGCGATTCAGTGAGAATAAAAATAGTTGGATAAGCTGTCATCGATGTGGCTCGATGCAGGGATCAATGTGCCGGTTGAGGTGTAAAGATGTTCACTTGAGGTTTACTTTATCTGAGGCAAGGGATGGCGAGACAGGAAGAGTTTAGCGTTCGAGCACGGATAAGCAGCCGTTAGTGGGGCGGTTGTTCAAGTTAGTTAGCCTGGCACGTAGTCCCTTGCACTGAGCGTCTAGATCGACATAGCAGATGATGCTGAGCGCGCTGGAGTGCCAAGCTTCGCGGAATTCTCGCGCCTGTTTGGTGCTGAGGATGGTGATCACTTTAGTACCGTACCAATTGAAGCGGTGGTCACACTGAAGGGAACGACAAGGGGTCACATCGGCAAATTGCTAGCTTATATTAGTTGATGCGAGTTCAAAAAACTATGGCTTGTATGGACAACGTGAACACAAGGTCAGTTGTCGCATCATATGCAGTAAATACCCTTGCTTACTTGTTCTTAAAATAGGGCACACCTTACTATTCATACGGTTGCGCGTAAGTATAATGCCCACTTATGGAAGATAGAGATGCAAAAGCAGCTTAAGTGCCGAGGGATAGTTTCGAAAATTCTTTGCATGTATGGTATGGAATAACAATTCCGTGGAACTGTTTCCTTAAAAAAAGGTTTTGTGCATGTTCTTGATATTTAAAATAGACGTATACAGCAGGATTTATCGGTACCAACAAATTTCTTGGCAGCTTATAAACTAAACTCATCTTTGCATAACGAATGAAAGTGGATAGCAGTTTGAATTTACAGAAAATCAGTCCATAACAGCAAGGGGCAGAGGACAACGTAATGCATAATCAGGTCAAAGTGTTAGCTTAAAAACTTCAGAGGAAAGAAAATGTGGGGAGGAGCTAAGACAACTACAGCCATGCAACATCTAGGGGATAAAAATCACCAGGGCAATTGCAGATTGACCGCGTGGTCTAGTTGCTTGCAAAGGTTGGGTTTCTCCCTACATTTATACGCCTCTTCCAAATAGCGCAAATTCCGAGTTGTTCATGTCTGAACAAGTATTCGGAAAGCTGTTTTGAGGGCTACAGAGTGACTGCTGTCTTATAGATGTTTAGTAATCAAAGAATGTGATACTATATGTTCTCGTTTCAACAACTATTAAGGTTGCCAATTGCCTTTGCGTTCGCCACATGTACTTGCATCCACAAGTTCATGTGAATGCAGAAACTTAATTTGCAGTGGCGTGCAACGGCAATGCAGCCTTTGGCTGGTTGATTGGCAGGCTTCTTGTAAGATTGATAAAGCTTAGCTCAGCTGCATTGTATGCTCATTCTATGGTGCAGCGTGATCATCGCTTGATTGTATCAGAAATGTTGTCACCCTTAAAGGGTAAATATATGATAACGGGCTTTTTCGGAATTAAATGTTCCATCAATTTTGGCCTTAGGGAGAAACCCAACCTTTGCAAGCAAATAGATGACGTGCTCAATCTAAAATTGCCCTGGTGATTTTCACCCCTATATGTTTCAGGGCTGTAGTTGTCTTAGCTCCTCTTCCACATTTTCTTTCCTCTGAAGTTTTAAGCGAACACGTTGACCTGATTTTTCATTACGTTGTCCTCTGACCCTTGCTGTTATGTATTGATTTTCTGTAAATTCAAACTACTGTCCGCTTTCATTGGTTATCTGTGTTATGCGAAGACAGGTTGTAGTTGATAAGCCGTCATAAAATTTGTTGGTACCAATAAATCCTGCTGTATACGCCTGTTTTGAATTCATACCCGGGAAAAAATGCTTAACATTTCCCTGATATTTAAGACAATGTTTTATAAATCTGTTTGGGTATCATTGGACTGAAAGTAATTATGTGTGTGCTAGTTATTTCGTAAGTTGGCCGGTAGAACAGGAGTACGTACACAGCTTCTTTTGCGGACCACAGGGCCGCAGTGTGCTGTCGTGCCAATCTGAATATTTACAAATGCTTGTCTTTGTCAATTTGTGCTAAAGAAGGCAGTCTGCAAATTGCTGTTACAAAGAGCCTGAAAAACGGTTTGAAGGCAGTTTTTAAATAAATGGAAAATTAATGGATGACGATGCTAAGCGAACGCTGTGTGTGTATACAGCTTTAATTTCCTTTGCACATTTAAGAAAGATAGGGCCTTACTATTGCTTATTAATTGAATTCAGAACCGTTTATGTAGAAGGATTCAATCAATTAATAAATTAAGATTTAACGGCACTTATACTATAGTTATTTTCTTCTTTACAAATCCGTGGGTGGTTTAATGGTGCTAGGAATCTATCCTGCAGTTTTTCTTAACAAATGGATTCATGGGCATCTTTAGCTCGTCAAACTGCCAATTCATAAAGGTATGAGCGAAGTTTGGTATAGGTTTAAACTTCCTTTCCTTTTAAACTTGACGCGTATAATATTTTTTTCAGTTCAATGTTGATACCTATGTACACATTTAAGAAATTAGTTTTGGCCAAAATACGTTTTTGATGATTTATCCTCAGGCCTGTACAATAATACAAAGTGATGTTATAGTGGCAAAAGTCTGAGCAATCAATGAAAAGTAGGCATGGGGAGGAGGGTTTGAAGGCTTCAGAGTTTGGGGGCCACACTCTAGTCTCATTTAATGCTTAGGAAGAGGAAAAGGAGATAGAAGGATCCGTATGGCAGCGAGCTATCTATTTGCTTCGTCGTCGTAACATGACGTGGCAGGAGATGAGAACAAGCATGCTTAATTCAGCTTGGGCCAGGGTTCCTTAGGGACCGTATAAACGCCTTTTGCGAGCAGATGTTTGGGTTAACCGATCGTTTGGCCACCGTTTTTGCCTTCGGAAGAAGCTGGTGATACCGAAACTTGGAGTATTTCTCCGGCACTTTATTGATGACTTGGAATGCTTGGTAGACGTCTACCAAGTGGCCGCTGCCAACCATGTAAGCAACAATTGCGCTAGAAATGGACATTTTCATGCCCTAATTTAGAAGGCAGGTTTGCTCTTTCGCATCCACTTGCAAGGCGCCAAATCGGTCGAGCAATTTAATCTGCCCCACAGGAGTAAATTAGGGCTTATATGCCCAGTAAAAAGTTTGAAGGGCAGTCTGTATTTACCTTCAAGGCGAAGAAGTGTAATGCTCGATAAAAAGAAGAGTGTATGCGTGATAGCCTGTTAATGTGTGAAGATAATAGAATGGTGTCTGTCTCGTACGTTGGAGGACACTTTTTGTGTAAGCATCTGCCTACTTCAAAATGGTTAGTATCCGAATTCTACTTCCGAGGGACCCCTAAATGTTACACAGTATTTCTGTATTTTAAAATTAACAAGTGAAAACGTATATCTAATACCTCTGTAATCGTTTCAATCGTTCCATGGGAGATAAGCTGAAAAAGAGTGACTGAACTCTTTTTTCGTAGATTTTGCCAAAGTGTTTTGGAACATGAAATAAATTATCATTTCCGGATATTCTGACGCTTTCAATATTTCTTGGAAAATGGCAACTTGATGCAGTCAGAAGCAATTGCATAAAATGTAGGATTGAGATGATGTAAATGCAAGACTACACTCATCGCTGGCGATTTGTGGGCAGTTGTTGTCAAGTCGGAAGATTTCCCGACGTCAGATCCGGATCCTTACCTGACCCGACTTCGTTAAAAACTGTTAAATGATGACAAGTCTGGCGTTGAACGTAAAATATTAAGAAGTAGACGTGACAGCTGAGACCAGAACTACATTTGGTGACGTTTCATATTCCATCTTGAACCCACCTTCAGAGGCAGCAGCAAATACGGGTCTTGCCCAAAAAAGGCATGCACTACTTTTGTTTTTATCTTGCATATTTTTCGTTCCACAGCTTTTATGGGTAAACTTGATCTTATTCTGTTCTGTTGCCACTGTTACAGTGAGCTTTAAGACTAGACATCTTTTGACTATTTTTAGCAGTTGCTAAGTATCCTTGATCGCCCTGTTAGTCTTAAGTGACTCTTGGCCTTCCTCTTACTTGTTCATGCCATTTTTGTGTGCTAGTGCGCATTCACGCTTAATGTTTATTCATAGAGAACAATCTACTAAATTTCGTCACTTTTATTTGACTGTATTTACCGGACCCTTTATGAGACGCAAAAAACAAAACGAACCGGAATTATAATGATACGGCCTAATTACATTTAACTTTCAAGCTCCTGATTATAAATTGCATTTATCTTTAAATCTTGGTCATTTGTTATGAATGAGAGGAAAGGTCCCTTCCGTTGTAGCATTTACTGTCACAAGGGGATTTTATCCAGACGGAAATATCAAAGAAGACGTGTGAAATTGGGATGGCCACTTTGCCAGCCTTACCCAACACCCGGTTTGCAGACAAAGAGATTCAAACTCCTGTTCTCTAGCCATAGAAGGTTATGAGTTTTCAACGGTCTTCAATTGAGCCACAAGCCTGATGCTCATTCTGTTTTTTATTGGGTACATTAAATATGGTGAATGGACGCTCACCAATCAGGTTACGGGCCATGTTCATCCCGTCTAGGACCATCGCAAAATGGAATCCGAGAGATATGCTAGCTCATTATATATTAGTATAATGGTTTATCTTATTTTGAGTCATAGGGTATTCTAACAAGCGAACGTTTCCGGGACGGAAGACAAATAAAAATATTTGAATTCATAAAGCAATGGAGTGAATGCCGGAGTAGTATTTATTACGTGCATGAATGATCGCAATAGTTCACTCAAAATTCAGGAAATCTAGAAGGACGCTTCTTGGCTAGATCGAGGTCATTCACGCAGCAGGTTAAGACATATTGCGCTACGAGGCATCTGATCCAATTTCACCGAAGCTCGGTGAAGGAAAATGAGTGTAACATTTCCTCACAAAATATACCGTGCACTTTTGTCGAGGAGGTCATACATGTGTTTTCCACAGACACCGGATGAGCATTGATGTAGCTTAAATTAGTGCGATTATTTAAAATTAATACGTGGTCGTCACATAATTATTGAAATCTAGCTGAAGTTTGGTGTGTCACTCGACCAAACAATTTCTGACTTAGTTAATGGGCGGGCGAAATGCCTGCAAATGTCACCAAAGTGTCCCACATATTCTCAAAAGAACTAACTACCCGATCTCTTCTCCAAATGTTTAAAGGTCTTATTCGAGAAAAGAAGAGCAAAAACTTATGAAGATTGGCATTTGTGATATTCTGCTTATGATAACTGACTACAAAACAGATAACTGCGGCTATTAAATCATATGATACCAGGCTAAGTTAAACGGATCTGAAATGTTTTATAAAATAGCATTATTTTGTTGTTTTAGTTTAGTATCATCTAGAGCCCTCAATGGAAATAAGACCAGAGTATGGGGCTAAATATCTCCGTATTACAGGTGATCTTGCGCTTAATTGTCGAGGAAGTTGGGTTTAGATTTTTGGTTTTTTTGGTTTGCTATTGGGGTTAGTGATAAATTTAGGATTATGATTAAAATGAGTGTTAAAGTTGGGACATGGAAACGTCTTCTGATTTCGCGCAGAGCCACCTGAAGTATGGGGGACTGCTTTTAACCTTTAGTACCAAAATGTGGTCTAATCGTATTCGTTTACGACACCCTGTTAGTAAACTGTTAGTTTTCTACGCATGCTGAAAATTAATGTGACATTTTGCCGAACAAATTTACACGTCATGCAACTTAAGGGAGCTGTCTTATTTGTTAACTGATTATTGTGTTCTTGGCTATCTGGTCGTCATCCGCACACAAGGGAAAGATTTCCAACAATTCAAAGTGGAGGCAGACGCGTCCAAAATGGTACTAATCGTTACAAATCAAGATTAAGGTCGCCCCTATTCTTTTGACCCAAGATATCATTTGGTGAATACAGAAAGAATACGGTTGCTTGAGTTCGATATATAAAAACTTCTGGTTGTTTTACCCAGTCGGTGGGAAGAAGGTGAGTAGATAACTCTGAAGTCACTCAGAATGAGGGAAATTTAACAGCCTAGCTAACAGATGGAACAAATGGCAGGGTCACTTGTTTTAAAGAACGTGTCTTAATTTGGTAACTCGTCATCATGAAGAGAATAATTGATGAAAATATACTTTCATTTGCTTAGACAAGGAGGAAATCTAGGGATCATATAAAGTTTATGGCAATGCGAATGGTTTTCTATTAATTTTATTTTTTAACAACTGTAAAAGAGCACCTTTTCATTAAAGATGTTAAATGAACTTGATAATCAGATAGGAAAACACGGTACACTGTACATTTTTGTTAATAAAATATACTGGAAAACGTTAAATGTCTGGTTAAATGTCTTCTGTGGCCCAGCGTAAACCTCAAGTAGAGATGGGGCATAACAGAACTTTGGGCACTTAAAATAAAATACTATTGTAATAGAAGATAAAATGTGCCTTCTCAGTTAAGTGAAGGAATCACACAATTAGGTTATCTTGTTATTTACTATTGAGTAAACTCCTGTAACTCTGTCATGCTTACCGAGACTAAAGTTCATTAAGATTTTGTAACTGGTTGATAATCCATCGTATGTTACTACCCTCTATACCTTTGGTGAAAGTTGGCGCACGTGTTACATAAAACGATGTTTTCTGCGATGGATTAACTAAATTAGAGCTACCCTCCTTGGCGTCTGTGATTCTAATAAAATGATGTAAATGTAGCTAATTAATTTTCTCTCAAAGTTTTAAGATACATTAAGAATTTATGTAAGATCCTTCAACATGCCTTCTTGTATTATGCGAGTACGCTGGCGGAGGAATGGGCAGGAGAAGTAGCTGAGAAATAAGAAGCTCATGTATTATATATATTCTGCGGCATCAAACTGTTAGTATATTATACCTTTGACAGGTTTTGATATTTTTTTGTCACGTTACTTGTGGAAAGGTTAAAATGAATACAATTGCAATCTACGTCGTTGTGCTCCCGCATGTCATTGTGCTTTGACTCATTTTTGCGCTGAAGATTTTCCAAAAGTTCGTTGTTATGCTTTTCTCTTCTGTCTCGTACTGTTCTTCAGGTATGGAAAACCGCTGCTGGTTGAGCAACCTTCCATTTACTCTTGCTCTGATAAGCCAAATAGATTGACTTGTATTCGATTTTTGTGAGCTTTTCTGGTTGAGAATTTAACGTTATCTAATTAATATCGTGTGAGTCTAAAAAATCATTATAACATTATGAAATGCTGCGTATACAACATATTTTTATTAAATACCCAACGCAACAACGTAAAGGGAAGCCAAGTCAGCACCCACGAATGATACGTAGAAAACGATGTTCACAAACCGATCCAGTTTAACCTCCATGTCTACACTGCACGAAAGTAAGCCATGGATGCATTGATTGGAAAAAAGGGAAAAGGGGTAATATGTGACCCAACACAGGGAACAAAGGATAAGTCAACCATTAATACAGGATCGGAAGGGAGCATAATTTTTATAGATGGGGCTAAGTAAAGAAAAGGATAGCGTCAGACCATCTTTAACCCTATCCATTGTTTTTTTAGGGTTAGCATTTGTTGCCAAGTTAGTAGGGTCGCACAATTGTCTGTTTTCTTGAAAAGTGTGTGGATTGCGAGATCCGGTGGTTTTACCTCAAGTAAACCAAAATGCGTGATATTATTCCTAGCTGAACCCCTTTTATTCGAACCCTTAATCGTGCAAGAATGAGGCCCACTCTGCGCTATCTTGCATTATCAAAATAAAACGGATGCGTTTTGAAACTACCGGGGCATCCTAATAGTCACCGCTTGTAACGTTACCTTTTGACTCGAAACTTTGGTCCTCCTACCGCCAACCAACTATTTTATGACCCCACTTACCCAACGACGACTGCTAACCTTAACATGCAGAATGGATGCAGTAAGGGTTAAGTCGCATGTACTACGGTCGCGTATTTCACGCTGACCTATCCTTGGTTTCCTGCGTTGGATCCCATATTATCCACTTACCGCAAAAAGGACTAAAGTACAATGATGAGTTGCTTGGATAAAAATTAGCTTTACGCCGCGCGCTCCCCATGTTCTTACTGCGGTTTTCCTAGGGCAAGTCTCAACCATGAATATGAAAGGATGATGTCTATTCGCTTTTTGATGGTCCCGAGCCGCAGCAACATGAGTCAAGCCGCTCGTGTCTGCGCGTTTTTCCCTTTCCTGAAAATTTCATTCTTGTCAACTTGAAGGTGTGGCTAAATCTTATTGAATTATACGCGACTTGGTAAGTCACGTCATTCCTCCTCAGTTCTGTGGCGTATCCGACGATCCTCGTTTGATTTCATTTCCCAGTTGTAGTAATTTTTAACGCCGTTGCACCAAATACGATAATGTAATGCAGATGATCCCTGCCATGTCAGTTGCTGGTTCGAGGTTATCTTTGGGCGCTTTGTGACCGTCTACAATTTGTGCGAACTTAACTTTGAGTGGCATGGCCTTGCGACTGGGAGCCTTCGCGGTGCTCGCCAAGATATGGTGTCGGTGCAATTTGGTCTCTGGACCTATTTATGCAGGCGCGGGTTGAAAAATTGACACGGGTTGTCATTCGCTCCATCTGTCTGTCGAGGCCATTGCAGTTAGGTTATCTACCTTCCGGTTTATTGGATTGTGGCAGACAAAGACATCAAATAGAGTAAACTATTTTTTTCATCCTTTTTAAAAATGTTTGATGCCCGAATGTCAGCACCTGAGCTTGTTCGATGACAATGAACATAGTATCTAAAAATCTTACCCAGAATTTGTAATATAATATTGAAAGAACATTGATTCCAGTTGTTGTAGGAATACTTAGTTTGTTGGAAATATAAACTGATTAACACATTAGGATGCCAATCGCATACCCGTAGTTAAGTTCCTCGAACTTTAATTGTGTTTTGAGACAGAATATGGAGATTGGCGTGAGATAGACGTGTCCTTAGGTTAAAATAGCATGAATTACCAGCTTCTTGATTCACGTTTTTCTGACAGACAATGAATCAACCACTACCGAATAATTCCATCTTGATAGTCAGGGAGCAGACTTTGTTTGGGTGAAGGAATTATTAATATGGGGAACGCGTGGACAAACACTTGATCAAAGGCGGGAGTAATGATTCGATTTCAGCCAAAATCAAAAACTGCTGATAAATGTTTTAAATTAAGAAATTGAATGCATTAGATCAAGAAATCACCGCACAAAGTATGATTATCAATGGTGACTTTCAAGCATATAATGTAGATAGGTCTGTTATAGCTTAGCAACAGCATTTAATAAATACTGTGATTATCGTGCATCCATATCTGTTTGGTCTCTGATGATGGGCTTAAGCGTGATTTTTAATTGGCAGGTGGATTTATTTATTATTTTACAGAGTTAATATCCTATTCGTCTGCCTTTTACAATTCGTTTTTTGTTTTTATCAATGCTAAATTATTTCAAACAAAACAAATGAACCCTAGTTTCTGATTTCGCTTACGTACCTCCGACAGGTTAAAGGTAAGTTGTGTAAAGGACCATGTAAGCCAGGCATCATACAGGGTTTTGCACCCCACTCCTTATTGCAAGTTACAAGTCGATTAATGGGATGTGAAATTATTATCGATGAATGCTTTTTGCAGGCATCAGATTCATTATTTTAGGAAAAAGGAGGGTAGCCAATGGCCATCCGGTGACTGTAACGTAACTGTGGCTTCCGGCAGCTGCCATCTAGCTAGGCATTTTAAATGGACACGCTAGCTTCCGATAATTAGCGTCCAGGGTTTTCATGCGGTAAATCATATAGACAACTGTCCGGTGTTTCTCCCTGATAACTCACTGAAATTTGTGCACCATTGCCATCTTCATCATCATTGTTCTGTTAGTGATTTTCGATAAGGCTTTGCCTCTGAAACCTCTGCACTTAAAGATAGGAATCAGGAAGTGTAGATAAGGTCACATATATATTAGATTCTAAATTGAAATTTGCCTGAAATAAATATTAAATCATTGCAATTCACTGAACTTAGAGGAGAGGAAGGTCGGTAAATGTGTTTGTAACTTTAACTAATTAAATTTTGTGGGCTACACGGAAATTTTGACCGTTCTTGTTATTGCATAATGTGCGCGTGCAAGAGTCATGAGGGGTGACTCAGGAGGATTAACGGGGGTTGTATGTTTGCCCAGAGTCTGGACCACGGAGGCAGCGGAAAGGGAAGGAGGGTTGGACTTCAACTGTGGCTTAATTATCTGTACGAGCTCATAAATATTGGAAGGGGATACGCACAGAATTACTTGCAAAATACTTTTCTCTGCGCGGGTGATTGTTTGCCTCCAGTGGAAAGGTAAGCAGTTATTTGCCAGCTTGACCGTTTGCAGTATACAGTGCAATAGTTTCGTCTGTTGCTGAAAACAGAATAACTTCCTATTAATGTATAACAGCTTTGAAGAAATACACCACAGAGGATTGTTAACGTTCTGGCCCTTGATATGCCATATTTTTATCATAGACTGGGATATATTTTCTCATCTAATGTGGTCAACCAAAAACAAGCCCATATGATGGCTACAAAATGATGAAAATAACGTGTTAACTTCTTATAAAAAGTGCGTATCAACTAAGTATTAAAAAGAGAATTATCACTTAATGTCTCAATTCGGATGACAAATGCCATTTGGGTGCTGAGTTGAATGCACTGGAATTATTTAGGACAAACAGGGCGCTGGTGCAATGTGTGTGTAGTTTGTCAAAAGGCATTTTGGATAGCTATTACGGACTTATCCCTTAGCAAGTAACTTTTTGTTGCTTGGGGTGCCCTACTCAGGCTTTATTTCTTCTGACAAAGGTTTACAGATGAAATCTTACATCTTAAATCTTGGCAGTTTTCCTCGAACACGGCCACCACAAGTAACACGATGCTGTCAGGCACCCATATTTACTAGCTTTAAAATCATGTACAAATTTTATATGATTTTACATTTATCTTTTAATGTATCAGTTAATTTAATTTCATAGCCTGCAGTTGATAGTAAACAGTCGAATTGTTTTCAATGTGTCACTACAGACGGCAGAAGTAGAATAGTTCTGCTCTTACGCCTTTTTAATTTTGCATGTTAGTATTTGGTCAAAAGAGTACAGTAGGTTTGTAAATTACCCTCCTGACTACCGGAGGATGAAAGAACATATTTCTTCTCAGAATTGAACGCAGTATAAATCTCTTCTTCCAATGTTTGCTTCCGGTGTGTTTTATATAGTCACCGATTATATTACTTTGGAAAGTAACGAAGCAAATAACCACGAGCTAGAATTCCCAGAAAATAAGTGCCCTTTTAATAATAATCGGCTGTAATAGCGTATATACTGTTTTAAGGCCAATTTTGTCTAATTCCTGCTGCACGTTCATTAAAGTTGTTGTTATGGGCATTGCTTTAGGGATCAAGCATCATTTTTCAGCATATTCAGATTATGAAATTTTTGTTTATTATGATTTAAGTTAAAAGTAACTGGCACTTTTCTTAAAATGTTCATTTAAATCGTAAACGCAAAAACTAACCTTTTTGCCAATCACAGCTGAGGAGTACAATTAACGGGCAATTGTTCAAACAGAAATTAACGTATGAGGCATGCGTTCAGGTCAGGTTGAAAAAGGCATGTGTTAATTTAAGATGTCATCATGACCGGCACAGTGGTAATAGTGGATATTTTATTCTTTCGATTAGCATAGATTGCTGTAAACTATGTTTTCTACGGACTGCCCTTCGACTGAATCTGCAACTATTTTCTGCGTATATTTATGTATTTTGCGTCAATTCAGAAAAAACAGACAGCAAAAGTGTGCGAATTTCGAAAAAAGACTGTTAATTTAATAATTTATTAACCAAATATTTACATAGCAGATCAGAACCAGTAATTTTAGTCAATTCTGACAATTTACTGCTTTTATATATGTGTGTGATGTTCTTGTGGACGCAATCGCACTGTGTTATTTTCACTAAGTTAATGTTTGTTTAATAGACAATTGTATTTAACAAACTGCTTATTTTTAAGGCAGGGACAACGAATCCAAAGCCTGGAATCTTGACAAAACATGCGCGTGATAACTCCCATGCAAAATATCGTAAGTGTCATTTCCTTGTTTTTCTGAAATAGCATCTTTTTTCCCTAAAATCAGAACCTGTTTGCGCACTAAAAGCACAAATTTAATCTTTTCAGTAAAGACAAAGTTTGGCAGTTGCAGTGTACATTAGAGTGAGAGGGTTAGGAATTATGTTAGTCAGCGGCACACTGCCGGCCAAATGTGGGCTTAGGGCATTTTGTCAGTACAGTTTCATAAGACATTTGGACATGTGTGGCTCCATCGCATTAGTAGCTTGTGATATACCCCCATCGTGCATTGTGCACCAAGGTCATATGTAACCTGATTGTCAGCTGCAAAAAGGAAAAAAATGTATCTCGTCATTTATAGGTTGAGAAAAAAGAGGATTTTAAAGAGTGAAAGAGTTTAACCATAACTACATGGTACAACATCTGTCTCCGTATAAAGGCGATAATCGCCAACGAAAAAATATTTACTGTGATGTATACACAAGACATGGTAGATTCAAAAAATTAAAAATAAATCATTGTTTATAATACCTAGTAAGTAAGATATTGAAGATTCAAGAGACAGAAGCACTACATTCTATCAACTGAGTACGTTTGAAATGAAATATTTCATGCCCTATTTAGTGACATTTAGCATTCTACTGATAGTCCTTATCTGCGGCTCCAGAATTTGACATTTTTATATCTCCTGATTGTAATTAGAAACAGTTTTTCCTAAGCAAATGGTGATTTCATGATGCACACTGATATCTATCCCACCTAACGCTAATGCTGATAGGGTACACAGCAAGCATATTTGTCGGTGGTCGGAAGGCCTACGTCTTCCTTAGAATTGGATACACGTTGCACATAGTGCGTGCAAAAGGATATAACAGAACGTATGGTTGAAAATTAAAAACCAGTCGATTGCATGGAGCACCCCTGAATGATTCGACTAGTATAGGCGTACTAATTATAGCGAGGTAAACGAAGTCAGATCGTTAACGGAAAAGAAAATATAGACGAGTAGAAAATGGGCTATAAAATGTCCTATGAGTTGCCATTTTCGAAATACATTCCTCTTTCGCGTGCAGATCCTGGTGAATCCGATCAAAGTTGCTGAAAGTACTTAATAATTTGCCCTCATTTTTTTACTTCATTCAGCCCCATTCCGGAATATGTACCGCCCCCGTTTACGGATAACCTTATGGCAAATTACAGGGAAAGTAGGGGTTAACTTAAAAGTTGAATTATGTTCCAGAGTTATGATTGGGACATGAATATAGGGACCGCCATAGAATTTAAGTGCCAGACAATCTGTCATACGGAGCTTACCTATTCCCATGTCCAGCGAAGAATTTTCGAAAGGTATCTTCAAGTTTATTTTAATAGTAAGATACGAATTTAACCTGAATTAGATGTCTTATTTAATATTTGCCCCTTTCATTTATAGAATGCAAAATGGCCTAGCCATTGATTTCCTCGAGTTGCTTTACTTTTAGGGCATTAATTGCATGCTGTAATAAACGTATAATAGCAAGAATTCAAAATTCAATTTAAAAAAGCTAAGCAGATTTTCAAAAGATCTAAAAGATTTTCAGACACTGGGGGCAACCTTTTGGGTTTCGCGTTAAGATTTTGTTGAACTTGACCACTGATGTCTTCATTATTCACCTTATTCAGGTCAAATTATGTATGAAGATCGTAAACACCAAGCCTTTTTGGAAATAATTTTGCTTGAATTGCTTATTAAACTTACAGTTGAGTGTAAACTATGCATTTCGTGCACCAGTTACTAACTTATCTGGAATATACTGGTTGAAGAATACCACTGGTTTATTTGGAACCAACTTTCTATCCGCTGTTTCTTTTCCTGTCCTTTGACTTGCAAGAAGAGGTTTTTGAGCTATCGTGAAAGCTAAATGCAAGCATGGGTTTGCAAGAGTTCTAGTTCACTGACAACAAGGACTGGCGTTCATGCAAAACTGAGCATCATATTCTTAAAGCTTTCACCAATTTTGTGTAGGTTTCTAATGAGTAATATTGAAACAAAAAGTAAAAAAGTGCCTCATACACTTCTTCACCTATCATAAAACATTTGGAAGTAATTAGTTCCAACGTTCATCTAACTTCGGTTTTTAGGTAGCAGCATTTGCATGCAGCAACTTTTCTAACTGAGAATATTTATCACTATTATTCTTAACGTTAATTTTCTGAACTGAAAGACCTACTCAGGGAGGATAGGTCCCCTGAAAAGCAAGAAGCAAGGATGCCTTGTCTAGCAGCCCAAACGAACATAAAAGTGCCCACAATAAATGTTGCTTTACGCCAATTTCCAAGGAAATTATGTTAAGAATTAAGGTGAGGGTAAGGGTTAAGTTTAATTTTGAGGTTATGTTCAGATATGGGGTAAGGGTTATTATCAGGCTAAGGGATAAAGCTCTTATCGTGTTAACTGTTGAGTTCGGGTTAAGGGTAGGGCTAGGGTTAAGATTAAGGTGATCGTTTTGTTTTATGTTAGAGAAAGTGCTACTGATAAAACACTGTCATATTTCCACATCCCGAAACTTACCATAAGGCCACCTATTGCAAAAGAGTCAGGCGGTTCCTATTCCCGTGTCCTGTTAAGGCGCCCATATAATGCAGCCATAATTAGTCCAGAAACCAGGCTCCATTTTATGTATTTGTATCCATGAATTTACTATTTTAATAGTTCACTGGTTCTGGTGACTCTTTGAGTTAAAGTCTTGCCAAGAGACTTAAACTGATGGAAGCTAGTAATTTTAACCCACATCTAGCGAGAGAAAACCTGTATATTTATCATATGCGTAACCATAACTTATTGAGCATTCAAAAACTCCCTTTGGGAAGGTTTCTTTGGTTTGAAAATATGCTCCAAACTGCAAGCATGAGTGTAAAAGTGAGACTTTACCTAACATAGTCAAGTAAATTAGCGTCCTGGTTTCTGAAAGGGAAAAAATATAAGTACAAATCGCAAAGCATTTTATGAAATGTCACAAACATCACAAAATAACCTCACTTTACCACCATAAAAGTTGGACTGTTTTGGAGAAAGAGTCGTTTTTCTACGGACGGCCTTGTTTAGTTTTTAATTTATTTGTCAGTGGTTAAGTCTTATTTTTTATCGAAAATCATCAAAACCAAAAAAATATTTTGAAAAGTCAGTTATTTAAAGCATAAAATCACTGAACATAAAAAGACAAGAATAATAAAACGACACACAATGAAAAAATAACAAAATATCATATAAGTACTTTTTTGCTTGTCCATATGCGCGTAACATTGTTTTACTTCGGGCTGTCATAGTAACAACCAAGTTGTCAGTTGTGTCCTATGCAATTATTGAGCATAAAATCGAGCGCTTTCTGATCTTCTTTCAGTTTCATTTGATGAACACGAAGAGTGTTACTATAGGGTTGAGGTCACGGATTTTGGCTGGAATTTAATGTTTCGCAGTTTGCAGGGTGGAGTGGACAGCTGTGATTGAAATAATAAGCCTGCATTTGTAGGTTAAATCGGAATCATAAATCGTTTGTGCAGTGATCAGTTCGGCAATACTGCAATAGTACCATATACATTTGACGTCAATTACTGACGTTACAACCGGTGGTACCATTTACGATATTGATGAAAACCCTGCTATTTACTGTCTTCGTTGTCAATCACCAGATCAGTCGCTCTCCGAATTTGATGGCCCTCCACATTATCAGGCTTCGAAAGTTTTTGAAAGTTGCTGTCGATATAATGTGTTCTCTTAGGAAGTTCCTTTCCATACTTCAGAGACTTGTGTTAAAGTAAGACATCATCAAAATATTTAATGCTTTTCAACAATGACCGTTTATGATCAATGTACTCTTGTCGAAATAGAAAACGTTCTCTAAAACGTTTTCTACTCATGACTGGCTTTGCTATGGAATACTGCTAATGAAGGCCAACGTTTCGTATCCATTTTCAAATAATGCGCCTAGATAATATCGTTATATTTTCCCAGTAAATTGTGTTATGTGTGTTAGGTTTTAGTGTCTAACGAATACATTCGCCATATTGCTTGATTTTTAACCGTTTTGGTTCACTTTGCTTAGTTTATAAGCACTGTTCTATTGTTACGAATTTTGCTGGCTTATATTCAAAGTACTAGCTAACGGCTCATACGACAGCCCATGGGCAGCCAATTGCCCTATGCGCTCAAAGTCAATGTCCAACAGGGAATGCCGTTATTCCACAGCGTGAGAGAGAAACGTAACAGCATGTTGTGATTTTTCAAGATATATTTGGTAACAGGTTCCTATTTTCAATGTGGTATAACAAAATACTGCCAAATACGCATACAATGTGTAACTAAAATTAACGTGAGTAGTTTAGTGTACATTTGATCTTGTTAGTTTAGTTTGATGAGTAGGTTTGATGCTCAGAAAGCATTTTCTAAAGAACACTGCATGTTCAATATATATTGTAAGGAAACTAGCAAGATTAGGGCGATCTCGGAGGCTGCCAGATATCCAATACATTTTCTATGCTTTTTAAGATCACAGAATAAAATATATTGTCTTTGTGCATTGTGCCATAGAAGAGCAGTAATGTAAGAAAAGATAGTTTCTAATAATTCCCTTTGTAACTGGAAAATATGATCTTAATTTAATAAAAATCGGATGAAGGCAAATGTAAGGAAATGCCTTTTTTCTCGAAAGAAGAAATGAATTAAACTTTAAAAAACATTTCTTGCTGCAAATGCAGAAATAAACTTATTAATTAGTACTTTTGTTCTATTATCCCGAAAATCGAGGTAGTAAACGTAATACTAAAAGAAACTGTGGAAATGGACGCCAAGAACAGCCTATGTTAAATTAGAAAGATGCGATAAGATTCTTTGTTGTCTAACACAGTTTTCGCTTATCCAAGATTGAGGGACGTAATGGTCAGATGGTAAGGATTTTTTACAAAACATCGTGTAAACTCAGCCACTACTTTGTGCATTTGCATTTTTAGAATGAAGCATTTAAGTAAACAACTTTAGCGAAAAACGCTTCATTATTATGCTAAAGGTGTCTTCATTTTCAGCAACAAATATATCACTTACTTTCAGGTAAATGCAATTGTACTGTCAGTTACCACAATTTAACATTGACGCAATCTTGAAAAAAGTTAAATTGCACATATATTTATCAACATAATCACTGAATAAAGCGCTTTTTTAATGAGTTAATTTGTTATGGAAAGTTTATAATCGACGTTATGCGTATTAATTGTAGACTCATTTTCTGGAAGTGCCCATTTTTCTGCAATGAGTTTTCATGCTTAAATGAATCTATAAATATGACACAAAGGATCATCTGCATCAAAATATCCAAAACCGGAACAGTTTGGGAGAAAATGTATGAAATATGTAATTTGAAGGCTTTAAAAATACATAGAAGGCACTCTTAATTTAAGGCCAAGCTCTTGAAAATAGACAAAATCATGAAATATTCAGCGGTATTTCAAGGATAATGTGACTTTGATTTTAATCCTAAGTCAATAATAAGACTACTTTATTTGGCAAAATTAAATTTTGCCAAATATATATAAAATGTTATGTTGAAGATTTCAAATGAAAACTCAATAACACTTTAAGAGTCATTCTTAAATCAATTTAGCATGTTTTCAGAATATGTCAAATTTTTAACATTCAATATTTATTAACGAATTAATATAATTTAACTAGTAACTTAAAGACTTCAAATTAGTAAAAAGCTGTTTATTATAATGTCATAGATTTTGTACATGCGTTGTTACCAGTGTGTGACGGATTATTAACCATTTAAATTTTTGGCACCTTCATTTTATGGCAACGCTACAAACTTGAAAACCAAAATATTTAAATTTGAATTAACCCCTAGCTACTGAAAAACAGTGTGATTTCTTATAACTTAATCCACCTTATTTTCATTGACGTAAAATCAGGTTTTCCGGTTCAAGAATGGATTTATTTGAAGTTTCTTCTTGTTTATATTTATGTTCTTTTAAAACTTTTGTTCTACTGTATTAAATAGCATAGGAAATTTCTTTGATATCCAGAATCGTCTGATTTCTCTCACATCTGGCTTAATCACCTTCAAGTAAATAGTACAATTTTTCTTTAGTTCAAGGTCATCGATGATGATAATAAAAATTTGGGCCTGTTTACCGACTTAAATTGTAATGAAACGTTTTCATGAGTAAAAAGTCTTTTGCTGTGGGCCTTAAAGTTTTTTGGAATTGACGTAACAAATGCTGTATTAGATTGAGCTTAATTTTTAAGTACAGTAGGTGTCCTAACTCATGAAATCCGGAGTCGCGTTTAAATGTAAGACGGTAAATAAATGTGATTAGTGAACCCTTCCACTTTAGTTAATAGACCCAAATCCCAATCAACTGAACAAGGAGCTCATAGCAAAAGGTGTGAGCATTGAAATTCCAATTAATATGTTGTGGGTTCAAGCCTCAGAGGGTTAAAATCACCTGCATTTGGTATGACTGGCTGATAATAACAAATAGGGTCGTTCCAGTCTTCTATTGCTTCGTTATTACTCTCTATATGCATACCTTATTAGTCTCTGTACGACGGCCTATGAAGACTTAGATCAACATTTGGGTCACAATGGAAAGAGAAGGTACCGTAATGCGATCATTGTGTGCTCTTTAACATAATAAATAATTAATTTTAACATTTTGCCTAGGTCTTCATATTTAGAATAAAGGCGTGGCTCACAACTCAACCCCCTTAATGCAGAGTGCGTGTATGCGTTCGATCGTCCTATTCAGTTACGAGAAAACGAAAGTTAAGGATTTATCCCCCAAGTTATAATACGATAAATAATGTAAAATGTTTGCTTATGTTTCAAGGTAATATATTAACGTAAATGGAACTACTTTAAGTACGAAAGTTGAAAAGGGACTGCAATTATTCTCTCCTGATTTACCTATTTGCTCTTAATTCCTAGTCTTAAAAAATTTTGCTTTTTTCCTATTTTGCTTCACTTTCAAACAAGAATTACTAATCCTATCCTATTTTCAGATGTTTTCTATGGTTCACTGACAAATTTCCATTTACTTGCAAGGGTCATACGCATGAACTTCCGGTCATCGTTAGTAATTGCACCCACTTACGGTAACGGATGTTTAATTACGCGATGTATGCTCCTCTAAAAACATCGGCCAAAGATGTGCAAACTGCAACTAACCTACAATTGTTTATAGATTTAAGTCTAAATCTGGGTTTTACGTTCAATATCTGGATCGTGTTATCAAAATATTTCGCTTTATATGGAAATATAAGATACCTAAAATGACTTTTTGCGGTTGACCCCGACAGTCCATAGAAGTGCAATTGGCTTTTGGGGATGGTCAACATAGCATGAAACTACTTTAAAGGCCAAACAACGAGCAAACGTTTGCCGATAAGAACCCAAAATCGAGTTCTCGGAAACAATTCGGAAGGCAAACATGGGATTGCATCTTCGTTTTCCTGAAAAAAGAATACTTTTGTACGAGTTCCTAGTAAATCGCTTCCTCTTATAATGAAAAAAGCGCTTGCTGCTAATTTAAAACGATTTTTTGACTTTCATGAATTCACGAGCTATTCTGCACGCAGTTGTTTAGATTACAAGCATGATTTTGCAGTTTTATGTATACTTTCATTAACTTAAGTGCCAGTGGTTTGTAAAAAGAGATAAATTGATAATGAATAATATTTTATAAAGAGTGGAAAATATTCATTAGTTCCGGGCAAAACAAGCGAACTGATTTAAGAGATAAATAATGGTAAAATTTGTATGCGGTATTATAAAGTAACACAGACCTTCATTGCTGCTTGGTTTTCATAGTTAATCTCAAGTAATTTGCATATCATTTACATTTTATAGCAAATACCAAGTCACCCGGGTTCTGTTTTTGGTTAATGCGTATTTAAAACAACAGGCAAGCCACAAGATTTCATAAATTATAGAAATAATTTACGAGAGTGAGCTGATCTTTGTAGTCATTTATTTCTATTAGCTGGGTTATGTTGCTTCTGAAAGTTGTTGTTGAAGTATCCTTTTTATATTTGCTTATTTCGAAGGTACCCTTTGGTCGGCTTTTTGTACGCAGAAGAGACCTGAACGGATCACAGAGAAAAGATCAAAAAAAGTTTTCATAAGACCTACGCTACGATAATATGATTCTCCACTCCAGATGTAGAAAGGTTTACGATCGTCAATATAAAGACGGCTGCATACAAACCACTTACAGTTGGACGATAACAAACTACAATGTGAATTCTCCTTTCACCTCCTCTTCAGGTGTTTCACTGGCTTCAATTAATCTAATTGTCAACTGAACGAGAATTTATGTGCCTGTAAAGCTTAGTATTCGATCGGCAGGGACTCTTTATCGCTCTGAATTTTATCGTCTGCCCATGCTGCAGCTTAATCATTTAGAAACCGAGCACATGCACATGATTTCATTCTAGGAATGATGAAAGAAAACAGTGTGTGTGAATAGATAAGAAAGAGGAATAGGCTTTATTTTGAAAGTGTCATTCCAAAAATTCACTAAAAATGGTCCCATTCACTGAGAAGAATAGGATAAGTTAACTGATTATGCAAGAATCAAAAGTTTAAAAATGTACATCTAATGGAAGACAGAGTTCCAAACTCAGCTTCTGTATTTCAATCTCTTCACACGTACGGTAGCCTGCTAGAAATGGCAAAACAAAGCGCTGATATGCCGATGTACAGCAAACGATATGAATAGGCCTCGGTGCGTGGGACATGAAGACTTCACGGAAATCAGTTCGGATTGGAGGGTAATAAATAATTTAGTTTCGGTATTTAGTGACAGTCTCTCCTTTCGCACATAAACTCGCCAACGTCTAGGTGGCAGACATAAACGTTTTGGTACAACAAGGACCTTCCACCTTCTTCACTGAGGCAAACTTTTCCCATCCTCGGTCACGCCTATGTGGTGAATTTGTACTTTTAACCACTGCGCGCAATCTTTATTCGTTATGCTTCCAATCTGAGATAATAGGGAGAACTAGCGAATCACACTACATACTCTTCCTGCATCCAAATTAAATTAATACACATGCTATCACTATCCAAGTGGTTGTTGACTATGTCAAACATTGCAGTTGCAGGCGGAGTTTAATTAACTCAGCAAGGTTCTTTCACCTAAGCATATCAATCTGTTTCGATTATAAACAGTAACTAGTAAGACTTAATGAATAATGCAGTTCAATGCACAAATAGAGGAGCTCTTATTCATTAACTGCGAATGAACCATATCAAACAGTTTTTCAGCGTTAGTCTATCAGATCCGGAGATAAGTTCGTAAACGAAGTAGTGCAAACTCCTTCTCAGAAAAGGACCCTATATTAGAAAGGATAATCTTTGGTATCCTCAACAAGAAAACCTCGATTACCCCACGTTATTATTGCCAGGAATCATATTCCATTTTATACTACAAGTTCCTATAATTTTGATTCGATGAACCACAAAAATAATTAAAACTAAACTGCAAGTACTAAGCTATTCATGAAATTTGCTATCTCTGTACTTCATCTGTCACTACGACCTTAATTCACAAACTAATGCACCATACTTATTTCTCGCCTGCAGCTTGTCTTCGTCGTTATCCTCTAGAGGTTTGTAAAATGGGTTTAAAAGGAAGTTTACAATTTATCTGGATGCTTCTCGCTTAGGTGGTTTACTCAGGTATGGTCCTTACTGTATAACAAACAATTATGTAGTGATGCTGCTATGCTAGGTGCTCTTGTCATGTGCTTTTACTCTCGATTTAAAAGTAAGTGGATCTGAACAGCTGTGCAAAGCATTTAATACCCAACTAAAGTTGTCTTAGGTTTCCTGCCGTTTTAAACCGGTGAGTTCCTACCAAATTTGACGTTTAATTCTGGTCTGATGTCTTGTTTTGTTCTGTATTTGGTTTCTTAATCGGGTTTTGCGGTCGCTCGTTGTATGATCAATCCAATATCGTAATGGCGGTTTGGCTTATATCAGTTTTTATATTCCCAGTGGATGAAGAAAGGCATTTATTAGTTGACACACCATAATGACAGCATGGATAATAGTTCAAAGACCAGACACATGTTTTGACGATTAACTGATTTACTCCATGGTAGCGATTAAGTTCTGAGGAAATTTAAAATTAACAACGACAATGGTGCTTCCTTTTCTTGGGTCTTCGTGTGGGTCAATAAAAATGCTTTATTACACTTTACAACAAAGGAATTCCGGTTGCCTTGATAGTCCATTGTATTGCGACTACGTAGCTGGAGACGCAAACGCTCAAGTGTATATTTATATTAAATCGAATATTTTAAAAAACCATTATTCATCCGTTTTCCACCTGGTAGGAAAGAGCAATGTATTCTATTAAGTTTGTCACGTTCTACGATCGTCCGTTATATTTTCTGTACCACAATAAGTCCACAGGCATTTGTGTGCAGACGAAAAGAGGAAAAGTAATAACCCGTATTTAATTGAAAGAAGTTTATTATTTAACTGAAAAAAATACGTCAGCAGACTTTCATCTTGGTCTGTAGATACCTGACGATGGAACAGAAACTACCAGTGTTTTTGTTGTTTTAAGGTTCCGCCTAACAAGGGACGCTGCCTAACTTGGTCTGAGGCTATTGCAGTCAGCCATCCTTGGGTTTTCCAACAACAACCTCTAGTTGCACAGTGTTTTGACAACCCTGTGTACAAACTTGCCGCTTGTAAGCCCGGTGGAAGAGGAGATCAAATCATTGTAGCCTAGAAAACCGCAAAGGAAGCTTTGTCCGCATGTCTTTCAAAAAACTGTCAGAAATCTAATTCTGCTAGTATGTGACTGTCAAATCCGGTTGCTTTGTTGAATTTTTGACCAACTAGTTTAAACTACTTTTCCAAAGGAAGTTTATATATTAATGTTTGTTTCTTCAATCGCTTACGCCATTTTTTATTATTTGTTTATGCTGGAACGACATCTGTTCAACCAATATTGCTGCCAGTATCAACTGCACCGGCATTAGGCCGAAGAAGATATTCTGCTGTGAAAGTGAGAGATAAGGGGGGGGGTGGTGATACGAAAATAGGGTCATGCCACCCACCCTTTCATCCGGCATACACACACGCCACACCCACATAGAAACCCTGCAGCCTTCAGCCATCGGTATTACTTTGAAGCAGATTTCGCTCCACAACTATGAGCAAAAGCGTCATCCACGGATCTATGCGGTCATGCACACACAGTGGTAGAAACCGTGCACAGACAGTAGGCAGAAAGACACAGGGAAAGGATGAGTGGTAGGAGATATATAAAGGGATGGCATGATTGTTTGCGTGTCCGCGCGAAATACGCTTATCTGAAGCAACTGAGGCGACAGAATGCAGAGCTTTTCTTGCCCAAGATCGATGATCTTGTCTCTCCACCCCAAACTACTACCCTCCGACCCCCTTTCCCGCCATCACATCTTGAAGTTGCGGACGCACTGTGTCAGCGGGCCGCCACCATATATTTGTTTTGGCTACAGTATAGTACGGAATCGTTGTTATCCGAAGATATGCAGTTACTTTCGGCTGCGTGTAACGAAATGGTCACCAGCTGTGACTGTCATACTCATATACTAGATGTGGCAAACAGGAGGAAGCGGACGGTGAAGGGCTTGTTAGCAGATTTTTACTGGGTTTTTCGCAATGCTTTTGTCTGTAGTCAAAAAGATTGAATTACTAGTCACTTTCTAAGTTTTCGAAACAACTAGATTGTGGCATGTTGTCGTTTTACTGGCCAGTGATAGTCTTAAAAAGTTTTAAATTTCCTTTTTTGAAAAGAATTAATGCGCACAGTAACATGTGATTTAGGGTATTGTGCATAACTTGGCCCGACGTTGCAAGCTCAATTCAGGGTACTTTGTTTTAGGATAGAGAAGGACTAAATGAACGTGCTATCTACTGGAACTATAAGAAATATCCTCTGTCGTTTTATATTACGGCTGAGCTGAGGTAGCGTATGCGCCAAGGTTTACGACATACGCATTAAACATTATCGATCAATTTCGTAATAAAACATACTGGCAATGACAGGTTAAGATGGTTTTTATCAGACAGCTTGATTCTGAGGTAATACCCATGTGGAAGCAAGCTAGAGTTTGAATAAATGTCTGTCTATCAACCTATGCAAACTTCGCTCAAAAAAGTGATTCACTACTTATGCAGCATTTGAAAATCCAATGGATTTGATTTGTGTGTAAATCTAGTCTTATTTTATAAAAATGATGTGATGGAGAATTAGTTGTGCTGAAGTTTGTGAAACCTATTACGTTCTCTTTAAATAAAGCGGTCTCAGCGAGAGAGCGCATAAGCTATTTGAAAATTTGAAGGAATATAACTCAAATTAATACATCCCTATTCGTGTTATTTTGCTGACCACAAATGACGCAGAATTATACCCATATCCCTTGATGAAAAATTTAGAAATAAAAAATTATATGAGGTAAAAATTAATAACAAGGTAATATTCGGTTAAAATCACCAAACAAAAAGCAGTTTATTTACAATTACGCATCTCTTAAATAGACATATTTAAATGGACGTACCACCTTTGTCAAAGGACTTACTTTTTAAGAAGATGCGCAGACCATAAAAAGTAAGTGTTTTATGTGGATTTGTCTACTTGTTTTCCAGGGTGAAAGACTATCATTTCATGGGCTTATAAAATATTTAAGGAATATCTTTACCCCTACTCTGTGCATTCCTTCAAGGACTCCCCATACAGCTGTATAGAAATGTACAAATTTTTCAGCCAGTCTGTTCACACTTGGTCACTGCCAATAGGTCGCCTTTGGTTCATGCATCCCCAAGAAAACCAGCCTATTCTCTTTTGGTTTTTTTCAGTTTTGGTTGATACATCGAAAAGAAAGGAAAGTTGGTTCAACCTGTTTAACTTAACAGTCAACTTGACGTATTCGTTCGCTCTGCTGAACATTGCATGCTGAGTACCGCTCATGAGCACTAATTTACGCATTCAAGCTTTATTCCACAAAGACTGGATACGAAACCAAGGCATTAAATTTCTAGGAGTCAAATGTTTAACCAAGTCAACTGAAGCAGTCGACACATGAAAATTTAGAACCAGTGAAGCTGAAGAGTTCTGAAACATTAGCTACTGGTTTTCTTTTAATTTTGGGGATCGGACTTAAACTGTCTTTTCTTTTCTCCTAAATTATTTACTTGGGACTTTCTGTGATTTCTGTCACCCCTTAAATACGCAATTGTGTTGCCTGCTAGCAAGGTTGTGGTTATAATCTTGAAGGGTGCAGTCTGCAAATTAAAATTTCCTTCCCAGATATCTACCGTTAAATTAATATTAAAACACAAGCTTCAGTTGTGTTCTGTAAACACTGTTTTTTTACTTTCGCCTGCGTGCCTGCATTTCATTATGCAGCTGACTTGACAATGTTTATAAATGGAGGACCACACAATCTTCTGGGTGCTTTGGATGAATTAAAATTTTTTACCGGAATTAAGTGGCAGTTTTGAAGCCCTAATGTCAAGGACATTCAAAGAATCACATGGTATGGTTTTGAAAGCATGGTAGACTCCTTTTACTCTGTCACTCAAATTTCGTAGTGCAGACAATCCAAAAATTTCGCTGTCATCGAAAGAAATAGCTCTTTCTTACCAGAAAGTTAAAACCAAATTCCATTTTTAATTTTATTCAGCTACCCTGAGCTTATGCAATAAGATATCAGATAAATTTTCAGGCTAAATAGTCTTCTTGTAAACAATTTACGCTAAATTATCTAGTCTTATTAGCGTTCAAGCCAAGACTCCATACGACATTTTCGCAAATTTCATCTGGGCAAAATATACCGGAGAATTTTAATTCAAAAAAGCTAAATATTTTGCTTACCAGAAATCTTTGCTAAACAAGAGACATTAGCGCATTTATGAAATTTTCAAAACATGCTTGACAGTAATAAATTCCAATATGCACAAGATAGCGAAGAAATAATTTTGGTCTCTCCTTAAAAAATGTAAACGCATCTTCCGTTTTATTTAAACTTATGACATCAAACAAATTTCAAATGGCAGATATTAGCTCTTAAAATCGGCTTTTGAACGAATCACATATACTCACAAGTGCTGATATATATTTCAGACTCTTTTGCGACGTTATTGAAGTCATCCAACCAGTAACTCTGGGGATATCAGTTCCGTTTCGAATGCAGGAAATAAAAACTGGGAATCAGCGGTAGGATCTAAATGTCTCGTCGAAGATAAACAAAAACTGAACAAAACTTGGAAACGCTTACCACATTTTCTGCATGTTATATTTTAATATGCAATATATAATCATGCATGACCCTGGATCATACTGATTGGTCGTTTTTTCCTACACTTGCTTGTTGCAGATCAAAACAAATCCAGACAGTTTTGTCCCATTATGGAAAGCCATCGGAGTGAAAGTGCCGGGCAACTGGTTGACACCTGTCCTCTCTTCCAACAGTATTCGTCAGCCGTTCCGGTTGTCTTGGCAGATACGAGTGCTGCCCAGCCATCTCGACGCCGTAGTCAAGCGATACCAGGAAACGTTCTGCGTTACAAGATGACGTGTACCCCACAGGAAGAAGCCTCATATACCACGGAAAACAGATACGGCACCCTTTACCCCCTCTCTGCTGATGATGCCGACGTTAACGAAGCAGATCGATTAGACAGCAACCCCCAACTGGAAAATTGCTCTAAAAACAGCTTTCCCGTCCTTCCTCAGGACTACATTCTCGTACTTAACCGGCCGGTTGAGTCCATGCCAACAAGCACGATGCACAGTCCAGTGGGCAAAACCAAAACCTCTGATATTTTCTCAGTGGGTAAAAGGTCAGCCCTGAAAAAGAAACCGAAGCGAGAACAGTCTTGGCAGACTCCCGAAAGAAGCGTTAACCCCTGGACAAGCTACGTTTAATATATTACACGCCTTGATTTTCATTTGACTTCTTCAACCACTTTAAACTCTGTTGTTACAGTTGTACATTTTTAAAGTCGCATCTTCCCAGGACTCATGCGCAGACATTTTCCTAACGCATATTGACACTGTTCATCCAAAATCCTTCTATAGTCAGTAATTACAAATGATCTTTTCCACGCCCTGCCCTTAACAATTCTCACAAAACCTGTGAAAAATAATGTGAGTCTGTTCTATAATTTGACTTTAATCCTCTCGGTCTTAACAGATGCACCTGATGCAGTGTAGGCTGGCAGCGTGAGGAATACTGCTGCCCGAAAAAAGGAAGCAGGCCAGAAAATAATAGTATGTGCAATTTTCCTTTACTTCCGGAATGGGTGGGCAGTGATTGCGTCCGCATTTTCCTACTCGGTGGTAAAGTAAACGTTCAATAGAAGGGGTGAGTTGAGATTAAATCTAAAGCCTGAGATCTGTTCAGAACAAACGGAAGTCATTTTCTTTCAGGAGAGAGGGAAGTGGACTGGTCAAACTCAAATAGATGCTGATGTTATTTCAGAACAGGAATTTCAGAAATAACTTTGGTTATATGAGCTGTGTATCGGACGAAAGTTATATCAACTATTGAAGTAAGGTTTTTTTGAATGCACAGTTTCTACTAGTACAGGATTTTAATATTTTGAAAGTCTGCATACTTCCAATTCAACTGCAGTATTGGCGCGTTTGCTATGATCTTTAAGGATTTTGTCCTCCGTAGATATTTTGTTGATCGCAAGCCCATTTACCCAGAAACCTGGGGAAAAAAATCAGCAATAAACCAAATATTCAATCCATTGTATGAGAATGTAAGTTCAACCGGTTCTGCTCAGTCAAGGCTGAATCGTTTGATGTTGATGTCCACAGAATAATTACTGCCCGCATTCGCGAAGTGTCCAGGTTCCTAGCCTTACATTGTTAGTTACAAGCTGAAATGCTCCATAAAAATTGAAAATTACTCCATAGGATCCTTTGTTACATCCAAACTTCCCTTTGTCTCACTAAATGGCTAAAATGCGTGCTTAAACCTTTTCACAAGACTAAAACTAAGAAAAAATTACGTTGCTCTCATCGAACCTCCATTTCAAATTAAAATTAATAAACGTAACCTATTTAAGCCAAGCCAAGTCTATGTGTAACCAAATATTTGGGCCTTTCAAGTAATTGCCGACTCCGTATATTCACTGGTTACTCGGCGAAGACGAGGAAATGAGACATTAAATGTGCAAAGAATCACAGGCACAGTTTGCTGTTACACAATAGTTATCTACCTTGTTAAGCGTCTCTTCTACATTTTACAGTGTTTAAACTGCTAGAAATTGTAATAGGACGCGCTAACTACGGGTATTAAGTTTCACACAGATCATCCCTGTGCTAAATCCATTCTGATCTTCTAGTTATAATTTTGAACAGGAACGAATGAAATAATTACAATTTTCTTTCTAAAACCATATAGGCTAAATAATTGCCTATACTTATGGAATGTTTGTCAGCGGCAGTGTCTGGGACTGCTGTGCTATTTCTCACTCACTGAAAACCTTGATAAGAATGCATTGTATGGCCGTCTAACCACGACACGGGAAAAGGAGTCGATTACAATGCATGTGGCTTTGCGCTAAATTTCAAGAAATTTATGTTTAGGATTAAGGTAATGTTTAGGGTTAAAATTAATTGCAAGGTTAAGGTCAGATTTGGCTCAGGGTCATGATCAGGCTAAGGGTTAATGTTAGTATCATGTTGGCTGTAGAGTTTCGTTTCAGGCAAGGCCTAGGGTTAGGATTAAGGTGACAGTTTAGTTATGTTAGGGTTTAGTGTTAGCGAGGTAACACGGGTATATGTACCTTTAATGAGATTTACCGTAGTCACATGTTTTTAGCAGGCGGGGCGGTTCCTATTTACGTTTCCTGTTAAGGTGGCCATACAATACAACCCTAGTAAGATCTTGCCCATAAAATCTTATTGTAAATGTTTTTGCTGCTTTTCGTTTGTCAACTTAGGGTTAAGTTGTCCTATCTCTTTTGTTTGTTGAAAAAAGGTTTCCAAAAATAGAGACTGGAGATATGTTTCTGTCAAACGTTTTGCGCAAATACTTGTACACAGAATAATAATTAATATAGATCAGGCCTATGTTTGCAATTAGGAAATGAAATCAAGGTTTTTCCTTGTTAATTAGATATTCTTTCGCTTAAAAGTGCCCTCTTTGACTATGAACGTTATGAAAAGAAAAAATAACATTCTAATTACTTAAGTGGTACTGGTCCTACAAATATTGGCCAATACTTTTTAAAGAGGAGAAGGTCTATTGAGCTAGCAATTCGCACGAGTGGCCATTGATGAATTTGTGTCTAACCAAGAGTCGTAAAAGCAGACATCTCATTTCTCTTAAAAACAATTTACGAACGAAACTGTAAAACATAACGTCACAACTTATTGAATAAGCTGAAGTTTTTGCACTTTTGGAGTTAATTAGCTGTCTACGGCACTTGTTGAGTCTATTTATGTAAAATTCATAATAAATGCAAATATATGGCATAATTAAGTGCTACGTTCCTTGTAAAGTTCATTTTATATAAACAATTTTCAGAAAAGGAATGCTTTTATCTCCTAATTAGGTTTATCCTGATAAAGAAGGTTTGGGCGGCAGAGACCAATGGTGAGCATTTTTTAATTTTACGAACGGGTGTGGACAAGCCCATGCAATTAAACAGTAATTTTAACTCAAATATACTGCATCTAACAGTTGATGTTATCGAATGCATGACATCTTTACAAATTCACCTGTGCGATTACGTAATCCATCAATTTACTCTCGAGTATATCCCACAGAATCCGTCTTGGCTAACGTATGCTTGGTGTGCTGAAAAACATTCATAAAATACTTTTTCGGTTTGCAAAGAGTTACAAAATTTTCATTCCATTTCTAACTACTTTACTCTTTAAACAAGCAACCACTAACTTTATTCTTTCTCACGAAAAAAAACTGACTATGGTTCAAAAATATCGAAATTCAGATTTCATCGATTATAAACAGAAGCTTTCTTATAAGCTTCAATTTAAAATTTACCCGAACAAAGAATATATCTTATGAAGAAGTACAATCTGTGAATTTTAACCCCAAAAATCTGAACTACCACCGCATTCAGAGGTCAATGTGGAACGCTCTTAAATGAAATACCCTGACCTTCTCCCATTTAATGCTCTCCACTGACTATACAACACCTAGAGAGTTATGCCAGCATGTTGATAACTGACTTACGGAGAATTATTGAAATGCATTTCTATTGGATATTTTCGTATTTATCAAAT
Source organism: Schistocephalus solidus (assembly GCA_017591395.1). Lineage (NCBI taxonomy): Eukaryota > Metazoa > Platyhelminthes > Cestoda > Diphyllobothriidea > Diphyllobothriidae > Schistocephalus > Schistocephalus solidus. The sequence goes on from WEDG01004495.1 coordinate 77,383, forward strand.
CAAAAATGGTAGCATTTTGTGATAAGGGAAATTTCAATGAAGAAAGTTGGAAATATTGATAGGTTTTTCAGATAGTCAGAGATCGAGATAATTTTTTGGCAATATCACCTTCCCAAGCGAAAAGAAATTCAGCAATGTATTAACGTTCTTGATTTTTTCCGCGCATGTTAGGGAGAAGGCTTCGTTTGCATTACAGTCAAGAAGGGAAGTGACTTCATTTTTTGACTCTTCATTCGTATCACTCATAGATGTTCAGCCAATAGGACACAGTAAGTTCTAGAGTTCTTCGATGACAGATTGTAAAAAAAGTTCTACACACTACACCAAAATTTATCCCCACCTGAAATTAGCGGATTTGTCCAGAAAGCACATGTGGAACGCCGGGAGGAATACTAATGAGCCGAACCCTGCACAGTTGCGTCATACATTTGTACAATACCGAAAAATACTCTTTTGGGACATTTAGAAAATGCATGTGTTCGATATTGTGAATCATGCAGTAGGCCTCCATTCGAAGGTAGTTTTGAGCATTTTTAAGTCATTCAGAAAATATTTCAACAAGAAAATTATATAGATAAAATCCATTTGAGGGTAAAAGGCTACACCACCGTCAGAGGTACGTCAGCCTCCATTAACCAGCTGTCACAAACAGTGTAATGAGCGTACGAAAGATAAACTGGCACTCAATTAACCAAAGTTATCCCAGTTAGGCACCTGGATGCAGAAAACAAGCCGTCTAACAGGTCACACACCATTCACATGGTTGATCCAATGTTGATGTTTAAATTTCTTTAAAACACAACGCCATTCGTTTCCTGAGTTGCGCCGAGGATGTGACATTGTGAAAGAGGCCAGAACTGTGCGCGTATCTGGCCTTCATAGTAGTGAACGCGCATTACGTGTCACATAAACTCCTTTAGCACCGAAACGTTAGCCATGCCCCCTCTTATCTATCCAGTATTCCAATCTGTTCAGCCCTTCTCATGTTTGATTTACTTCGTCCTCCTTCACACAATCCGCCTGCTACCTTCGTGGTAGCAAGGCCCCTTAACACTGCATATTCGTTTCGCATACCGCTGATAACTTAAACCCCTCCTATTTTCATCACGCATCATGCTATATTTAATCCCGACTGATGACGTGACAAGGTCTCGTACAAACATCCAACGACCACTTGTACTTAAATAATAACGATCAATGTTTTAGGACTTCAAAGGGTAAATGTTACATCGCAATCCCTCTCATTTTCGAAGTTGTTTGAGCAAAGAAGTTCTCGTTTGTTTTTTGTTCTTATTTATCAATCATTAACCTGCTTTTGTATTCAACTAAAAATACCTCCATTCTAGGGCACTTCCAGCAGCTTTACATTTCTACATATGGATATCAATAAACGTTTGCAGGCCTCTCAGCTCCAAATACCTCCATTCTAGGGCACTTCCAGCAGCTTTACCTTTCGACATATGGATATCGATAAACGTTTGCAGGCTTGTGGCTTAAAATATATTTCTACGTATGGATGTCGATTAAACGTCTGCGGGCCTCTCAGCTTCAAATACCACCATTCGTGGGCAATTCCAGCAGCTTTACATTTATACATATGGATATCGATAAACGTTTGCAGGCTAATTCCCAAGAAAGGAGGTACTTTTGAATCTAGGAGGGTAATATTCAAAGCATGGAAGGGCCCTGCAAAACCTGTTATTGAATAGATTGAGACTGACCTTAGTATTTGCATGTTCATGCTTATTTCTACTTACAATTGACAGTAGTCAGTAACAGAAGCTACATATCTATCTTATTTAGATAAAATATCATTTCTGTGAAGAGTGCCGATTACAGCCCAAGAAATTAACCCATAAGAATAAAAAAACATTAAATGGAAACTGTATACAATTGAATAAAATGATGAAAGAATACACGAATAAAAGGGGGAAGATATTTTGTTTGGAAATCCTAATATATGGACTAGAAATTTTAACCATGTCTTAAATAATTATTTTAGGTAATATCAATGTTTTCACTAGCAGTGACTTTTGGGGTTCTGACGGTGAAAATTAGTTTAAGCATTCATAATGACAGGAAAAGTTGTCTGAAAGTTACAATCTTTTTCTTTCTTGCCTGTAATATAACGACTTTGCTGCTGATTTTGCAAGGTAGGTTTAAATACACTTATAGCGGATAGGACAATTTAGCTACTCAAAATTTGTGTTCCTTCGGGCCACCCGGGATTGAAAATAGGCCGTGTCTTTCACTGGAATGGACAACGAGGAAATTATCCAACCCCAGTAAATGCACATGAATAAGGGCCTTATAAATTATACCTACTTAAAATTCTATTCAATGATTGCTGAAAAAGATTATGGCTCCTTATACGCTCCTACGGTTGTCTTAAAATACCCTTGCTAAATTTTGTATTTTATTTGGCACGTGATTTTTTAAGATGACTGGTCAACGAGCGGGTTTAATGCTTGCAGTACTTCCATCACTTTCATGGAACGCCATCTGTAGAAACAATGCATTCAAATTATTAAGAGAATAATAGCATTAATTAAGCAAGTTTTCTTCAAAAATTCTGCTCCACGTGAGTGGCTACTAAATACACTTTTATGTCCACTTGTATTTTATAGGAGTATAGTTTTTACAATCTGCTGATAGAAGCAAAGAGATATGTTTCAAGAGGTATTTGCAAAGAAAGAGACACGATTGGTGGCTACTTAAGCTATTTTTTAGTGATTGTACCTCTTTTTGCAAGTCTTTACAATGGTCATTCTCTTTGGCGTTTTCTTCATAAATTACCTCATGTCAATTCTACTGAATAACAATCAAGATTTAATCTTGAAATAATTTAATCTTCGTGCCCAGATTATTATTATTCAAGCACCCCACACAAATGCCTTTCTGATATTTCGTTTTTTGATGCAACTGTAAAGTGACAGATTGATCAACGGGCTGTCAAAGTAAACTTTTACATTATTTAATATTTAACCAAACCCATGGTCAAAATAATCTTTCGATTTTTATCCAGATTTTCTGCAGCAATGTCGTTGAAATTGGCAAATTCCAAAAAATGCCTCTGTTTACAAATTATTAATATATTAAATTCTGATAATTCCATTTCTATAAGAAAGACAAACAGAGGTATGTGTTTCTTTTTGGGGTGAAAGAGACAGTCTTATCGATTGTGTATCCGTAAAGCAATTTCTTCTGCAGTAAGCAAGTCCTCTCATACAAGGAATAACAATTCACAAATGTTGATTATTTTAACTGCTACCAAAGTCTTGGCTTTGCTCAATTTTAAATCATATAGGATTGCCATTATTACTATTGTATGCACCCTTGCATATTTTCGTTGTAATTGATTTCAGGGAAGATGGAAAGGTTATGATTAATGCACCATTGGCTGGACAGCGTGGGACAAAGAACCCGCCAAATGGTACAGCCGAAGGACACTACTTTGAAGAATCCTTAATTTATACTATCTACATTAATCAGGAAGGCTCCTTGTTTGGCCAGTTGAATGTATGTTTTGAGTTATTTGGATAGCTTCAATTTCATGGTAAGGTCCTTATAGAATTTGGCGCCCAACACAGTAAACAAATAAAAGGAAGTGAAACGTTTTTTCTGTAAGAGCTTTGGATAAGGCGAAGCTGGCGGATCGAATAGAATTAACTGGTGGCATCTAATTTTGGCCTGTTTCTCAGCTCTGCCAACCATTGTCTTCTTTCAAAGCAGTATGCATAATGCGCGGAAATAACATAAATCCAGAAAGGGTAATGGCTGCGGATAGGTTAGTGTTTCCTGCTTACACAGACTACGGTAAGACACGATAAAATTTGGTTTTGAACAAAGTTTCATAAAGGCTACCTTTTTTCCACGGCTAAATTGAACCATACTCAAAACCTTAGCCCTTAACCTAATCCTAACGCCCCAGAATGTAGCAGAAGGCGACCTCTTTGAAGAAAATTCCTATTTGCATGTCCTACTCAGGCCCCTGCAACTGATCGTTATGATTTCCAGTACGCATTTTTCCTTTCGACCGAATATCTGCTGAAATGGCAGTTAAGAGCTGTTACCGAGGTTTTGAGAATGCTGCTAACAAATCAGGCCGAAAACATAAACCCTGCTACCGATATAGGTCTCCTACATTAAAGGGCGGAGTGTTTTCTACGTTTCTGTGGTACTGCAGAAAGCTCAATAACACGTAAGAGCTTCCTCAGCACACTTATTGTGATTTCAACGCCTTTCTTGACAGAGCAGCTTAAAACTTCGTCTCCCACTTAAATAACACCAACTCGTTGAACTCAGCTAAGGTATTAGTTATTTTTTCCCGCTTCTATTCCTTAGATTGGCTTGGATAATAGTTTATCAACTGTATTTTGACCACTCCAGGTACAAATGGAGCTTAAAATTTATGATTACATCAAATTCTATTTTATTCTCTGTCCATACAGTTCCTAATTTAAAGGATTTACTGACTGTTAGGACATAAATGTTTTTAGGCTGGCGCATAATTGAGGGGTTGACATAAAAATACCGTTAGGCCCTATCCGGCTACCGGGCACATTGGGTAGGTATTCTCAATTTAGCTTATTGAGTATTTTGATCAGCAAAGGCATTTTGAATTCAAACAGACTTAATTTTTCTCATGAAAAATGTTCCGAAAAAAACGGAACCATATTGGCTAACTTTCCGTATTCATAGGAAGACGTGATGCATGTGAGAGCTCTTAACTACTGCCATAAATGCGTGCTGCGTGACTTTGACATGGTTTTTCAAACCATATTAGTCATTTTGTCTACTTTAAACCAGTATAATAGATTTGGGAGGAAAACGTGTAATATTAAGTCCCGTTGGTACTAGGAATCCATCTTCTTATCAAGTTATCGAATTTCTAGGCAGCGCAAGGCAACCTTTTTTATGAAAATTCCTATTTGCCAGCTGGCGAGGGAATTGACTCCTAGCTAAATCTAGCTTGTTAGATGTGTAGGTCTGGGTCAGGTCACTTGCGTTCCGCGTAGACGGGCTGTACGGCCCTTTTATGGCCTATGTCCAAGGTCATACAGAGTTGCCAGGGTCTATATAACCATTTAAAATGACATACGTGAGAAGAGTGTAGTTGGAGTGAAGCTTATATCACTACAAGCTAAATTTCACGTAATATACTACGTGAACCAATCCATGGGACAGTAATAAACCAAGCCATTCTGAAAAGCCTCATTGTCGTATCATTTACCTTAGAGAAAATTTTCTTAAGTGAATAGGATATTATGTTCCAATCATAGTTTACTTTTTCAGTTATGAAACTCCTCAGCCCATATTATCAATTTATGGTTTAATTTAAACATAAAATACCTTTACCAAATTCTATGTGGCGTAGATATTAAATGGATTGAATATGCCCTCAAAACAAATAGGGCACTCATGCACGCTAGGCAGAGCACACAATGAAAGCCACCCAATTTCAACTTTACACTTCAGGAAAGACCATTATGCTCACTGATAAATTCTCTGCATAAGAGACATCAGCCGGTTAGAGGTACCGGCCTCGTTGCTGAAATTCTCTTGGCTCGTACTAAGGGGGAAGGCTTGCTTACGCTGACGTTCCAATAAGGTTATTTTTTTCAGTGGCCAACTTTTTTCTGTTAACCTTAATAAATTTATTGAGCACAAGCAAACATGAGCATTTTTCGAAAAGTTTCTATTATTTAACCACCACGGTATCATGCACATGCTCTCTTTATCTATTTCTGCATGTGCATTAGGTGTCGAAAAATAGGCAACATTAAGTGAATTTAATCAATAAAATTTGGATAAAAAGTATAACATAAACCAATTTATACTTTTGATTCGATTTCGGTTACTTTTAGGGTATTTCATACATAAATTACGCTGCCTTTGTACAAAAGTCCATAGGAAAAGTCCTGTTTATCTAAAATGACAGCTTCTTTCGCACACAGATAACTAAATTTTAACTACTAACGTACCTGAAACATAATTTCTGTGTCCAAACGATTATCATAATTACAACCGTTTTTAAAAGCGGAAGACCTCATTCCTGCGGGTACACACTTAATCCCAGATATATTTTTCTACATAATAAACGCGAAATACTCGGTACAGTCACATGCTTATTTTTTATATTCAGCAAAAACCAGTGACAAAATGCATACTTTATAGCTAATCCTTTTATGATAGGTTTACCTTTTACAGGTGAGTGTAGGCAGGCCCATTCAACAGTGTTAAGCTTAATGTGAACGAAATGCTTTGAGAGTAGGCTGCATGCTGGCTAATAACGCAATATTACTTAACTAACCAATTAAAACATGCTTTTGAGATGCAGAAACAAATGTGCGGAAGGAAACGTAGTTTGTTCCTGGCCTGATGCTACAGTTGATCATCAAGAAATCGGTCTCGATTTCCCCCAAAACTTAGCGAGTCGTTCGTAGGCTACACCCACTAGCAACTAACACGCGTCTCTCTTCGGCCCCCTCGGGAAAATCAGATAACGAAATGAGCTCATATACCTGAAAAAGTCTGATTTGAGGCTAATAAATGAATGTGCTTCCACTGGGTGTTTGCGGTGTTTCACCTTTTGAATGATTTGCATTAACCCCTTCTGCAATTAGAGTCATAAAGTGTGTACACAACGCAGGATTTTATAATGAGGCCAGGAAGCCGGCCATAAATATGTTTTCTTCTACTTGCGCTCCTTTCTCAGGTTTTCTCAGTGAAGCAATGGAACTTCGGATCACTTGCACACTTGTTTTCAACCATCCGTCCTCCCTCTCTTATTTGCTGTTTCTCCATCCTCAGATGAACTAACTCAGTCAAGCAATAAGAAATTGTAGCCTCAATGAGCAAATCTGGTGGAGGAGGTGAAACCATGTGAACGAAGATGCCATGTATCAATTGTGTGTGGGAAAGGTAGCTGTGAGAGCAGTATTAGAGCTAGGAGGGTGACTTCAGAAAAAAATCCTTCTGTCCATCAATCCGCTTTAGTCCGTCTTTTGACATTAGCACTGTCTGCTTTGTGAGTTAGCTGCATATTGCTACTAATGGCAACTAAGGCATTATGATTTTTTCACCGCAGTTAATGGGAGGACAGCAGAAGGACTGCTGATCTTAATAGTCTGAGGAGAGAAAAGTCTCAGGTAGAGGAGCAGAAAAGGATGATGGTGTTGGTGAGAAGGGGAAAAGGAAGGTGGAAGGGGAGAAACTCAGGTAAGGCAAAGCAGACGTCTTTTAGAATAGAGCGCATATTTAGTGACACCATATAAATCACCGTCTTATTGTGATAAGAGCTCGAGTAGTTAAGAGTATTGATCTGTAATGAATTTTGAAAAGGTTCAAATTGCCATCACGATTTAAATGAAATAGTATCGCGATCTCATTATTCACTGACCTACGTATATTAATATTTACTTGACCGTTCAACGTTTGAAATAACCGAAGGGTTGTCATTTATGTATTCCGATGTAGAAGTACAAAGTTGAACATTTAAGCGTTTTCCAGTGAAATTAATGAAGATGGTAGATGTAAAATTCTTTTGGACTATAGAATCTTTTACGAGAGAAAATGTCTAACAATTTAATTAGCTCAAAAGAGTATAGGGTTGTTAGGGCACACAAGTTTTCGCGAAAAATAGATGAGGGCAGATGGGGCAATTTCGTACTTCGAACAGAAGTCAGTATTGGCCAGCAAGGAGTTTTCACTGATTATTTGGATAACTCTGCTAACTAACTAGCTGGACATATTTCACCGAAATTTAATTAGACACGTATTTTGGACATCGCTTCTTTGACAACTCATCACCAGTCATTTTCTGTGCATGAAATTGAGAAATGAGGCCTTATTTAATAATACGACAATCAAACGGCCATGATCTGGGAAACTGAAAATAGTGGAAAAATAGTTAAATGTACAGATAAAATAACTTTGGAAAAATTGTCAATGTACTAGCTTTATTGTACCAAGTTACTATCTGACAACGGCAGCTCAGTAAAGTCCAATTGGCTAAGAACGTTTCAGTACAAAAGCATAGTTGTGGGTGAGCAAAACAAGATGCATAAGACAGGAAAATATGAACGTAAAATGCTTTAAAAATCATTAAAGATGGGAACGCTATTGCTGTTAGATATGAAATAAGAGGAACTCCACCGATCGCTTTACGGGACACACTTGTCCCGCTCTAATTGGGGGCTTACTATTGAACCTTCTAAGCACCCACACAACGTTTATTATGCATCAATCTTGGCATTTAAACCAGAAATGTAATTTAATCCAAATCCTTAATCTTCCTTAGTTACATGGTAAACCTGCAATTGAGCACACATAAACTTGATCATCAACTGTTATTAAATTTTACTTACTCATCGCATCCCTTGAAAGTGAAATCATAAGCAAATTTACATAGAAACTATTTTGAGAGCTGAAAAAATTTCAGCTGACCACCACTGGTGTCTAGGTGAACGTTCTTTAACCAAACTCACGACCACCACCTTCAAAATCATCAATTTGTACTAGATCCCTATCTGCTCTCATGGAAATCAGAACTTCACATCACACATCGGAATGATCGGCCACTTGTGAATCCATCGTACTGAGACTAACTTACCCGTACCTGAACCACAAAACGTACACCCTTCAACCCCTTCTAAACCGTTTGCACTTTCGACGCATATTCAGTCATCGTATCGGCTTATATGGCCATATGAGCATCCATGAAAACCTACGGTCAATCAGTGACGGTTAAACAAAATTACCACAGCTCTGCTCACTGGCGCATAAACCACAAATGCACCCATGCTAAATCCCGCTCCAAAGGTACGGAATATGCATCTCTCTTGTTAGTGAGTAAAGTGTCCCTTGGCTCCTTCTCCATCCGGACCCTAAGCATTCTCACACATCTAAGATCCAATCCAACGAAACCCTTTTGCATATAAACCTGATATATTTTGGGGTGCAAGTCGTATGGGGCACGTGTAGATAGGCTGCTTATCCACGTCATTCACTGCGACCGCTCTCAATGTCAGTGGACTGACCGGCTGGGACCATCAACTGGTGCCTTGGAGATGGAGAAAGATTGATTTCGACAACACTCAAGATGCACTCCTCACAATAAACAGTACAATGCCGTTGCTTGTAAGACTTTCAAAACAAAGTATAAATTTTCCTCATCTCCGGACTGAGAGTTAGGTTGCAAGGGCTTCTTCTTAATGTAGCCTATGGCACTTCCATCCAGCTAGGATCCGAGCCGCTTCTTTTGTTATTTGTGTGAAAGTCTGGTCCCCTGTGCGCGAACCAGGCGTGTGCGGCACGAGTAATCGGGCTGTTTACCTTCACCAACCACTGCATCCGAGCCTACCTCCGGTCTTTCTGGCTATCTTGAAACCAGCCTCAGTTTGCTGAAGGAAAAGATTTAACCGTAGGTGTGGCACAAGTCTATTATCACCACCAACTTATTCACGCCCAAGTAGCCGTCTCTGCACCAAACCTGCTGTGAGGCATATGACAAGCCTCGTCCGTAACGATAGTCGAACTTGATTCTGAGGCTAAAGTAAAAAGAAGCGAATAATTTGATTTAAAGTCAACCATTTAGTTTTGTGGATGTGCATCTTAAACTTCGTTATGACAACAATAATTTCCTTAGGTAAATTCAACTAGCGAGCGCCTGCTTTAAAGCCATTTGGTGCAAAAAGCACATGATCGAAAAATATATATAAACGTTAAGCGAAATGCACTACTTACTAGGAGGCATTGTTCGTAAGGACTTACGAATTTGAGTATGCGGTTTCTCGTAGGCGGCCTTTTGCACAAAATCCATGTAAAATAAAAGACAGATTATCCGCTGAGGTCTCGAGACTGGATATGAACCCCCGTTATACAGGTGGCTTTGAGTTAAATTCCAGGAAGGGAACCTATGCAAAAACTCGTATCCTAAACTTAACTTTAATCCCATTCTCTGCGAAATTTAGCGTAAGGCCACCTGTATAATGGAGCGTCCCTTTTCATGTCTCTTATCAAGGGTTCTATTAAAGATAGTTGGCTAAAGCTGGACATCTTAAATCTCTTCAATAACCTGCGCGAAGAGGACCTCAGCCACGCGATAGATTGAAATGATCATTTTTGGCCTTTTTGTCAAACAGCACTTGGATATATCCCAATCAAGGGTTAGGAAAAACTGATAGCCTAACTGCTTTTATCACCGGCGTCAAGAGTGCCTGAAAGAGCTTCGGCTAGCAGCGTCAGAGCAAGGCTTACGTCAAAGCTCCGCACTGACGGCATGCTAGTTTATTATGTAGTCTCAATCTACTCTGAATCAACCCCATTATAACCAATGGTGCACGGACTTGCTGTTAAACTGATAAAGTGTTTAACTGGAAGACTTTGCATGTGGGCTAAAATACCGCTTTCTCCCATGCGGAATTCGGTATGCTAGTTATGTACGACAACTGGGATAAAATTGACTGCCTGTTTTATTTGTTGGCTAAAATCTGGATGGAGGTATCGAAGAAATATAACCTTTCTTTCATTTTTCGTACGATTGATCACTATCTATAAATGCCACTTCATATGGTTTAAAATATACTTCAGTTATGTAAATGTATCATAGAAAACGCTATTAATACGGTTTTAATACAATATTAAAGAGAAATAAGCAATGCACCGAATGCTGCGTATTTTCGTGGTGTTTTCATCATCTTACAAAATCATTTCGTTTTACGATTCAGATAACCAATTTTGCTCACTGTTATATAATCGCTGTCATGCTTGTCTACTATTTGAACGAAGAGAGCAGCATTAAATTAAGTACTTCTTCAGATGAGCTCTTTGGGTATTTTCTGAGATAAACTTGCGTGCGTTGTTGCTAGACGACCAAGTACTCTAAAAGCTTCCAGTTAGAAGGAATCTTGAAACACATGCAACGGAACCAAGTATTATATTACACTTACACCTTTAATAAACTTGGAAAAGACAAATATTTTATGTATACAACTCCTCGTGGCTACTTGGAGAGGAACATTTTTCACCTTAATCGGGTAGATTTGTGAAAGGAATCAACAACCTGGGAAAATAACTGCTTCTGGTATACAGAACCTGTTAGGGCACCCAACTTGGTTCGTTAATGACATATTCTGCTATGTATATTGCAATCAGTTCCGAACTGTCAATGACTTCCAAATATCCTATGATATTTCACATTATTACAACTTCAAATTCGACATACGGAAATGAACAACAGAGGTTGAGTGATTTTTTCTATTATGCAAGCATTTCAAAACTGTATGGCACTGTGCGAAAATTTTTAAATTTTGAAAACAATCTAGCAGATTAGCTTATACTGTCGGTATACTGTTAGGACTCCAAAGTAGAAGTTTAAAAAAATATTTGAGCTTTAGTTTTGAACTTACAACACACTTATTAAAGCAGCCAATGGTCGTTAGTTTGCTCGACGTAAGCAGGAATGCTGATCCTGGTAAAGATGCCTTATATGCATCTTGGAGCATCCTAAACCATTTCAAATAAGCTGAAAGTTTATCCAAAATTAAAATCATTTCCAATAACCGCAATAGTATCCCTTTTATGCAGTTTATTTAACGATCAAAGTTAAAATTTTGAATAATTTTAACTGCCTAAGATTACTTTCTTAATTTATCTATAGTGCTTCACTTGTTAATGGATCACATGTGTCTTTGTTCTTCCTAAGACAAAGGCTCCCGAAAAGCCAGCTCATGCGAATCAACTTAATGTGCATGATCGAGCGGGCGGAATGGTCGGGCTTTTGAAATTGAGCCGCCATCTTTTCTGCTCTCCATTCGCATGTGAATCTTCTTATATGAACGTTGATTGGCCTAGTTCGCCCATTATATAAAGTATTTAACTCTATTTGTTTATTCTAGCAACAAAAATGAGGTCATCAGCGCACGACGCTGGCACCATTTTGAAGGAAGACTAAATTGATCGATCTTTTGAGACGCATTCAAAAACGATTTTTCATGAAGAATGGAGGACCTTTTTTGCTGAAAATTTTTGAAATTTTACTTTCAAAAAAAGCGTAGCTCTCTCTTACATCTCCCTCCTGAAAAACTCTAAAAGGCATTAGCATACAGCCATGACGATGACGATGACGTCATAATGGAAAAGGTTTATGATATATAGGGGTAGGTGGCGTTTGATGCTTTTTACTTTCCCAGACATTAATCGTTAACTTTTAGTAAATCAGTATATTTAAGGGTTTATAGGCGTAGACTGAAAGCTGATTTGAATAGTTCGACTGACTTTTATCATTTACAGAGGGAGAACCACGTGATGTTCATTAACCTGACAATGGGCAGCCATTAGTATCCATGGGGGCTACAAGGTACACCATACTACCAGCACATTTACTAGCTAAAAGGATGGGCACGTGTTTAACCGGCATTTTGTCGCTGCTTGACACAGTCACGAGGGGTCCGGCTCAGCAGTATATCCCACAGCCTTCCTTGCGTGTTCTCTGTTAGATGCCCCAATTTATAACTCAGTGTTTTTTTTAATTTCCTCAGATGTTAATCCTTAACTTCGAGTAAATTGGTCTATTTTTAGGTTAATAGGTGCAGATTGAAAGTTGATATTAAAAGTTTGGCCAGCTAATATCAGCCATGGCATGATTGCTGGTAGCTATCAATTGGTGAACTGTGAAATACTGAGACAATTACGTTGTTCAAGGTTCACAAGCTCGGCTTCAGAGAAGTTGGCTCTTCCTAGGGCTTTCTATATCGGAAAGCTGACAACAATTAAATATTTTATGTAAAGCTTTTATATTTTAACGTGGCGATTGGACAATATGTAATATTTCATGTAGGATGAAAGCAGATCTCGTTTTTAACATCTCTAAAGAGGATATGGAGATGCAATTGAGATTTTCACAGCAAATATATGACTTAACGTTAAAGCAAATATGCGAGTTGATCAATACATCACATCGCAAATGTACAAATTCGCTTTATCTTAAAGCATACACAGCAATTTGGTATACAACGATAACTTTCTTAGTTTTTTTCTGAAGGTAAGAAGTGCAGAGAAACTCCCAATGTAGACTTTGCGGTACTTTCAGGTGTTTTTCGTCTTTCACATTCTAGGGAAACAGCGATTCCAGTGTAAATAAGTTTTTCTCATTCTCCTTCAAATATCCGACGCCACAACCCAGAATTATTTCGCAGAATTGATTGGTAACCACCACTAAAAGCGCAAATCATGCCAAATTATGGTATATACGCATCGACAATTCGGTCAAAGCGAACATCAATTTCAAAATAGTAAAAACGTATACGACCGTGAAGTGTGGTTTTCTGGCATGTGGTGGAAAACATTGAGGGTTTTGGTCTTTATTTGCAGTAATTTATTACATAAGTAGTTTCAAAACTTTACTAGGTGTAGGTAAAAGAAAAGCTTGTTTTGATCTTGACCATAGTTTTATTAGATAGTTGATACATTTATTAGACCGCGACGCACTTTATAATAGCTAATTCTGCTTCATTATATCACATTCAAGAAAGACATCTCATGTAGCTTCAGACTTATGTAACCTTCAACGAGATACTCAGACTTCGAATATAAAACTTTCAACTCTAAAAGGGAACTGTAGCAGAAAATTCAATATATAACTAATAACATGTATGCGTATCGAACATTTCCGTTAATTTTCGAAAATTATAAAATTCGTGGAAATACTTTCATTCTCGAAAGGCACAATTTCGTTTTTAAAGTTTTAATTCACATTCAGAGGATAAATTAGTGCTCAGAAAGAGAAACGTCTGATTTAAACCAAAATACCTTTTGCATAAGAGTATTTGTCCTTCACGTGGGATACGAAACCGTGTACAGATATATAGCATTATATATAAATGGACAAATTATTTGAAAGGAGCGTTATATTTTTCCAACAAAGTACAATTATCCAAAATCAGCAAGTCCTCAATAAAACCTTGCAGTTTGGATTAACATTCTGTACAGCAGATAACAACACTCCGGTTTCCAATAAAAAATGGAGAGGCAGCATCAGGAGCATGTCTGTGTGTTATTTCTTCAGACTACTAAAGAAATCGGTCTTGCCTGCAAATGCCTACTAATTTGCCCATATATATGTATGGTAAGCAGGTGCTCACCGATCATTACAGGACTCATTCGTCCTCTTGTGCCTTGGGGCTCACTCCTGAGACCCGCCAACAGTCTCACGGCGGCTAATGATATAGGCAGAATAACATAAGTGACAAAGACGAGGAATACTGGAATGGCCAGTGCGGGCTTATTAGCCGTAATCAGCCACTCATACCCAACCCCAGCCGCTGTGGTGCCCGAGGCTGGAGCTGACGACCTATTGGTTAGACGTTCAACGCTCTACCCACTGCGCCACGAGCTCGTTTCCTGCCGGTTTCGATCGGGAGTTTTAACCATGGTAAGTCGACGCTCACCGATTGTTACAGGACCCACTCGTCCCATTATGCCTTAAGGCTCCTGGACAAGCTTTTCCAGACCCCAAAATTGCAAGTTAACGTCTAACCCGTTTGCACTGTTAATTAAAAACAGCGTTAATTCTTTGCCTTAAACAGTAACCCTGCTTTTCAGAATCCTGAGGGAGAATACTTTAGGCAATGAAACGATGTCCTTGTGATGAAAATGAGCAGTGCAAAGAGCTACGCGAAAACTGTGAAAGGAAACAGTTTAGTTGGTATGCAGGGAATAGTTGGTAAATTCCTTGGTTCGGACGCTTTGAACTTTCAGTCACAACGCAAGGTTCTACTTTCCATGATTCCTCCTACTCCGTTCATGCGTAAGCTGAGAAATGTTCTGCTGAGTATTGTGAGTTAATTTGCAAACTGAAACTCTGTATGAAATCCAAAGAATTCACTCTTAAATTATAAAATCGTTTTAAGGAAATTATCAAGCTTAAAAAATAAAACGTTGTCAAAAATGTACTGGTATGATAAGCATTTTAATCGGATGCATGAGTGGCACTAAACTCGCCAGAGCACCCCGTCAATTTACCTCATCAGTCGATCACATGATCTTTCGACCGTCGATTTTGACTATGTCTAACGTATACTCCACGGAAGGGTGGTGCAGGGACGGTGACTTGCGCGTGAATTAGTTTTAAGTTAAAGTAGCCTTGCACTGCAGCTACCGCACTCTCTCCTCCTCCCCCACCTGAGCCCGGTGTCAAGACAGAGTCAAGAAGACCAGAGATGGGAGAAGGCACAGGTGGCTGGTGCGGCCGGAGCCGCCCCTGGGTGAACCACCACACCTGACTCGGATCCCACGGAGTGGAAGTGCCATAAAGACCACATTAAGAATGAGCCATTGCAGCCCGACTATCAGTCCGCCAGTCAGCCACTCCACACAAAACACACATTGGGCTGACCACGCGGTCCGAGTTATCCCGTCAGTTGGCAACCTTCCAAGCCACAGCTTTTAGCGCACCGTGATAGTTTCAAGCGCGTCAGATTGTTTATAGTGAGGAACATGCGCTGAGCTGTTGACCTCACTCTCTCCTCCCCCACCCCCACAATCAGACCACCATCCGAGCCAGTCAGTTGTCTGATGCGGAAATGGGCGCAGTGGGGTGTAGGGGTACTAGTTAGGGGTAGCACCAAACAGATAGCATTTGGTCGCTCCATTTGTCTCGAACAGGTAGTGAATGCTCCTGTGGCCGCCTCTAACTGGTACCCAACTCTCACCTGTGGCTCCTCAAAGTTGGGTTCTTCCCAGCGGCCACACCCCGGGCAACCATCACGACCGGCAGGTTAAACCAGGTGAGGGTCTCCGGTGTTGTGTGTGCCTCCACATCCGGTATGTCTGACTCCCGAACTTCCCACCTCCCCCTCTCAAAAAGTCCTACGGTGGGGGCGACAGCAACCCCGTAGGCGGCCCAGGCTAACTCGGGTCGTTCTCCCACTAAAACAAAACCATAACCCATAGTGGAGTTCGGCAGCCGTCTGGGATGTCCGAGCAGCCCTATTTAGGGACAGCACTGCTTGCCTCCTCGCGGAGGAAGGGGCTAGAAAAGGTGCCCTAAACAAATACTGGGTATCACGTCTTCTGCAGCCGGCCGAGGCTCGCAGATCGCAAAATACGCGGTCGTAAAACTCAAACAAACAACAATACCCCCCGTCCCCATCCCCCTCTCCATACCCTCCAGGTTGCTCGGGTGAGTCCACTCACACTAGTAGCTTGAAATGTTCGTTCCCTTTTAGACAATCCTGGGAGCAACCGGCCGGAACGACGAACAGTGCTAGTCGCTCGTGAACTGGCGCGCTACAAGGTGAACATTGCTGCTCTCAACGAGACCCGATTCTCTGAGCAGGGTCAGCTGGAGGAGGTGGGTGCCCGCTGCACCTTCTGGACCGACTGGCCAAAGGCAGAGCGACGCAACGCTGTTGTTGCCTTTGCCATCCGGAACGACATCGTAAGTCGTGCGCCTGTCTGCCGCAGGGTATCAATAATCGCCTGATGAGCCTCCACCTGCCTCTTCGGGGAGACCAATTCGCCACCATCATCAGCACCTACGCTCCCCCAATGACGAGCTCTGATGCAGCGAAGGACAAATTCTACGAGGACCTGCACGCCTTGCTGGCGACTGTGCCGAAAGAGGACAAGTTAATTGTCCTTGGTGACTTCAATGCCCACGTCCAGACGGACCACGCTGCCAGGCAGGGAGTGCTGGGTCCCCACGGTCTCGGTAGCTGTAACGATACCGGCCTCCTTCTTCGGCGCACTTGTGCGGAACACCGTCTCCTGCTGACCAACACCTTCTTCCGCCTTCCGACGCGGGAGAAGACCACGTGGATGCACCCTCGGTCGCGGCGCTGGCATCTGCTGGACTATGTTCTCGTCTGGAGGCGATATCGACAGGACGTGCTGGTAACCAAGGCGATCCGCGATGCCGATGGTTGGACAGATCACCGCCTCGTCATCTCTCAGATGAGGCTCCGACTGCAACCCCGACGAAAGCCCCAAGGTAAGAGGCCGCAATGTAAGTTAAATACTCTTTCATTAAATTTGCCTGCTCACTGTTTTGATTTCAGCAACAAAATAACCGAGAAACTGGAGGACCTGCATGCTCCAGATGATAACGCTACCGTGGAGACACGATGGTGTCAACTGCGAAATGTCATCCAGTCCACCGCCCTCGAAGTCCTCGGACGCGCACGCCATCAAAACCAGGACTGGTTTGACAACAATGACGCCGACATTAGCAATTTACTCGCGGAGAAGAATGGACTACACAAAGCCTACATGGACCTTCGGACTGACGCCACCAAAACAGCCTTTTTCAGATGCCGGCGCCTTGTACAACAACGGCTTCGGGAGATGCAGGATGCCTGGATGATCCGAAAGGCTGAGGAAATCCAGGGGTATCCGGACCGCAATTAAATAAAAACAATTTCTCAATGCTATCAAGGGGTCCGCACCGCTGCTCAGCTCTGACGGCACAACACTGCTGACAGAGAAATCGCAAATTCTGAAGCACTGGGCCGAGCGCTTCAGAAATGTCCTTAATTGCTCATCAGCCATCTCCGATGCTGCCATTGACCGGCTCCCTCATGTGGACAGGAACAATGACCTGGATCTGAACCCTTCCCAACCAGAAACCATCCGGGCCGTGCAGCAGATTCCCAGCGGTTAAAGCAACGGGATCCGACGCAATCCCACCGGAAGTCTACAAGCAGGGTGGGCCCCGGCTGATGGCAGAACTCACAACACTCTTCCAGGAGATGTGGCACCAAGGACAAGTTCCTCAGGATTTCAAAGACGCGACCATCGTCCATCTCTACAAACGGAAGGGGAACCGGCAACTCTGTGATAATCACAGAGGCATCGCGTTGCTCTTTATCGCCGGGAAGATCTTCGCCCGTATCCTTCTCAATCGTCTTAACGGTCGCCTAGAGCAGGGCCTGCTCCCGGAAAGCCAATGTGGCTTCCGCCGACACCGCGGAACAACCGATATGATCTTTGCCACCCGCCAGCTACACGAGAAGTGTCAGGAGATGCGAACTCACCTATACACTACCTTCGTGGATCTAACGAAAGCGTTCGACACGGTCAATCGCGACGGACTGTGGAAAGTCATGCAGAAATTCGGCTGTCCTGAGTGGTTCACGCAAATGGTGCGTCAGCTTCATGACGGGATGATGACGCGCGTCACTGACAACAGGACAGTATCCGAGGCATTCACAGTGACCAACGTAGTGAAGCAGGGCTGCGTATTGGCTCCCACCCTGTTCAGTCTCATGTTTTCGGCTATGCTGATGGACGCCTACCGTGATGAGCAGCCTGGTATCCGCATCGCCTACAGAACTGACGGGCACCTTCTCAACAGTCGGCGTATGCAATCTTCAACGTGCGTGTCTAGGACGTCAGTCCATGACTTGCTCTTCACGGACGACTGCGCCCTTAACACCGTGACGGAGGAGGACATGCAAAGGAGCATGGACCTCTTCGCCACAGGCTGCGCCGATTTTGGTTTAACAATCAGTACCGCCAAAAGGGTTTTCATGCCCCAGCCGCTGCCAAGTGCGGAATACAATGCTCCCTGAATCAATGTCAACGGTGCTCAACTCAAAAACGTGGAAACCTTTGATTATCTAGGAAGCACGCTGTCACGCAACACGATAATTGATGACGAGGTTGCCCAACAAATCTCCGAAGCTAGTCAGGCCTTCGACCGGCTGCAGGCTTCTGTGTGGAATCGCCACGGTATTCACCTGAACACCAAACTGAAGATGTACAAGACAGTCGTCTTGACGACACTTCTTTATGGAGCGTTGACCTGGACTGTCTACTCGAACCAAGCCAGGAAGATGAATCACTTTCATCTCAGCTGCCTCCGCAGAATACTGATGCTGAGCTGACAAGACAGGATCCCGGAAACGGACGTCCTGGAGCGGACCGAAATCCTCAGCATCCACGCCATGCTGAGGTAAGTGCAACTGCGATGGAGCGGCCACCTGGTAAGAATGGACGACGAGCAACTACCTAAACGAATTTTATGCGGAGATGTCGCTACGGGTGCTCGCCGACAGGAAGGTCAAAAACGACGCTACAAGGACACTTTGAAGAAATCGCTGAAGCAACTGCAAATCAACCCGGCGACCTGGGACGACCTCGCCCTGGATAGACCGGTATGGAGAAAATCCGCAAAGACTGGGTCAGCAATCTATGAGGCCAACTGGATCGCCGCCGCCAAGGCCAAAAGAGCGGTACGAAAGTCATCAGCGCCCCAGACCAACATCGTCGATGCCCAGGCCCTGCCAACATGCCCGCGCTGTCAACGCATCTTCCGCGTGAGAATCAGCCTGATTGGACATCTTCGGAGGCAATGCACCAACAATTCGAAAATTCCAATTTCAAAGTCAAATTCTGCCAACCTTCCTTCGAACTCCCCCACCTTCACTCCTAGCATCAATTCCATTACTCCCACAATCATAGAGACCAAATCCCAATACTTATCGCCTGTTACCTCCACCATCAGCGATGGAGATTCTCTCCTAAACGTTCCTCAATGCGAACGCACATTCACCTCACGCATCGGCCTGCTCGGTCATTTGCGAATCCATCGTACAGAGACTGGTGAACCAGTGCCTGGTGCACGAACCCACAGCAGAGATCGTCACCTTCACTGTCCTCGCGCATTCACTCATCGCATGGGCCTATTCGGTCACATGCGCATCCATGAGAGCGGAATTCACCGCAATGCCTACAACACCGATACATCATGCACACCATCCACTCCTGCCATTTTACCGCTACTGCCACCCTCACTACCATGAATGACATCCCACCAGCCTCTACCGATTTCTCCTGTCCATACTGCGCCCGCAACTTCAACTCACGCATCGGCCTGGTCAGTCACCTGCGAATTCATCGCATGGAGGCTGGTAAACCAGTGCCTGGGGCTCTGCCATACAGTCACCGCGCCCGCCCCCACTGCCCTCACTGCTCCCGCACATTTACACACCACGTGGGCATATTAGGACACATGCGCCTCCACGACAAACCTGCGGTAAACCACCCGAGGCTAAGCCACATCAGTGCACAGCATCTAAAACACCCTCACAATCATCATAATATACCTTATTAAATCAAGATTTCCTAGAAACCGTGGCTTGGAAGGCTGCCAATCTGACGCTTACACAAGACCACGCCATCAGCCCAGTGTATGTGTTGTGTGTGTCGAGTGGCTGACCTGTGGACTGGGAGTCAGATGGCGATGGCTCCTCCATATCCCCTGAGTAAGTAAATCCTGGTGTGTGCGTTATGGGGGCCAGGTCGTGCTGTGGCGCGCGAAGACGAGTACGCCGACCCGTCAGCCAATGCACCCAGTCGATCACATAACCAAATTCTTACGGCATATGCAATGGTATTTCAAGGAATTTTTTTAAGAGACGGAGGCTCGATATTTGTTTCTTAGCAGAAATTTATATCACCAATATTCATGATTCGTTTATTCTTACGTCCCAGTAAATGTACAAAAACCTTTTCCTTCCAATCTTTACACATTTCCAGGTGTTTGAAACGACCATGAAGAAAAGGAGCAAGTTACGTCATCCTTTATGTAGTCACTGTTTAGATTGAACCTTATGCTCACCTTGAGGCTTACTCAGAATGGTAAGACAAAATTCTGACAATTATACTGGAAATGATCATGCATTATAAACACGGATTTGCAAAGACGAGGTTTTCAAAATGAAAAGTTGAGAATATTAAGTTGCTCACCGGAACAGGTTTGCCTTCTTACTGACGTTTCGAAAACGTTCAGTCGGCTCTCTATTCTAAAAGCATTTACTTGTCGGCATTAGACGTCGATTTTTTCTTTTTTGCTGTTGTAGCCTTCGTAAGGAGGAATGTTTACCTTGATGGCCACTGGCGTCGCGTATTGTCACCTCGACAGATGATGCTTATGAGCTTGCTTTTCCTTCCGTTTGGTTCATCGTGGGTCCACCTTCGCTTACATTTCTGATGTTTCAGCGTGAATAGCTGGTGCTGATCTTTATGCAGGACTTCAGGACTTTATATGAAGGTTTAGATGCCTATTGATATAGTTGGCTTCTGAATATCATGCCTCAAGCTTCAGTCGTTCCGAGTTTGAGGTCCGTCGACCAAATAAAGTCGCTCCTTTAATGTCAAAACTGCGGCTGGTTTCTTCCATATGGATTTTAAGCTGTGAGTTTGGGTCTAGCGTCAGAGTTGCTAGTTTATGACAATTTAGGTGGGTCTGTAATTTTCGTCTAGTCTCCTCAACGTAATTGTAGTCATAATAATTGCAAACTATTTGTTAGACACCCGCAGCGGTTTCCATAGGAGGCAGTCTGTCCTTAGGTTGCATGAACTGGTGAAGAGCTGTCGCCTGGTACCGATGGGCTATGCCCACTTGGTGGGTTGTAACCGTCAGGAGACTGGAATGGCCATTTTTGGCATATTAGCCGTCATCAGCCAGTTATACATTACCCCAGGTGGTGCCGCACCGGAGGCTCAAACTCGTAACATGTTCATCAGAAGTTCACCACTCTTGCTGGTTGCGATAGGGATGTTCGAACAGATGTTCTGAAGTAAGGGGCTTGTCCCTTTCGTCGTAGCTTTCAGCTTGCAGTCGGCTCACAGCAGCAATTGCTAGATGCTGTGGAATGGAGATGAAGATTAAAACGAAGGCAGAGGATAATATGGACTCCTCTGGTATCAGTTTTAGATTATTTATCTGTTCAAGGAACTGATCGAAAGAAGCTGTGGCTGTTAGGGAGCCTCATGTCAGGAACTTTAGGTTGTCAAACATTTATTTTGTTAATCCCTATGTAGGAGTGCCACGAGAGTGACAAGCCCCTTGAAGTTCGAATTTATGCTTGAATTTCTAAGATATTGCCTTGGAATATATTTCACACTTGGTATAGAAAACTACCCAGTAAAAGAACTGTAAAACATCTTTTAGGATTTCAGTAGCATAGGCAATAGTTAAAAGGTTCACAAACCCGTTATTTTGCAAATCCATTGAAAAAAATCAGCGTATAAACATTTTTAGGACGTACAGAATGCGTTAAATAACGGCGCAAAACGTAATAACGATGATGAGGCAAATGCATTTAATTCAGAGTTAATAAAAGATACCAACTGATATCAAGCAGGACATGTGTATCAGAGCACATAAGATCGTATGAGAAAAGCAAATTACTACTTTGTTAATTTCCTCAGAAATTAATATCCCGTTTCCGTATCAAAGGTACATTGCTAACAATATTGCAAAAGGTGAAAACGGAAAAATATCAGTTAAATAACAACGAGTTGAAGATTAAATTTTTTCTGAAATGTTAACATAAGTAGAACGAACAGAAAGCTTTTGTAATAAATAAAACAAAAAAACTGCATTACCTGCTTACGAAAACTAACTTTGCTGGTACTGCAGACACCGCATGCAGCTTTCAATGCGGTAACGTAATCATCGTCCTAATCTTTGGGATCTTCTGGTTATTGTGGGTAATTGGCTATAAGCTGTTCAGTTATTCCAATCTCATTAACCTCGATTCTAGGTTAATAAGGACACCTACTAACAAAATAGAAACAACTTCAAAATTTTCTTTACCTGACTGCTTTCATATGAACCTCTAATTTTAATAAATGACATTCAACTTTATAACACCAAAAATAGGAACACATGTCAAAGACCTTCCCACAGGAAGGAATTTAAACTTGACTACGACTATTCTTTGTTCAATATTCATTAATAGTTATTCACTGCTCTTTTTGGCAGAGCTGATATGAATTTTTTGAATCATTTTCTTTTCTTTGACTAAATGAATGTTTATGTTTAAAAAACGATTTTCCAATCTTTTTTCAGTTAACTGTGGTCTCTTACCCCCGTGAATACTGGAGGGTCAACTGGACGTGCAAATATCTTAAAGGGCAGAAGACCATTACTAGCTTATTTTTAAGCCTAGGCTTTTTCGACTTCTCGTCTCAGTTTTTCAACAATGGTGGACCAACTACATCACTACTGCGTTACCGGACTCACGTCATGTAACCTGGGAACGGAAACCTTGTCACATTAGACTGACATCCACCGACTCATATTCCTGGCGAGAGGGAAATATATAAGCATATTGTTTACTGTTGCTCCCAAAATATTAGCAAGAACCAACAAAACTCTCACGTACTCCGTCCGCTTCTGAGGAGCTAGTTAATATATTTTCCTTGATTGCCCGAAGCGCGTACTTCATTCAACTTAACGGGGTCTTTAGTGGTTTTCACAACATTGACGCAAATCCACTCTGCTAAGCATGCACTTTTGGGAACATTGTGTTCCACAATCTCCGACGAGGCTGCGCAATGCAAGTACCCAAAAGTGGTAAAATCTCTCCTGACTGCTGCTGAGGTGTGCAGTTTCTCATAAGTTAAGGGGGTTCCATGTGCGCTACAATATTTTTGAAAAATCAAGGCCTAGATCATCTTAGAATGGTCGAAAATTCCCGTTAGTCATTCTGAGTATGTTGTGGCAGCAGTGAATCTTTAAGCTCATCAGAAATCTTCACATCCTAGAATGTAGCGTTATCGTAGTGACCAACGGAGTGAAGCAGGGTTTAGTATTGGCTCCAACCCTGTTCAGTCTCATGTTCTCGGCTATGCTGATGGACGCCTACCGTGATGAGCATCCTGGTATCCGCATCGCCTACAGAACTGACGGGCACCTTCTCAACAGTCGGCGTATGCAGGCTTCAATGCGCGTGTCTACGACGTCAGTCCATGACTTGCTCTTCACGGACGACTGTGCCCTTAACACCGTGACGGAGGAGGACATGCAAAGGAGCATGGACCTCTTCGCCACAGGCTGCGCCGATTTGGTTTAACAATCAGTACCGCCAAAAGGGTTGTCATGCCCCAGCCGCCACCCAGTGCGGAATACAATGCTCCCTGAATCAATGTCAACGGTGCTCAACTCAAAAACGTGGAAACCTTTGCTTATCTAGGAAGCACGCTGTTACGCAACACGAGAATCGATGACGAGGTTGCCCAACGGATCTCCAAAGCTAGTCAGGCCTTCGGTCGGCTGCAGGCCTCCGTGTGGAATCGCCACGGTATTCACCTGAACACCAAACTGAAGATGTACAAGGCCGTCGTCTTGAAAACACTCTTTTACGGAGCGGAAACCTGGACCGTCTACTCGAACCAAGCCAGGAAGATGAATCACTTTCATCTCAGCTGCCTCCGCAGAATACTGAAGCTGAGATGGCAAGGCAGGATCCTAGACACGGACGTCCTGGAGCGGACCGGAGTCCTTAGCATCCAAGCCATGCTGAGGCAAGTGCAACTGCGATGGAGCCGCCACCTGGTAAGAATGGACGACGAGCGACTACCCAAATGACTTTTCTACGGAGATGTCACTACGGGTGCGCGCCGGCAGGGAGGTCAAACACGACGTTACAAGGACATTTTGAAGAAATCGCTGAAGCAACTGCAAATCAACCCGGTGACCTGGGACGACCTCGCCCTGGATAGACCGGTATGGAGAAAATCCGTGAAGACTGGGACAGCAATCTATGAGGCCAACCGGATCGACGCCGCCAAGGCCAAAAGAGCGGCACGAAAGTCACCAGCGCTCCAGACCAACATCGTCGATGCCCAGGCCCTGCCAACATGCCCGCGCTGTCAACACATCTTCCGCGCGAGAATCGGCCTGGTTGGACATCTTCGGACGTAATGCACCAACAATCCGACAATTCCAAGTTCTACGTCAAATTCTGCCAACTCTCCTTCAGACTCCCCCACCGTCACTTCTGGCATCAATTTCATTACTCCCACCATCATAGAGACCACATCCCTCTACTCATCGCCTGTTACCCTCACCACCGCAACCACCACCGCCTTGACCTTCACTACCACCACCACCAGCATCAGCGATAGGGACTCTCTCCTAAACTGTCCTCAATGCGACCGCACATTCACCTCACGCATAGGCCTGGTCGGTCACTTGCGAATCCATCGTACAGAGACTGGTGAACAAGTGCCTGGAGCCCCAACAGACAGCAGAGATCGTCGCCTCTACTTTTTTCACTGTCCTCGCGCATTCACTCATCGCATGGCCCAATTCGGTTATATGCGCATCCATGACAGCAGAATTCACCACAATGCCGACAACACCGATACATCATGCACACCCTCCGCTCTTGCCATTCTTACCGTCATTGCCCGCCCCACTTCAATAAATGACATTCCCCCAACCTCTTCCGATTTCTCCTGCCCACACTACGCCCGCAACTTCAACTCACGCATTGGCCTGGTCGGTTACCTGCGAATCCATCGCACGTAGGCTGGTGAACCAGTGCCTGGGGCTCTGCCATACAGTCACCGCGCCCGCCTCCACTGCCCTTACTGCTCCCGCTCATTTACACACCGCATGGGCCTATTAGGAAACAACCTGCGTTAAACCACCAGAGGCTTAGCTACGTCAGCGCACACCATCTACACTATTACATAGACAACACCCGCACAAGCATCATAATGTTTCTGATTAATTCACGGTTTCGTAGGAACCGTGGCTTGGAAGGCTGCCAATCTGACGCTTACACCAGACCACGCTGTCGGCCCAGTGTATGTGCTGTGTGTGCCGATTGGCTGACCAGTGGACTGGGAGTCAGATGTTGATGGCTCCTCCATATCCCCTGATTTAGTGAATCCTAGTGTGTGCGTTATGGGGGCCAGGTCGTACTGTGGCGTGCCAAGACGGGTACGCTGACCCGTCAGACAATGCGCCCACTCCCATATCAGACAACTGACTGGCTCGGATGGTGGTCTGATTGTGGGGGTGGGGGAGAGAGTGAGGTCGACAGCTCAGCGCATTTTCCTCATTATAAACAATCTGACGCGCTTGAAACTATCATGGTGCGCTAAAAGCTGTGGCTTGGAAGGTTGCCAACTGGCGGGATAACTCGGATCGCGTGGTCAGCCCAATGTGTGTTTTGTGTGGAGTGGCTTACTGGCGGACTGATAGTCGGACTGCAATGGCTCCTTCTTAATGTGGTCTTTATGGCACTTCCACTCCGTGGAATCCGAGTCAGGTGTGGTGGTTCACCCAGGGGCGGCTCCGGCCGCACCAGCCACCTGTGCCTTCTCCCATCTCTGGTCTTCTTGACTCTGTCTTGACACCGGGCTCAGGTGGGGGAGGAGGCGAGAGTGCGGTAGCTGCAGCGCAAGGCTACTTTCACTTAAAACTAATTCACGCGCAAGTCACCGTTCCCTGCACCACCTTGTGTGGAGCATACGGTGGACCTCTTCGAAATCGACGGTCGAACTGTCGATCGTAGTGATGGCGTAAGTCGAAGAAATGGTCTCCCTACAATATTTCTTGGGCCCTAGGCAAAATTTCTTCAGCTCAAACTATGCAGAGTTTAGACTGTTAACACCGTTACTTTTGCCATGTTACCTCTTTGTATTGTACGCCAGGTTTGAATTTATATCCGGGTAACAAAACATACGTTTTTCTAACCCTCATGTTATCCAGTCCTTCTGCTAAATATACCGATCTTTTCTTGCCAAAGCTTTAGTTGATATGCACCCTGTTTACGTGCCAAGGAGAATCAGTAACTGAAGACCTCGAAAACATACGAGGCACTCCCTGCTTGGTCCTCTGGTTGCATTATCCACTGATATCTTTCAAACATTTACCCTTTCACACATATGCTTACGGACTATTTGACATCCGTTTCCTCCGCCAAATAGCAAATAGCTGGTGTTTTGCTGTCAGTTCAGCATTTCGTTCAGTGAGACAATATTAACAGTGTTAAATACTTTTAAATTTTCGTTTTATTCTATCGAAGGAGTTAAACACGTGGAGAGGCAAACCGTTCCCAGGCAAGACCAGTAAAGGAAGCTTTAAACTATTTGTTGACGATAAAGCTGCTTGCGTCCTCCGCTGTACGACCTATCCAGACACTAGACGACGTCAGGTGTCAGGTTCTTGCGTCTTCATGAGATTCTCACTTGAGTGCTTCCGTAGTCTCATGTCCTTCAATGTCTTCCAACGAATAGAATGAAGTTCTTGACGGCAGCTAGTATTATTGTCTAGCCAAAGTTCAAATCTATCTGTAAAAACTAGCAATTGAAAAGCTTAATCTCCATGACGAATAAGGTATTCTTATATTGCACAAAATTATACAAAAAAAGGTTTAGTCAAAATCAAAATGGCATCTATTATCCAAATTAAATTCACTTGCATCAGAGTTCCTATAACTTGATTTTAAGTGAATGGCGTACCTTATGAAACATGATGATCAAAATCTAAATGAGCTTCCCCTAAGAATTTTGAACATTTGTCAACTAATTATTATATTTTTAGCTTCCATAAAATGACTTTTCCGATAATATGTTTTCACGTTATTGTATCAACGAAAAGTTTGGAATTTTTGAAAGAAAATTAATGTTGTTGTAAAATTCGAAGATTTCGATGTTATTTTCCGTTCATGTTACATGTGCGCATTGGTGTGAGTTTTTCTATTGGGTAACACTTCTATGGACGAGTAAGATTTTAAAAAACTATACGTTGTCATTATTTGTGACCTTCAACCCTAGAATACTGCAGCAACTTCCATTCATAATTTTTTTAGTTTAAAACACGTCTAATGTCTGAGCATATGCAACCGCAAACAGGCCATCATAAAGCGGCTAGTTTTACATTAGGGTATACCATATTGTGCTTTTATGCAGCCCTTTGTTTGTACATCCGTAACTAAGAAACGAGTAAGACATGATTTGGGTGTTTGAAGAATATTATAGTACTACTTTGGACACTCTGAAGCACACCTTTAATCCCAACCCCAAGCTAATATGGAAGAAAATGTGATAAAAGTAATTGCAGCGAAACGAAAGAGTTGATTTGCCGTTTAAGGTAGCACGAGTATCAATATCCGCCAGGGGAGTGTAAAAGTGACCAAAATACTCCAAATTTTCTTTTTAAATTTTATTTTAAAAAAGGGAGGGCGTAAACGATCCTTTGTAAATTAGTCCCGTAAAGCAATCTTAAAGAGGTAATTTACTGGAAGGTTATGTTTAGTGAGCAAGGGCGAAATTATCACTTGCCTTTCTTGCGAAACTCCGTTCTCTTCATCAACAGCTATAGCATGACCTTACGTCTTTATAGAAATGAACGGCTGAAAACAATATCCCTAGGTAAATGCTTGAGAGTTCGTCATATTTTTAGATCTTGATAGACTTATCATTATGGCAATTAATTCGGAACACTGGAAACTTAGAAGTATTTTTGACAACTTAACGACGATAAGAACAGCAATTCCATTGCCCAAAAAACTGAAGATAACTTTAGGGAACAAATTTTCCTTTGATGCACATTTGTCAGTCATACTGCACGACTCAGTTATTTCGTTTCGCAAGCAGTAATCAATTTTACATATTCTTATGTTTGTTAAATATCATAGTTTTTGGCGCATTTAAATAAATTGAGTTTTGAATTGTGAAGGCTCTGCCTGCCACAGAAAATCACTGCTCTGGAGGTGTTACAAAACCTATTACCTTTAGTGATATAGTAGACATTTTATTTGAGCTGAGTTGAATGCCAACAATCAACGTTTTCATGAACAGCAATGTGCCGAATAGGCGCTTTAATATTTTTGGTTACAAATAAATAACCCAAGCTATTTTGTGATTTATCAATTGATTAGTTAATAACTTTAAAATAATCAAAGAATGCTGTGTTGAAACCCAACATTTATAGTTCAAAGGCGCTAAATTACCTTCAGTTGACATTTTAACGGATTTCTTAATGACGTATTGGCGTTGGTATTTATGGATGGTAAATTATATGATTGATGTTCGCTGTTCAACGCTGATTCCATTACTTATTTGGTACAAGTGTTTTGTCCTAAGTAACTTATTGGTTGAATCGTTGGTGCAAAACAGAAGACTAATGCACTCAACTTTAGGCACGCTGCATAATACACTTCATCACCGAAATGGTCTGTACAGCAGTAGCTACAACAAAAGCAGGCAGAAAATGATGCGAAGGAGGCTAAACAATCATAAAGAAAATGAAAAAATGAAAATATGCAAGAAGACTACCAAGAATAATTATACCAAGCATTTATTTATCATAAGTTTTTAGCCTGCACCACTTTGCTCCAAAATCACTGTAATTGAGTGATTCGGTCAATATTGCAGCTGGTTTTGCCTTGTGTAGAATGAATTAATCACAAATCCTGTACTGGACTGACAATAACATGTATATAGGAAAAATGCCCGAGTTAACTTCAGGTGAATTGGAAAGAAAGAAACAAACATAGTTATACAGCTAGTTAACTCTATCCATATATGGATGAGCATGATTTTGATTGCATTTTATTAATCAGGTGATATAGAAACTAATTGAGGCTCTGTTATTTTTATGCAGAGTTAAGAGACTCGTTATCTTGCCATGTAAATCGCCAGGTAAACTCGACCGTATGCGCTGCGTTTTGCAGCTACATCAAATTTTGTTTACTGTGACTGGAAATTTGTCTTCTTTATTTATGTGAACATTGACGTTTACTTGTAGTTCTGGCCATTTTTTTTTTCTCCTGACATTTGGCTTAGGAGAAATATAGACTAAGCGATAAATAAATGCAACTGTTTTGATAAAATTATCATCTGACTCCGCATATTTACGCTGGCTCATTCCAGCACTGACTATGTAAACTTGGTTTTTTGCACTTGTAAACAGTTTTCGGTAGGGATGCTCTAGATGTCCGCTTACACAGGACACAGGAATACGAACCATCCCACTTGCTTAAAATAGGTGGCCTAAAGGGTAAATTTCCAAAGAGTGAACATACCCGCCTTTATGCTAATACTAACCCTAACAAAACTAAATTGACACGTAAGTCTTAAAATTAACTCTGCTCTAGACCTTAACCTTATGTTTACCATGATAAGGACTTTAACTTTTAGTCTTTGCATGACCCGTACACCCAACGCTGACCTTAACCTCGAACATAAACCTTACCCTTAACTGTATGCTAACCCTCACCTTAATCCTAAACCTCATTTCCTTAGAATGGGGTGCAGATCCACATGCATTTTGGACGTTTTCTTTCCACGTTTCCTTTTAAAGTGGTCACAAAAGGCATCCTTACCCACGTTTCTACCGTTCTAGTGGAGTTGAATGAAGTTATCTTGGAAGAATTACGTTGACTGAACGTGAGGCAACTGTTCCTATTCTCAAGAAACTGCTATGTATTATCTCTTGTGGATGAGCTAAACTATGTGATCGACACTATACAGTTGTATCATTATTTTTCAAAGGTCTTGGGAAAAGGTTATTCATTTTACACCCAATTGCCATTACGTCGAATCCAAGGCGATTGCGAAGATAAAATCTGTCCTTTTTCAGATCATATCCAAATCAACGAATTAGCAGAATCAAGCATTTAATCTATTTAATCTTAATTATATTGGTAAAAACTGGGGTTCTTTTGACAATTTGATTCCATTGATAGTTCCAACTACCTTCTCAGGATCCCCGTATTGCTGAATCATTTATTAGTTAATTTGACTGAATTCTGAAAACCCGAGGGCCTCGGTGGGATTCGAACCCACGACAACAAGGGAAGGCTGTAGTACAGCCAACGCTCTAGTCACTTGACTTACCAGACCCAACCGGAAGAAGTGAGTTTAACAACGCTTTGGTC
This sequence comes from Schistocephalus solidus, assembly GCA_017591395.1. NCBI lineage: Eukaryota > Metazoa > Platyhelminthes > Cestoda > Diphyllobothriidea > Diphyllobothriidae > Schistocephalus > Schistocephalus solidus. The sequence goes on from WEDG01004495.1 coordinate 108,075, forward strand.
AAGTGACCCGCCCAATCTACAGCAACCTATGGAATCCACCAATCCTGATAAATACCACTGCCTTTCCAAGTAGGATTTCCTAAGCAATCAATCTAGAATCTACAAGATGACTGCCAGGAGCAATTAAGTAATTAGGGGTTTTGACATATTGGAATAATTTGTTTGACCAAACTGTGAAAATCATCAGTGGCCTGGGCGGGATTTTAACCCACGATCACGTAGCTCAAATTGCTGGAGCGTTGCTTGCATTAAAGCATTCTCTTTGTCGTCGTAGGTTCAAATCCGGCCCACGCCGCCGAGTTTGTTCCCAATTGGATCAATTGTCTTATTAACATGATGTCAAAACCATTAATTAATTAAAAACAGTGTTTGCTCCACTTTCTTACTATAAATTCAAGAATCAACGCAACGGATAGAAGTTTTATAACTGGAATACAAAGACAATTTGATAGGTTGCGTGTCATACGGCTGAAATCTGTCAAACTATCATGTCTCCTGAAAAGAATAATTCAGTAGCTTTCATCACATATTCAGGACCACAAAAACACTGAGAGTTCACTGCAGTCATTCACTGTTTTCGTTAACAGGAAACTACTACTTAGATATAAACAGTTGTTCATTTTTCTTTTGTTCAACATACTTGTTACCACTACTGATCTCACAAAATCCGTCACTGATCTAGTTTTTCGTCAGCCATTTTTCAGCATCGACTAAACAACAACTTAGGTTTTAAGGAGTGCTTGCTTACTCATGCGCATGTCATTTATATTATTTCATTGCAGATTTCCGCGCAATTTCTTGTATGTGGAAGGATAGGTAAAATTCCACTCTTTGTAAGGAGTCTTGAAATCCACAGAAAAGCCTTTCTAATTGCATTCTATCAGTCAAAATCTTTACGTTTTTATTTGCTGCGGTCTTGTAGTGCTCTTAACCCGCTAAGTGGAAACGCTCCATGGCCCCCAGGCAGATCTTACAATTTGACTCCTGTATGTGTGTGCGCCTGGGCATCAAATGGCTAGTGAACACATTTGGTTATCCCCTGACCGGCTGAATGTGAAAAAGCCTATCTCTCCTGAGTATAGCAAATGACTGGACATTGGGACTGCGTCCATAATATCACACAACCTTCACGTGCAGCGAATATTTCAAACTTTTGTACTTTATATATTTGCTCGCTTCTGATTTTATGTTCGTTTTGGTACTTTCTTTGGCGTAAAGTTGTGTACCTCGACTTGAGAATGTGTATGAGAAGTGTGTATTGCAACACAAAAATCGGACAAGATGTGGGAGAGTAGAACTGCACTGGATGGCTCATGCTTCGTGCCAATGCAAAACGCTGTGTTCATGCCAGTGTCGTGGTCAGAGGCGTCACTGACTCACATGAAAGCGAGTTGCCATGGTTTCGCGCACAAACACACATGCACCCCACCCACAGGATCTCCATATGTGCTTTGCGAAAAACCGCTTCAGGTCTCGAAGAGTTTGCACGTTGAACATCCTCACCCCTATCGGGCCTGCAGATAGAAAAGTTACAACGATTTTTTAAAGGTGTTGTCCTACTGCAACGCTCTGTTTTCATGCTCATCTGTTGGCAACAACCAGGAGACAACACAAAAATCTTAGCATCAGTAACTCATGAACCGTGATAAGGGAAATTGAGTTTATCCATTCAATGCATCTGAAACGTTGTACATTTTACTTGTTCGCCTAAATCATTCCGGAAAATATCATTTTTGCATGCATAAAATTCTTGAAATGCATTTTATCGGTCAAACCGTTCATTAATTTAAGCAGAACTCTGTTATGCTACACTGTGTGTATGCTACACTGTGTTAACAGCTGATCTAGACTTAGTATCCTAACCAAGCTTGTATTTTCTTTTAATAAAAGCAAGTTAACCTCTAGAGTTCAATAAACTTACAGAGCTTGAAAATCAACTCTTGGCCCTGTGTTAACCGCGGGAACGAGGTTAAAAGCAAACAGGTTATTTTATAAAACGAGATGGTTTAGCCATTTTCAATGTCATTTTTGCAATACTGTGTGATTCCGTGTGCTAAATTGCAGTAATAATGCCTAGAATCTATCATTTGTTTAAATGTGCCGATACTGCTCTGGTGATCGCGAATGCATTATAAGAACCCGGCAAACCAAACACAAACAAATGGTCATTTAAAATGTGAACATACGGAAACATATTTTAAGTGGTTTAGGCTCTGCTTATATGTAATTGAGGAAATGAAAACACATAACCTTAACAATTCAATCGATTATTAGTATTTGTTTGGCTACTCTTCTGTTTATTCACAGATGAGCCAGAGTCCTATTGTCGTAGGTCATCTTTTCCTTACATTATCATCAATAAACCTATTGAGCTCTGGCTGTTTAAATAAACTGATTTGACAGTCTCCTCGTCCCCAAACCAGTATTCTTCTTGATAACGGAGTTCTATTGAGTAAAATATCTCATCCATGCTGGCCAATAGATGGACGCCAGTTTACAAACCTGACGTGCTCATTCTTGATTCACGTATTTAGCTGTATGGGTAGGTACCTTTTAGCCCCTAGTAATGAACGCAAACTGTTTGCTTGCAAACACCACTCTAAGTGAGAAGAAGTAGATGCAATCACTGGGAAAAAGCTTTTTTCGCCTAACGTTTCAGATTCCAACTTGAACCTATCCTCAGAGACCCATATCTAATACTGTCTCTAATGACGGGTTCAAGTTGGACTCTGAAAAGTCAGGCGAAAAAATCTCTTCCCAGTGACCAAATCTACTTCTTCTCACTTACTTCCTGGAACTCACATTTTCGCTTTTATCGGCCACTCTGAGTCCATTGTCATTGAGCACGTACTCGAAAGTGTTTACTCCTGTTGCTCCGCTGCTGATGTATTCGCCCTGGTCAACAAAAAACGGTCCTTGCTTCCACTGAGAAGTGTTCACCCGACGCAGGTGGTATTGTCCCTTTCTTAAGCCTGAAAGCGCACTATAAGAGCCAGTGTGTGCCATTTCTCAACCTCCGGGACAACCTTACATCGCAACAACCAGTCAGTGTGCCATTTGCCTTCCCACCCTAGTGAGTTTTAGCGTATTTCAGAGCAACAGCATTTTAATCCCTCTCCTGCTGTAATAGAATAATCCCATCTGTCCCATGTTCTTTTAAGTTGATGACTGGCTGGTGTCACCATAAGTGAAGCTTCGCGTGATGAAGTCAATTTTCTGAACATTCTCCTATTTTAAATGACATTTATTTGTAAACAATACTACGTCGATTTTACGTAACTTTATTAATAAAATGTATTTTCAAATATTATGTTTATGCATTAGATCAAACACCGAAGTGAAAAGGAATCGTTTGCTTGTTCTTCCTTTAAATGTTTCAAACTGATTTAATTTAAGTGGATTAATGTTTCTACAATTAAGAATTCAATAGCATTGATTGGATCAAAATAAGAATGATACTGCATCCAGCTTGTTAGGTAGTAATTAAATATTTTATGTCATCGTTTAGTACCAAAACAAATAAAATCAGAATACGTTTTTCCTTCAGCCCATTTATTATATTTTGTGATAGCTTGCTAATAATTGCTCCTTTGATCATTTTAAATGGTGCGACCGAAGACCGTTGTCTATACTAAAAAAATTAATCCATTACGTATGCTTCGTAAAATCTCCTGGAAGGCAACTGTGAAGTTCCATTTATCGTTTTTGACCTATGATAGATACCAATGCCAACCGCCTTCTATAAAGTACACATTCTTTCCTTTGGTGCTTTGCATTGAGCTTCTTATGTGTCAAAGTCATAAATGTATTCCTATCGTTTTCACTTTGTTTAAAAATCACTGTTTCAGACCTAACTACAATTGTAGCACTTTATTAATTGGATCGAAAGGATGAAGCCTTGCCGCTTTCGGTATTCTTTGCTTGAATTCTCTGTATATTTTGCCGATATTTTACAATCCAGTTCTTCCCCTTTGTTGTTCATTAAAAGAGGACCATATTTTTGATACTATATTGGATATCAGATTTTGTACAAAATATTGAAAATTTTAAATGCATTTCAAAATACATTATTGAGTTGGAGACACACTAAGGGGGTGAACTAGTCCCAGTAACATACGAAAATAAATTATATTATGTTACAGATATTTTAGGTGTTTTCACGCATACATATACCCAATGTATTCCTATTTTACTAATCCACTGGCAATGTTCCTATTTTAACGACAAACCATATCAGGGGCGTCAATCGGTTAGGCTGGATAATCGGACGATAACCAATCCAAGCTCAAATAAAGCCTCAACTTCTTTGAAAACTACTTTTAGTTTAAAATAATTAAAAAATGAATCCGAATTTACCTGGTAGCTAAATTAAGTACATTTTGGGGTCTAACTTAACGAGCAATTGCTTATTTCTTCTGAGCAATGCTGCTGAGCTTTTGACAGAGCAAGGGTAAAGTTTGTAGGGTTAATATTTCAGAGTTTCCAGTCATCTTTCGTGTTTTAATTAATCAAGCGTTAGCAAAATGATTTGGGGCAGAATAAGATAATGGAACATACTTGATACCTCTTTGCCAAATTGGCAGCTGACAGCATCAAGTCCAGCTTAGTTATAACGTTGGACAATGAGCTAGGTTCTAAAAACATGGACAAATCAGGACTTTCGAATCTATTTCCCTATACCATGTGGCACAAGTTATTGCAGATAATGGATTTTAAGGGACACATACACTGATTCAAATTGCTTGTTGCTTGCCTTGCCCATTGCGCTTAGCTGAGTAATGAGAGCTTGAAATTTTTAATAATATATGTATAGCCAGAAAAGATGAACTGTAACAGTCTATTCCTATTAACTGTAACTGCGAACACGGTGACGGAGGAATCTTGATGATCCAACAGAGGCTTCAGAAAAGTCGTTGCTTAATAACCAGTCCAGGTAATGCCAATATTCTAAGGTTTCTACTACGCTACATCATTAAATACCACACAGACAAACGCAGAAATTGGTAATCGGACGAAGAAAAGCTAAATTCACTCATTGAAGAACAAGTGATTTGAGTTTGAAAATGTTTTGAAACTAAAGAATAAGAAAATTCAATCATTATACACTTTTACGTGCTTTATACAGGTAAAAAGCGAGCTTCAAAGTTCCTTCAAGTGCTTATCATTGGTTTTACTTGCCACTTTTTTCCTTAAAGCCTCATAATATTTTTATTACTGTCAGTCCTCGTTTTCATGCCAGGGTTACAGATTCAACAAACTCGTAGGCAGTGTTCAGAGTATAAGAGTGGGACTCTGAATATGGACAATTTTCTTGATTCTCGTCCATGTACATTATATTTATTTGGGCTTGTCATGACACTTTTCATACTTCTCTTCGGATGATCAGTCTTACCTTTACCTCGAACCTTTTCCGATTTATTGACAATACCACATTACAACTTCTTTATCTCATTTTTTCTAACCTATCAGTGTGCAAGTGATCAACAGTCGCAGATTGTTCTCGGCCAAAGTAACAACAGAGTCAGCAAGCTTCTCCGACACTTTGCTTTTTAAATGACATTCTTTAGCATTTGTTCATTTAAATTGTCTATGCAACGTCAGTAACTACGACTACAAGGGTGCAAAGCGGATATGCAGAAACATCGCACTACCACAGTCACTTTTTCAATGCCAAGCCTTGACGATTATTAAACAAACGGTAAAGAATCAAGCACTCGAGTGCAGAAAACTGGTAAATACTTGTTTGAAGTCTATTACAGGTTGTCAAAATGTCACTACAAACATGGAACCCCCAACTTGGCTTGCCAGCACAAAAAAAGTTAATATGTGTCCTCCACCCTGGCCAAGTTTGGCAATAACTTCGGCCAAATCCCACCTAACACCAACCTTATTATGCATTACATCAGCATGTCCGACGTTTACACGTATATATTATTCTGTAAGAACAGAAGCTAGCCTCAATAAGTTTGGAATAAAATACCTGCTAAACTGATGCCCATATAATCCGCCAACTATGATGAATGCTCTTCTCAACATATAATATGGCATTATTCTTCAAAAATTAAGCAATTTTCACCACTTAAGCTGCCAATAGCACTGTTGATGTGTTTGAAGAACCTTTTGAAAATTGCTCCCGCATCCCACAATGGGACTATCTTAATACATGAACCCATTATTGAACTCGGTATCTTCAAGTTTTTGTTTTTTAGTTTGTAAGGTTTATTGCTCAAAAATCATGTTTATAAGAACGTGAGCTTCAGAAACGCTGGTGGAGGTTATCACCGAAATAATAATATTTCTTGAGAAGGATGCCTATCACAAGCGTTTTAAGTCTAAGTATTAAGCACTTATGTCAGACAAAAGACAATTTTGTACTGTAGCCATTGTAAAAATATTTGGGTAGGAAAATTATTGAAATTTAGATTATTTTAAAAATTTTGGAACTTCTATAGTGCCAAAGTAGTCAGTTCATGTCATGTTTTGCACGTGCCTACCTACGTTGTTTCCTATTAAAGTAGGCTGTAAATGTTTGGAGATTAGACCTTCCTTCAAAATTTCTAAATAAGAGCTGCCGAAAAAGCCGAAAATGAGGATAGAAAGGATATTTTAAGCTCCTTTAGTAGTAGCTGTCAATCGGGGTCTTTAAAGCCCATCACCGCGTACGCGAAAGTCAAGTAAGCTCATTACAAAATAAATAAGTCTGACAAAGCCTAGTCAGTGGCTAATCGAATTCAAAACAAGTCTTCCGCGCGTAAAAGGCAGGGTTGCAGATATGGCGCTTTTCTCAATGAAGCTGTGCCCAACCGAACATAGTCTTCCTGGCCCATTTCCTCTCTAATAACTCTAACTACCTTGTTCCTGTCATTTAGTTAAAACAGTTCCCTTCTGTTAGTAGTTCCTCAATCGCAATCCTTTTTAATAACCTGCTTTTGCATGTAAAACTCAGTACGTGGCCTTTTTAAAATAAAAGGCGAATGCTGGGATTGATATGCTTGTCTTCTTGCAGTTTTCTTATCAATTGCAACTAACCAGCTTCAGATACGTTAAGGTCCCGAGCACGAGCTGTCTGCGCATTGTCCGCACTGACATTGAGTGCCAAGCGGACCACTTGACGTCATAATTTGCAGCTCTCCTTTTTACCTTCAATTTTCGACTTCATTCCGCCAACATCGCCGACTTGTTCCCAGTCGAGTCCGTTAACTTGTTTGGCTCTCCTGAAATTTTGCCTACCCCCAAAAGTGAGCCTGGTAGGGTTTTGTTGGTTTCCAGATTGACTGTCTAGAAAAACCTGCTAGGGTACTCAGTTACTCTGTCAGAATTTGTATCTATTTTACTTTGTAGTAGGTTTGTTGGGTAACTTAAGCGAAGTTGGATAAAATCAAGGCCCCCGGTTGGGGCCTCGTAGCTGAATTCAAACCTTGCTCTTACTATCTTAGGCTCGAATCTTTCCAGGATCACCGCGTTTTTTGAAGTCGGTTATTAAACTGATTTTTTGAATGTGGAAAAGTATATAAGAATAGATGAAATGTTGAAAAAAAGAAGCGTGCGTCAAACTAATAAGCCTAATACCTGGAATTTTATGTTTCAGATACCTAAAACAAATGAATAAGTACAGCATAAACGAGGCATCATTTAAAACTGCGAAGTTGGATTTTTCTCAGTTTAAAAATAACTTAAAAACTAGAACACGATTAAGCATGGCAGGTAGCTGTCTGCTGAACTATTAGCAATTCTTTTTCGTTTTGCGCCGGATGAGTAAAACCGTTGCAGGAATGTATGTTTTTATGAAGGTACGGTTCAAGAAGTTAATCAGTGATTGATGACTAAGCATTGGAATGATGGATGCAGTAGAAAGCATACCATTTTCTTTGTGTTGGCATGTGTTTTGTAAAATAACTATGTGCTTTCTAGCAGCATTGCACTTCGCAAAGTCTCAAGGTCCACTTGAAATGGGACTGAGCGCTGGGATTTGGGAACTGGTAATACGATTTCGTCTGGAGGTGGTTTCTGTTGTCTGTGCTCATCACAGCCTTCAGACCATTGCAGTTTAAAAGAGATTTGTTTATGTAATAAGTTCACTTACGCTCTTCTTATCACAGGCGACAGGTTAGTCATAGCTAATTAGGTTGCACGGCTGAGTGAAAAATAACATTTGTTGTGACATCCAGTGATTAGTAGGATCTTGGGTTCAGCGAAAAACCTTCATTTACAAGTGATTTCGTGAGAAAGTCCATCTCTGACGTATTTCACAGTTTTCGCAAAGAAAGTTTAGAGACATAATCTAAAAGATGTCTCACATTATCAATAGTCTAACCGAACGCAAAGGCCTCTTTCGCATTTTATTTGGCAATTTTGTTCTAAGAAACGGATTTAAGGCCAAATACTATCATTTAAAATCCGAATCAATGTGACCGTATACATAATAAAATATTCATAATATGAGCAAATTCGCATGCTCGCCTTTTCAAATGCATCTTTGACTTACCTTACACAGTCAAAAGACACTTAAATATAGGTTAAGATTTAAGTGACCCCTAGATTGTGCTCATTTTCCTAATTACTTATTGAATTTCGGGTCCAGTAAAGAAATGTTTGTCCTATTATTTTTATTTTCCTCCGACATTTGTGTGCAAAGTGCAGTACGTTTCGCGATATAAGACTTCTAAGAGTCATTTTGCACGCTAATATGAACAAGTGAGATAGACGGTTTCCCATATGAGTTTGTCTAAGATGCAAAATCGTATAAGTATTCTCTATGTTTAAGGGCGTTGTCTCGTTCTGAAAGTACAATTTTTAACCCACACCTTACTCCAACTTCCTGACTCTGACTTCAAAAGTATTGTGCTAGCTGAATGTGCGTTGATATGTTTTTCTCCTCTGTTAAGGGAACAAACGTAAATATCTAGATATTGCCTATAGCACATACTACAATATGTACTTGCTTTTGTATAAAAATCGTTGATTTTAGCTGCAAATTGCAAATTTGTGTTAAGTCAATGACCTATGCAATATTCGGCATACTGCGTTAAACTTATAGATAAAACGCGCTGCGTCTGAGGTGTTTCAGCTTGCATGTTGATTTCCATCATTTTTTATTCGCTGGAGAGACTACTCTCAGTTGGAAAATGTTAAGCTGAAATGACACCTAATCAGCTTTTATTAGAAGAGCAGTTTACCCAACGTACGGATTAATTGGTAAGTTATTGACATTAGCTTGGTATTTTCATTATTATGTAATATTTTTTGATAGTTTTCTTACTGTGGAATCAACACTATCATATGTATCAAGTTGTCCCAGTTAAAGCTGTTGGTAAAGCTCTTTCGTAGTAGGTAATTTTTGCATCTTGCGAAACCTCTGTGATAATTGTTAATTGACCCCGTTATGCTTGCTGGTAACTGTATGAATTACGAAAATAATCGAAGTATTTCATGCAGACTAAACCTGAATTATACGCTATTCCGAACGTTTACCTGGTCGCCTGTGTGGTAGTCTATGGTATAGGTTAGGCTAAAGTCATTCTCAAACTGCAAGTGACCAGAAATAATTTTATAGTGTGCATCGTGGCCATTTGCGTATCAAAATACCCTATAGCGCATCCAACACAATATCCATAACTGTGAAAAGTTTTCATTGAATGAGAAGCATTCTGTGACGCAGACAGTTGAGTAGCTGGTGAACTATTTCCGTTTTCGTGAAGGACCGCTAAACAGTGAGAAACCTACTCAACGTCATCAACTAAAACTTTTGAATGATAGTGAACAACGTCGAGTTTTATTAAAGGCATGAAGGAAATTCAGTAAGAAAATTTAAATTTCTTGGTAAATTTGAGTTCTGGAGAAACCCACTAGTGTTACTGACGCGAAAATTCGGGTCCATTGAGCAAATTATCAATGACTATGCAACTAACTGACTAACTGAAGCAAATTTAACACAGCAGCGTGTAAACAGGCACACTTAAGTAATCTTCCTACTAAATGTCTTTTTGGCAAAACCTTTATGCCTACTAATTGGTTTAAGATGTTTTTTTTTAGAGAATTTGATATTTGAGGATTTTTTAACTTGATTTAGCAAAAATAGGCTTCATAATAAAAAACCACCGAGAGATGGGTCAGTGATCCTGTACGTGTAATGTAGCTGGCAGTTGCAACTAAAGGCAATAAAAAGAGATATCCATAAAATTAATGCAGATCTCCTAGTGACGATGAGGTTCGTCGAGTAAACTGAGGTCCTTCAAATCTTAGCTAGTTTTTCTGGTTTCATTATTATCAACTGAGTGCCCACAAAATTAGGACTTGTCGTTCCTGTTTATCCAAGAGTTACCAATATAACGTTATTTGAAAGTTTGTACCTAATCAAAGAATTCTTGGATGTTCTTTCAACAAATGTCTGATTGGGCCATAATTGGGTACTCGCTGTAACATTGAACGTAATCGCCAGAAATGAAAGTCAACGACAAAGCATTACGGCGAATAGGCTCTTCTTTCTGTTTAAAACTTTCTTTAAGAAATTAACTTTTGAGATCGTAACTTAATAGAGTACCATGCGGATGACTGCATACGCCCTCTATCATTTTCTTGAGTGAAGTCAACAAAACATACTAAAACATTTTATCAAATTTTTTAATTCCCTGATAGAAACAGTTTTTCTTTATATTTTGGGGTAATTTTTGATATGTGCGCATTCTGCTAGACTACATTCTATGAATGTAAATATATTGTAGATTACATGTGCCTGCACTCAATTATTCCTTAATCAGCTAAAGCTGCTATGCCAGACTGATTTTTAAATTACCTTTCAACAGAATATGGACCACCACACTTAAAATTTGAAATACCAGCTTTATGATAGGCATATTCTCGGATATTTACGAGGTATTTGCATAGGTCCGCAAACTATGAAAGTATTGATGCAAAATATTTCCTTATGCGTTCAAAAACAAAATTGAACAAATTAACGAATCAAAGTTAAGAAAAAGTAAAAACGAATTTTTCGATTGAGCCTTCCTTTATTTCATTCCGCCACACCTGATTAATGCGGAAAGAAAAATTATACATTTTGGTTGCCAACCGTTGTTTAGATATTCTTTTTGCTTCGTTTACTGAATTTCCTCAGAGCAATATATAACCCTGTGAAGATGCACTTTATGATGATTATTAGCGTTGGCAAGTGCTCGAAGGTAATGTAAAGATGATTTCCAAAATCATAAACATTTACTCTTATGAAATAAATATGAAGCTAAGGATGATAAATCTCTGGGGATATAGAGAGCAACTCCATGACACTGTAATCCTAAGGGTCATAAAGTGCCCTCCTTATCTTACAGAGGGTCTTCGGGAAAGGTACTGACGATGCTTAACTTACAAACCGAGGTTTCCGTGTAGGCCTTGATTTGCACGTCATAGAGGACGCTGACAAAGAGAACTCCCTCCCTGCAGCTGTTGCATATGAACTGTTCTTGTACGCATATTTATGCATATATACGTGTACGTGTGTGCATTTCTGAAGGCAGGAAAGCACCGTCGCCGCACTCACCTTAGAGTGGCACCCTCGTGGCGGCCTGTGTGCCAGAATAGCTAATGAGCACGGCTAACGTTAACTGTATGGGCACCTCTAACATGACTACGATTAGGCACTCAGATGTGCAAACACACACGCACACGGGTACAAACAACCAAGGCAAACATAATCGCGCGAGCGTACACAATGGACGCACGCTAACCCCCACTTCTGAATGGAAGGGGTGAGCAATGGTATACAGAGTGCAATAGGGCCGTGCGATTAACAGCCGTAGTATTCTTTCGTACCTATTTCTGCCAACTTATTGGGGAAAAAATAAGTGATTCGACTACATTCGGGTGGTTTGTATATCTTATTTTATTAAGGTCATCCAGTTTTCATGGCTACTGGTTATAGGAAAAAAATGAAAACCAGGCTGAAATGCTCTCTTGAGTAAAAATCGCCATTTATTCACACTTTTATAAAAACACGGAAAATGCCTACATTCACGTTTTTAGCTCCCATTACAATAATAGTACTATAAATTCCGTAGTAAAATGTTAATATGTTATTTCTGGTTCACGGGGTGCTGACTTTTAGTGCTGAACATTCGGAATTTCAAAGGAGTTAAATAGGTCTCTTTAAAATCAAAATAAATTACAGGCATCCTATAAATGCGTATTCACGTAAGGTATCTATCATTATTTATATTCATTTTTGAATCCATATGAGTTATGAATTCAGCACGATGATTAGGAATAAAATTGACAATGAACAGCTTTAATCATTTGGGTACACAGTAACATCCAGGATACTGGTTTTTGAATTAACGTCTGTTTAACTGCCTGTTAAAATCCAACTCAGTAAAAAAAATGACTACGTGTTTACTATGCAATTTTTATATTTGTTTTAGATATCGCAGTACATTAAATAGGTTAATAGAAAACATGCTCAAAAAACATATTTATGTATTCATTTAAAATTCAACGGTATCTTCTCCAAATGCTACACTCGATAAAGGTTACCTTTTGGTTTAAAGCATTTCTAATAATGAGAGTTGTAAGGCAGTACACTGTCCATCCAAATAGTATCGAGTACCTTGGTTCATTAATAACTCTAATGAAGCATGCAACATAGTCCACATCCATTGAAAAATTATAAATACTTTGAAGCATTTTCTTAGACGCATACAGAATTATATGAATTTTCATTAAACGGAAAGTATACGGTATTTAGACGTAAAACCCTAAACACGAATGCACTACGGGTCGGCTAAAAATTATTCAGTATTATAAAACTTTTTAAAACCTAACTATAATCTTTTTTGACTGTGACTATGAATTTTAAACATGAAATGGTTTTGTATCGAATGCGTACAAGGAAGAATACTTTTGCTTACATTTTATATAAAATAACATTTAAATTATATGGGCATCAAAAATCAATATAATAACTTCATACGCATGTGTAGTCATTATTTTACCGACTACGATCTTTGCAGGCGCTCGAAAAGACTTTCACTTAAAAGCAACGATTATGGCGCGTCCAGAATATTTGGGCAATAGGCTGCAAAATAAATGCTATACGAACCCCACTTCAGTAGTCCTTCGTAATCGAATACACATGTCAGAATTTTTAATGGTATTTTATGAGATTGATCACCGACTGTATATCAGTCCATGAGAACGTAACTTCATCCAGTAACTAAGTTTCAGTGGTCAATTTTCGACTCCTACTTCATGTTTTGAATTATCTGCCCTTATTTACTTTATTTGTTATGAGTTCATAAAGTTTAAATTATGTTTCACTAACTGGGCATTAACTGATGGATTAGTATTTTGATGTGTACTCCCTCACTTCTTCTGAGTTTGCAATTATGATTTACCCTCCAACTGTTTGGTCCCAACATCTTTCTGCCAACATATTAGTTGCCTCCGAGCCAAAACTATATCAGGCTCTGAAATCCCATGAAAAATCAAATCAATATCTTTAGTTCCTATACCTGTTTTTGATACGATTTGGTACACTGCCCGTAATTTATCGATTGTGCGTAATGTTCAATTATTAAAGCATTTGGAAGAAACGGCCACTCGTCATCTCTGAAGCTGTTTTACTCTTCATTTTTAATGAATTGTTAGTTTGAAGTTGAGATTCATATTATCTGACGCACTTTTTGACAGTGTGTTCTTGGGATTTTCTGCTAAACTGAGCTCCATGCAGTGACCTATGACGCGTACCTAAACTGCGCTCACTTCCCAAAATAATTTTCGAGTGTTTGTTTTTTTGAAAATATCGGGACTAGTAGAAGGAGGCCCTGAAATGGCAAGTGCCGTTAACTTATTTTCCAATTATAAATTTGACATGATTTTTACACCGAAAACTTAATCATATGAAATGGGCTCTGTCGTGGGTATATGGGCAGATTTATGGAGCCACGCTGAAATAAATTTATACTTTCCCAATGATTAAATCTCTGGTGATGGGTTTGAGCAGGAACCCAAAACGTCAGGTTAATGAGGTTCTTGTACCAGCTGATGTGTTTACTTATTCTCAATTACTTCCTGGGACTCACATTTTCGTTTGTATCATCAATGTTTATATCGACATTAAGGCAAAAATATTCGGTCACCATTCAAAATTGTTATTTATAGCTCAGTCTTTGTAGCGCCTGAATGCGGGGAGGTTGTTGGTTCGACTTCCTCTCGTTGACAAGTTTTCGTATAGTTTGTTTTGACCTATTTCACATAGTCTTTTAGGCATTTAAATGTGACTGCGAACTTCTATAAACCCTTTTTATGCAAGGGTTTCGAAGGCTCTATTAAACTTTGATTCACATAGGAAAAGATTTCCATCCAGTCAGCTATAATCATATAAATATGGTATCTGTCGATATGCTCAACTGATAAAGAAACTATCTACACTCATTCCGATAATATTTAAAGCCCTATTTTCTCACTTTTCTTTACGTTTACCTTGCCTTTCCTAGTTTATCCTGCCCCTCTAATAGATTTATTTTGCAGAGTTCGTCCGTATGTCTACCTGCTCCCTGCTTCATTTGAAACTTTCTTTTGGGCTACCCTGTTATCTAGAAGCTGAACTCAGTGTACTGCAAGCCGAAGCTCATGAAGAAGAGCTTTTTTATCAGGCATGTCCTAGCCAGCTGCCGACAATTGCAATTTTTTACTGGTACGGCATGATAAAACAGATTGCTATGGTGGACCGATATTCTGAAATTTTTTATCTTCTGCCGATATAATTATAACTTTTATGAATAATTGACCCTTGCTCTGTAATTTCATCTCGTCTAATAACATCTTAGAAGCAAGAGATATAGATAATTTCTTGGTTAAAATTTGTTTTCATGTCAGCGTTAGATGAAGCTAAACGAAACTCAAATAAAACAGCCTGTGCTAATATATCACTAAAATGGTCTGCGTCGCGTGTGAGTAACTGTTACCAAGTGTTCGTGCCGATGAATGTTTTTTGTGTCTACTGCATTGAACATAACTTGTGCAAAATAAGTTGACCTTTGAGATGTTTACTGAATGACGTGAGACCGTATATGTTTGCTCGTTGCGAAAAGTGTTCAGTACAGTGACTTAAAAAAAACTCGGCTCACACACACAGACCTCAAATCGACATAGCCACATAGTTTCAATCAGTCAGATCGACGGTTCACTCCCTGCAAACATAAAAACGCCTCCATGCTCACTGAGGAGTGTATAGGCAAATGCCGCACGTACATGTTTGCGAGGAGTCAAGACTTTATTCATGTTTTGGTTAACCTTTTGTGTGCGTGCCGTGCATGGAGTTAGAGATAACGGTAGCGGTGACAATCAACCAAGCACTCATAGCCAAAGCTGAACTATGAAACCAGTGTGTGTGTGTGTGTGTGTGCGTGTGTGTGTGTGTGTGTGTGTGTGTGCGTCGCGGGTCACAGGGTCTGCGCGATCGACCGACCACACCATACGCTCTGAGGTAAGGGCAACCAGTTGGTGAGATTACGCTTTCCTGTTTGGAATCGCACCAAAGTGCAGAAACCAAGGAAGTTTGCATAAATTACCACCAAAGCACAACTTCACTCACACAAACAAAGGGCGATTTGCGTGCCTGCAAGAAGCGATTTGAATGGGTTCGACAGCTTTCGATTTTCCGACTAATTAGATGCAAATTATTTGCGGCTGAATATGCTAATGGGCTGGGATAAGAGAACAAAACACGTGTGTATATAGATAGCCAAACAGCCGAGGTGATGGTGACTGCATCAGCCCAAGTGCCAAAGAGAAAAGTAGGTTGTGCAGGTCGTTCCAGAAGGGGAACCAGCACAAAACTAGCACCATTGTGGCACCTTTACATTTTTGTGGGTGCCTTTTCGGAGCCTCAAAAATGGGCAGTGGTATTGTAACCAACCACGAGTGATACGCAAGCAACCGGGGCGAAATGCCCGCAAATTCATTGCATCCAACCATGGTCTAAAAGGTGGTACTAAATGGAAGAGGAAAAGGTGATGTAGGTAGATCTTGAGCGGCCTTTCATCGTTATGAATATACCTGTGCGCTTTAGGCTACTAAAATGCCCTTAAATTTGTGACCAGAAAGACTGTCAGCTGCCATTACATATCAATATCCAATAGCAAAATTCCGACCCTAAAAACTGCTTCTTACTATGGTTTTATAGCAGAGCAGGAATTTCTGTTTCCTACAGGCCCAGAACGTGTGCACCATGAAAGAACGGGAGATTCCTTGTTGATCACCGTGCCTATATGTCTACAGGCGTCCGAAAGTATTTTCACTCCTGGGAAAGAAGGGGTTTGGGAAGAAACATTGTGATCGATTATGTCCAAGGCTCTCTCGACGCCATACATATTACCCACTGTCATCGCATTCTATCTAGATCGTCGTGATATTCATCAAGTTCAGTAGATTAATTATCACATTATGTAGCGTTACTGTAACTGGCCTAGAGAGGGGGTAGCATGTCTACATGTCTACAGGTCTGTATGTTGGGGCATCGTGTTTCATGTTCACGGGTGATTAATCAAAAATCTTCATTTGCTTGCTCCGCAAGAGCACATTATGCAAGATAGTCAAAAATCCGGAATGTTTTTCGGATAAGAACAAGGCTAATGGATTGTCTGTGATGTTCTAACCATAGATATTTTCATTCAAATCTATTGGACGTACATGGGGTTGAAGAATTTATGGTGAAGTTGACGCTCTAGGACTCCTTAGCGCCAGTCACATTTGAAATCAGAGGTCTATAATTCTTAAAAATCTAATTATATCAAACGACACG
Source organism: Schistocephalus solidus (assembly GCA_017591395.1). Lineage (NCBI taxonomy): Eukaryota > Metazoa > Platyhelminthes > Cestoda > Diphyllobothriidea > Diphyllobothriidae > Schistocephalus > Schistocephalus solidus. The sequence continues at coordinate 124,867 of WEDG01004495.1, forward strand.
CAGACTCTCTGAATTTACGTTTTCCCGGACTGAAAGCACAATATTTAAGCGTATTGTCGAGTTTCATGGTTTCGTTTAAATACGCAATTCTATGTTTGATGAAATGACCGAGATTACGAGGCGTAACTGTATATTTCAAGTGTTCCCTGGGCTTGCACTTCCGGATGAAACCAGAGCAGATTCAATGTCAGTATTTCTGCGGTGTCGACTTACAAAAGGCGTAAAAAGTGTAAAACGAAGGAGTCTTGTAAATTCCAGCTGATTCACAAGCCATCAAATCATGAACTACCGAAATGCCATGGTCATGTGATAATCCCACAGTTGACCTTAGGGTTTTATGTTTTCAAGTTAGGCGTCCTATTTCACATTACTTTGCTGCCTAAATGCATTGCTGCAAAACACACACAAACCACCAGAGTACCCTACTATATCTGTATCCCTCAACATATTTACTACAAGAAAACGAAAGTAATTTCCATTATATAGGTCCATCGGACGAAAAGTACGCTTCTCCGTACTTTATCGGCTGCCCGACGACCACATGTGGTCCTCATGAAGACACGTCCTGGCTGCATATAAGCAATGGTCATAGAGAACGATGGTACCGTACCCTGCACGCAGACAAATTTTGTACAGACTAAACCTCTACCGTGGCCCAACGTATGCCAACCTCGCCTTCCCACGTAATCAGTTTATCGTTCCGTATGACCTTGGCATCCGACCCTCCAAACCTTACCGATTTCGCTGTCTATCTCCGTCCAAAAAGATACCCTCAATCTGTATATGGAAAGACAGTCTGATTTCTCAAGGATTTGGAAAGACAGTCCAGTTTTCTCAAGGATTTGAACTTCTGGCTAATAGTGCAACGACGCTCTGGATTTCAACAGCTGAGGCTTTTTAACCAAGGCGTAAGCACATGACTGAACTTTTCAGTACGTTTCGGGGTAGCAGCAGGCCAGTGCAAACCTTAATTGTGTTTGAAATAGATAGAATGCGTAGGCATGTTGGATGGATAAGAGATAAATTGAGGTAGGTTGAGATCGGGACTCAGAGCTTGATAGGTAAATGTGTCAACTTAGTTGCTAATAAGCCACTGTTTCCTTCATGGCCTTGTGCATGCTACAGTCATCTTGTTAAAACAGCTTATCGCTTTTAGGGTACTAATTAAACAGGAGAGGGTCAGATATATGATACGTCATTCGTTGTTCTTTGTAAAAATGCGTGAAACAAACCTTTTCCAGACAATTACACTGAAAGACCGTCTGTTACAGTTGTCGATATTTTTACGCAGCACTAGTGAAAACCTTTAAATTCCGTCCAAATTTAATTTATTTTCACTAAAAATGATCATCTCCCGCCACATATCTGCGTAGGTTATGGGATCCTAAGTCCAACTTTTATTCATTTTTCCTTATGGCGTTTTTCGCAGCCCTGGAAAGCGAATAGTGAAGAAAGCGTTGATGCTCTGAATATCACACTCTACAGCCTGCAGTTGCTTGATGGTGTGTATACAACTGCGTCATGGAAATAACTCACGCTGTACTGACCTCTTCGTCTGAGGTGTTGACCTTCTCCTTTCTCATCGTTTTTTCTTGCAGTATTTTGTCGAGTTGTAATGTATTTCTGACCCTACCTTTCAATCTCTTCAGGCATCGTTCAATCTCTATCACAAAGGCCCACTGTGCACAATGCCATGGAGTTAGGCGTAAAACACTAACCTGGATCCGTGAATTTCTTATAACACATTACGCGCTCTCAGCCTTGTAAAAACAAAGGAGGTCTGCTTTAAGCCCCAAAGCACAACGTGACGAGCAGTCTTCGGTAAGTGGGCCTCCAGCGATATAATAAATGCTGTATTGAAAATTTAGACGTCAAACGGGCGAAAACATTAAACAAAACTAGCGTACAGTTCTCAATCTTTAAAGAGGTTCTGAAGTCAAGAATTAATGACTTCCTCAGTTGTCTGAACCCAAAGTGTCTCCCAAAAATCCCTTGTTGAAAGTTCATGAAGGAGCAATGCCTGCAAATTTTTAAATCTTATTTCGAAATTCAGCTTTCCATTATTATAGCGTGTGCTTTTTGTGAGTCAGGTGTCGGCTCACAAATTCAGCTACGCATCCCTTCGTACAACCTTTCTAACAACAGATATCTGCTAGTCATTTGCCACGAACTGAGGGATTGCCTTCAGTACCCAAGTAAGAAATGCACGTGTAGCAAGGCATTCAAAATAAAACAGGAAGGCCAACCCCGAGGTAAATATTGCAGGATTCAAAGCTCGTTAATCTCATGGCAGCGCGGGCGAACGCATTTACATATGTAAGCCTCGAGGCTGAAGTTGGTACATGAATTAATGCCGGGTATCGACAACGGCTAAACCATGCAATCTGGTTTCAAGAAGACATTCGAGCCAATGGATTCCAGCACGAGTTCAAAAACTAACATGGGTAAGCAAATGGTTTCGGTGCTCGACTAGTCTTCGTTATCCTTAATCGTTCTGATACTTGTCAGTTAAAACATTCACCTCAATTTTCTATTATTATTATTATTATGACTCTATGAATAAACATGATATTCAGTTTTTGTGTACCGCGCATCTGATTGCAATCGATCAACATGGGTTTCATCGTGGCAAAGTCACGGTTCGACGTTGCGTGGCATCCGAATGGGTAATCAGATTTCGCCTGTAGTTTTGAGAGCGAGAGTTATAGTGGCCTGCGACTGCAATCAAGATATTTGTTCTGCAATAAGAGACCGGCCCAAAACATTGTGGGAGCATAGTGGGGCAACTGCTCCCACGTTCGGAGCCACGGTGTGGCTGGCCAGCCAGATTTTGGAGGAACAAAATATGTCTTGAAATTCACATTTTTATGGAACTCCACGTTCGAGTGTGTTGACATCATTGGACTTTTTGGAACAAACTATGGTTCGGAATTATCCAGCAGCTAAAGGATAGCATCAGCGAAGAAATTCAAGTCTGTATGGAAGATGTTGTATAGTCCGTGCCTGTATGCATAGTTTACAAACTCATTTTCCTGTACTTTTCATTATGGAAGATGAACATAAAACGTTACTCATTTTTAACTGGTAAGTTAATTTATGGACAGTCCTGTATTTCACATGAGTGGGGTTTAAAACGCCAAACACAGACAAGAGCGGTGCCTGAACAACTGCACAAGCCGATGCCACGGTAAGAAATTAGTTGACAGGTCTCATATACAGTCCACTTTTCCATTGCTAACTGACAGCCGATTATTTATGTCGAACGACCAATTCGCAGCGCTTGGGGAATTGCATTTGAAGGTTTTAGGCACTTAAAAGGGCGTCCGGAAGCGGGTAGAGTTCAACCACTCTTGGAAGGCATTGACTCGGAGAGCAAAAGCTTACGAGCACTTGCTGAACTCTCATTATTTCTACAACATCTAAATGCTTGTGCTTTTCGATCACAACGGAGAATAGTGTATAGCCTAAACATAGCCTTGGAACGCTAACCGCGCGCTTATACACAATGAGCAAGTCAACATTTAAGATGGTCGCAAAATGCTGGTGGCAGCACTTACGCCTTCGTACAAACCTACTGAAACAATAAAAGACTTCCGAAAGGATTGGTTTGCATAAAGTTCTGATGAACGTCAGACATAATTAGTGACCAAGCTCATTAAATGATATCCGAAATTCTAAAGTGTGTTTTCGATTAGGAAGGGTGAATTGCGTGGGTTTTTAATATCTTGAGGTATAATTCCAAGAAACTTCACAAATGTCAGGATGTCGGCTTTTAATGAATATTCAAGTAGTACAAAATTATTCCATCAAATTTCCATGGCTTTATGAATTCAAATGCATTTTATAGAAAACATGCGCAAAGATATTCTATTTTTATTGATTTGGTGCCTTCTTCAAATGTATTACTATACGAAATGGTATCCCTTGTTTTTAGGAAAATATTTCATTTACAGAACAATTTCAGGCCCAATCGGCCGTTATTTGCGTTAATGTTTTAGTCTACAAGCTGTAGACTTTCCATTTAAGGGAAATCTATTAATATCTATGCCTTTAAGAAGATACGACAGAAGGTTTAAATAATTTATGCGTGTGGTCTACATTGTATATTTCATAAGTGCCCCCCTAAACGGGCCACGTGGTAGATGCGTTGGACCAACACGGGGGCCATATTAGGGCACGGCAGACGTTATTCGGGTTGCGCTCCCATAACAAATGCCGAACATTGAGGTGTGGTGGCACGCCAAGGGGCGGCTAGGACTTAGGGGACCCAGACGCTCCAGCCACCTGCGTCCTCTCCCACCTCCGGTCTTCTTGACTCTGTCTTGACACCGGGCTCAGGTTGGGGAGGAGGAGAGAGTGCGGTAGATGCAGCGCAAGTCTACTATCACTTAAAACTAAATCACGCGCAAGTCACCGTCCCTGCTCCACTTTCCCATGGAGCATACGGTGGACATCGTCGGACTGCGACGGTCGAACTGTCGATATTTCATAAAGAGCTTTCAATAACGGACAGATACGATGTTATATGAGTAGAAATCACAGTTTTTAAACATTCATAAGTAAAAACTTTTTGAAACCGAAAGATACCGTTTCTTAGAGTACAAAATCTTAAGACGTTATTAGATATCGAAGGAATACAAGGAATAATTTGTGCGTGTTTCCTATGAAATGTATTTCTTCTTACAGGATCATTTAAGTTCGATTAGAAATCATGTTATTTAAATAGTCATTTATTACCTATTGCGGGGTTTGCCGGCGGCCGTAAAGAAGTGCATGAAAAAACCAGTATCTTGGCGTATATTAAACGTCTTGGATTATGCTTAACTATAAACAATGTTGAAACTGTACTTAAAACCCCTAATCCAAAATGCATTTCAGAACTCCGGTTTTTATGTTTTGTGAGATCGGTTATTGGTTGTCAAGTCTATGGAGCCAGAGCTTAACAGCAGAATTGCCCCAAGCTACTAGTCGCTGCATTCTAAGATCCCACAACCTACACCCACCAACTACTTTCCCTGACAATTGTCATCGCTTCTATATCCATGCGCCGCTGTGGAGCAATCGACCAGAGGGCCTAATCTAGGACAACCATCCCAACAAAGAGGATTTGCAGATAGAAACTGCGTAAACCAAACTCCTGAAAATTCCTTTGCAGGAAGCCGAAGTTACTTCGTGGAGGCATGTCAGCGCTGCACATCCGTTGTCATAATTACGTTAAGACGGACCCTCCAGTGCTCATGGTTACATGTTTTATGGTATACAGCGTGTGCAGATTCGAAACTCGGAAGGATGAAAAAGTGCCCTAACCTTGAGGTACTCCTGCGACGGCTGTGGCAGTCAATCTATTTTGAACAGGATTTATTGCCTTCTAATCAATCGAAGTGTGCAAGAAGTAAATTTCGCACAGGTCGCCTCAGATCCGAAATTGAACGATTTAGTAGTAACGGTGGGATGTTCATCGTCCACCTCATAACCATAACCACCAGAATAATCACAACCATACAATGTGCGGTGCTCACAAATAAATGACTTTAAAGAACTAGATACCAGTACTAACCCCAAAAATAACAGCGAGCAACTGAGCGGGTATAGGGTTGTATTTACAAGTCCAGGGCAATAGAGTATATGTCGGAGTTCACAGTCGGGCTCATCGAGATAATTTACGCTTTCTAGACTCGTGGGAGGGTTCGTCGTGGTGGGTATGTTCTGCAGAATTCGGAACACACCGCCCACACGTGTTGCAGTGAACACGGCCAGGCGGTCGGCATCTCGAACAGGCGTTGCAATGGACGTACGGAGGTCCGTGCTGAAACGGAAAAGTTGCTACTTACTTTTCATATTCAGAGTCAAAAAAGTGTATCACAAACAAAATCAGTAGCAAATTGTAAGTAAGAAATGAATTACCAGAGTTGTACAAGCCTTGCAAATATCGCAGTGGGGATTATCAACACTGGAATATCGCTGGCAGTCCTCACAGAACCTATAATTCATAAGAATGTACAAAGTAAGATGATTGAGAAGTTACGTCTTTGTGGTTGTTTTCTTGGAAAAAATAAGAGCAGTTGAAGGTAACAAGCATAACATCAAGAGTGCCTACTGGCACCTTTTCAGTAATCAAGTAAATCAAACAAAATATTCCTACCGAAGCCCTTGGCCTCTATTCCAAACCGGGCCCACAGGAAAAACCGTTCGAAAGACCCGCAACCTTATCTCGTGAAACTTTTCTCGTGCGGCGACTTCCACCGCGTCAGATAGCCTATGATTAATGAGTTGAATGGGTTCCGGAGACCTGGCTGCAGCCAAAATTTGTTTTCCATCTTTCTTGGCCTCGTACTTATTAAGTACCGCTAGCTTTGTCGCATAAAAATAGGGCCTGACCATTTACTCGAGCCGCCAAAAGTCTGCTTCAAATCTTTTACGGAACAGTTATATGGATAGCAGGTTATGCTATTCTCCCTTACGTCTCCCCAGAACTCCGCTCGTTGGGTCAGTACCGATAGTAAGCTCTCTGAAACCAACTCATGCACGAAAATTCTTACTGTACAGTTTGAATCATTTTAACTTTCATTGCGTCCTAGGAACTGCCATCGTAAGGCTCGATATGATCTCTATCCATTAATATGATGCCTAGAGAACTCACCATAAAACAATCCCCGGGCTTAACCAGCCATTTTCTTAAAATTCGAATCTCCAAGCTTAGCACCTTTATCAGCCAATTTTCTTGCTTTGGTTAGACTTCTAAATGTTACGTCCTCTCTATCATGATACGAAAAACCTTCAACGCTCCGCTGGTCCATGCGTGGGTTGATTCAGATACAAGCAAAAGGTCAGCTTCCCTTCAAATAAGTCTAACTTCCAGCGGCATAATAGCTCCATCTAGTGGCTTCTGTACAAGGTCCGCCTCTGGAGTGAGAAAACATCAACAAAACGCGCGCTATCATTTTTTGGTGTCTTGTTTCCCCTGGCATACACCTGTGCTTTTTATGGCGTTATTCAGTCCAATATAAATTTCAATGAGACTGTCCCCAACGAGCCCAATAATTTTGAGTCTAGGTTATTCCAGTTCACTATTAGCCATTCAGCTCTTTTTGAGTTCAGTAAAAGTGTTGCCCTTGAGTTCTAACTGACTGCAATTTACAGGTAAGGCAAAAGGCAGTACCCTCGAACTGCTGAGCTGGTGACTCATTCTGCTCTCATGGGTTGTCGTGCCCATGTGCACATTTTCCTTGAGTTCCCCCCTTCAGGGCAGTATTAAAATACTGCCCTGGTTAGAGTATTCCTTGCTTTACAGACTTATTATCCCTATGGACTCCATACGTCAAAACCAGCAACCGCGAATCGATTCTTATATAGAAGCTGCCGCCCCACCTCATCACGTGTTTTTACTTCATACTGATGATCAGAGGACGTTTAACGAGTGTCCATGGGTCAAGTTTGCTAACGACATTGTCAGCGACCATCCGGTAAAAATTATCTCCGAATCTCAAAATAACTATGAGATAATGGCCTTTAATCAGACCACCGGACATCAGCATCCAGGCTGTGACTATATAGCAATCGCTATTCTAAACAGGTAAGTCCCCTCTGTCTTTTATTCCTCCCTCCCCCCCCCCCCCCCACCCTTCGTTCCTTCAAGCCGAATGGCAATCGTGATTGGGCCTTTCGGACAAATTATTCTAAGCAATATGTAAATTTCCTCGATCTCCATAATCCAGGGCAACTAGTATGCAAAACTCGAAGAGCGAATGTTCGAGTGTGAACCAGGTAACAACAAAGAAACCATCCTATGAAGAGATGATCATAAGTGACTCGACACAAAACTAAGACAGCCACTATACGCACTGCTTCTTTGATTCAACAAAACCTAATTTCATTCACAATTTTATGGTAAAGTTCTTATGAAGGACACGTTAAGAAAAAGTCGTTAAATATTTCTTGTCGCTCATAAGAATACAAGTATACAGCCGATTACCTCCACATCACGACTTCGAAAGTTTGATAGCATTTGCACATGATCAGCCTAATCGGCCTGGTGCTCTGGCGGCAAAACTAGGTGAAAACACCTGCAGATAAAGTTCGGCACAGCGCCTGGCCTGCGCGAATTCACGGTGCCCGCATGACGCAACATGTTGCCAGCTACACTCCACAAATAAACATGGCATCGCTCTGTTAGACCACGTAATATTGCATACATAACCTACTTTTACATTTTACGCCTTAATGGCATCTCCTTGGGGAGTCAAAAATCAGATACCGATTCTAATTAGGGTGTCAGTCGGTTATGCCCCAGTGCAATCAATTCAAAATAAGTTCAATTTACTGAGCAAGAGCCAGAATAACTAAATCAAGCTGAGGCGAAAATTCCTCATTTAACTGGCCTGAACTGTGATTCCAAGCCAGGTGGTGGTCTGATATCTTTGGGTGGCAGGTCAGTGAATAGGCGGACAATGGACACCCGACGATTACTGTCTGAGTTGCCGCCTGTGCCAGCAGAGGTCAAGCGACAATGTCTCTCGTAAGTTACCTGAAATGGCAAAACATGACGGATGGGAAGCTTAAAATATCTGCTTTACGATGGGAAAATTTCAAGCTGATCTCCCACAATGGACAAAGAACTTCAGATACATGTTCGTTTACTTGGAACACGGGCTTTCTATTCCTTAACTATTATTAGAATTCCTTTGACCCACTTGTAAAAAACTCGACGGCCTCCATGGGATTCGAACCCACGCCACACAGGGAAAGGCTTTAGTACAGTCAACGCTCTAGTCACTTGACCTACCAGGCCCAATCGGGAACAGTGAGTTAAATCACGCTTGGGCCAAGTTACCCGCCCAACCTACTGCAAAGTATGGAATCCACCAATTCTGATACAGAAAACTGACTGCCCAAGCAGGATTTTCTAAGCAATGAATCTAGAATCCACCAGATAACTACTATGCACAATTAATTAAAAGAGGATTTTGGCAGATTAAACTAACGGCTCCCGGTGGGGCCTCGTAGCTCAGTTGGCTAGAGCGTTTTGCGTACTAAAGCCTTCCCCTTGCTGGCGTGGGTTCGAATCCCACCGAGGCCATCGAGGTTTTCCTAAGTGGATCAAAGGAATTATCATACTAGTGAAGAGAATGTTTGGCTTAGGCCCAATCAAATACTCTCCATTTGTGAAGTGACAAAGACAGACTTTTCATTCTGGACATCAAGTTACCCAAGAATGGTATCATACGTGGCATAAAAATTATGACATGGAGGAAACAGAAAGTTCGTGCGTATGAACTTCCTCGGTAGTTCTGCAGGAACCTCGTGTACTATGAGCTTATCCAAGCCATGAAAATTTCATCCGCTCCTGTAAGTTAGTGGGTGTTTATTCGCCTTTTGAGGGCAACACTTTTGACGCACCAGAAAACTCACTCGTGCTTAGAAAGCGAGATATAATATTCAAGAATTCGCAACGACGATTGCAATTGAGCATGGTGAAATGGACGAACACTGGTCTTCGTTACAAGCCGGTGGCTGAAAAAGAACTGAACTGACCTACTCCTTGTTAATTTTACTCGAAAATCAGGTGGTAGGGGTATACTGTTATTCTTTCCGAGGTGCATATCGGCTTTATCTCTAAATACAGCAGCACAACAGGCAGATAGATCCCCTCCTGGTTCCAAAGACCCATGGTTATTGCTTTCCCTTGCCATTGTCTGGAGATAGTGCAAATCAAGACTTGTACTTGGTGCTAGTTCGACCGTCTTTTTCGACGATTTCCACCGTATGCAACACAGCAGGCTGATGCAGGGACGGTGACGTGTGCTGCATCTACCTCCCTCTCTTTTCCACTTTCCCATCTGAGCCCGGTGCCAAGATAGAGTCAAGAAGAATGGAGATAGGAGAGTTGTACTTGGCCTGGTTGTTATCACGCTCGACTAAGCCGACTTCGATACTGTCGCAAATCCCATCTCCCCACACCTAACGATCTGCGGTGACGAACCTGGAGAATACAACCGACTTCCTCTTCCAGCTAAGAAGACCGAATACCGACAGCGATAAACCTAATTATGCGTCTTTACGTACTGTACTGAGCAGGGTTTCAAGTTAACCTCTTCCACGGCTCTAGGTCAGCAGCACTCTCTAGGGTTAATGTCGATGGAATCACCGATAGTTAGCGCATTTAAGTAGTAAGTAAGCATCTGAGCAGTCTTGGCGCACTATCACAAAAGCTTTAAATAATTGAACTAAATATTGCTGGAAAAAGTTGGTTGCGTGTTTCACGAAAGCTGATCGTTTAGGTGTTTGTTAAGATCTGCAAAATTCTGTGGAATCTAAAAACGATTTTTTTCCTAAATCGCGAGAAACAAACTTAAGGAAATAAGGGTCAGATGAATTTTCCAGCACCACCTAATCCGTAAGATTATGGAGGTAGGTGAAGCCTTACTGGATGGCGGGACACATTCATCATGTTTTGATATTTACTTGACTTGTGACTTCTCTGTACGTAACTAATTTGCCAATCAGTGCAGCAGTCGCATGTGGCGTTATTATCAACGCATAAACGTCGAACTAGGAAGCTCGCTTATTCAGCAGCAAATCTTCGACGAAAAGCGTCCCAGTATCAGCCACATGCGGGTATGACAGGTAGCTCGCAAATATGCCAGCCCGTAAATTCCGTCTTCTCGGGTTCCCATCTTCTGGAGCGGGAGCAAAAGTACTCATCCCCTAACTCAACTGCAGCGGCCTCTTTTAACAAATAAAAGCTGTTTGACGGTCGTAGGAATAACATGCAACGCGTGTAAAACGTTTAGTGTGCGACCCCTGACCAAGGAAGCCATTCGTTTTATTAAAACTGACCCCCTTCATTTTTTCGTTAATTCACGAGCTAATGCCCGTAACAAAACCAAGTACTTGTAACTTTTACTAGCGAGCTCGCTTTCTTTTCATCGAAAATTTGGACGGCGAAAAGCAGCATGAATCACTTATGCAGGAGACGTGTACTACTAATCGCGTTACTGTTGCAACGGCGACGGTTAAACAGGCTCAAGTTTAAATAAGTACCTTGTAGTCGAGCATCTTCATGTTCGGGGCAGTATCAAATAACTTAGGCCCGAGGAAGTATGGCAGTGTCATCATAATGCTCACATCCCTTGACATCAAGTCCTTATTACAGCTTCCTAAAAAAAATAAATGGTATGTAACCTCGCAGAAACTCACCTGTTCCGTTCTTTTTCATGCTCTCCATAAGACTGGTAAGTGCCACCATCAAGGGCTGAAGCATAACAGAAAAAGGGGGATCACAGAAAATGATACTGCGACCGTTGCATGCCTCGAAGAATGTTGAAATAGCCGCACAACCAGTATCCTCTTCAAAAAAAAATGGCCATTAAGCATGTTGAATTGCGCGAAAACTTCTGGAGCATAAAACTGAGACTAGGGAAATAGATAAGAGGCATAATGACAAACCAGGCGGGCATCGATATCTAGTAGGAAAGTGGTAACATCGTACTTGTCCTCTGTATGAATTCTCAAAAAATCAAACAAACGGGGTGCACCCACGCATAAGACATTTCTCACACCCAAGTCGTGAAAGACAGCCACCAAGAAGTTTAGCCAGTCTAGGGAGAAAAAGATCTGCTATAGGTCGGTTTGAAAGTTAGTGACCCGAAAGTAAGCTGGATACCGCGTGCGCTGAGGACAGCTGGAGGGGTTCCAGAAGATAGCTCGGCCTACGCAAAATGCCCTTAGCTAAGCCACTGACAAAGTTGTGTCCCAGATGGTCTTTGAGGCCGACAGATCGTGCAAAAAGCAGGTTGCATGTGTGACAGTAACAGCGATCCCCTTGCGGCAGGGTGCAGAGATGGAGCGCGGAAGTCATCCGTTTGAGTCTATAAGAAGTGCAGGCCTCAGCATCCTTTCTACAGGCGCGGGCTGTGCGGAAGCCAGCACAGCGATAGGTATGAATCTTCGTCGTCTTCTCTTCAAATAACAGTTTTGCACCTAGAAATAGAAGATTTTGTTAAGAACTTAAAGTAGAACAAAGTACTAACTGCAATGGCCAAGAGGTAATGTGTAGTTCAATAGTAAAATGGCTTACTGCTCAGCTAGCAGAGACAGACACCCAACATTTCTAGACAACGGTGATTAAATCATGGCCATTAACAACTCGAGTACGGACCAAAAAGCAATTGTTGCATGTACTACGACTCCCGGCGATAAACACGAGGACTGCCAGCGAAAGTAGGCCTGTGGCTGCCTGGCAGCAACGCCTTATAAATACTGCGCAACTTGTGCCCCAAGTACCCTTTTCTGCAACTGTCTCTGATTATGGGTTCAACAGAGAATCCAAAACTTCAGGTCAATAAACACTGTTCCAGTGATCACCTATTTTTCTTGTGAGCTGCTTCCCGGAACTCGACTGTTCGCCTCTATCAACAAACAAGCCTTTTGTCACCTAATATGTGATTACATCACGCACCTAAACGGACCGCGGGCCAGATGCTCTGGGCCAACACAGGGACCAAATTAGGGTACGAACGGCGTTATTAGTATTCTGGGTTTAGGTCCAATATGAAAAGCCAAACATGGGGGTGCGCGTGCCGAACATGGGCATGCGTAGGTGCAGGCTCATGCCGCACCCCGCTCTCCCACTCCGTGGAAGATGCTTCATCTGCGCCCGATCAAGCCTCCGGTCTTCTTGACTATGTCTTGACACTGGGCATATGCGGGTAAGGGAAGAGAGAGTGCGGTAGATGCATTGCAAGTCTAATATCACTTAAAACTAATTAACGCACAATTCACCGTCTCTGCAACATTTTTCTGTGGAGCATACGGTGGACATCGTTGGACTACGACGGTCGAATCGACATCACGCACCACAGAACTTAGCTGTGTTCATGGTCCACATGTGATTAGGTAGACGAATATAATCTGTGAGGAGGTGGGTATCGTAAGTGACTGTTCTTTAAACCTGGCCACATGCATATGCCGGAGAGTATAGGCGGCTACAGAGTTCATAATATAACCATAGCCAACATTGGCATGACGAAAATTTTGCTAAATTGCCCGTGTTTGCTAGTAACCACGTACTTTCACGCGTTGTCACGTACAGCCTGTCTTTACCCTGTCGGTCCAGTAGGTCGATGTTGCCTGTAGGGCCTGTGCACCACAGTGGGGGTCAGGAAGTGACTTACGGATGCCACGCTTGCATGCCACGCCTGCGTCCCACGTCTTTGGTATTTCTTTTAATAAGCGTAGGTGCATGATCGAAAAGGACAGAGCAGTGGAGAGGATTGAACCTTTGACGGTGGAAACAATTAATCACGACTGGAAATAATTTTATTCTTAGAATGGTGAGAACATTGGTTGACGGAGGGACTGCACAGCCAGGGAGACACTAGAGGTTTAGCATACAAACATGACGTCAACAAATAATAACGGCGTGGACAACTAATGAGATGAAAGCAGGAAGTACGCAACCACAGTGACAACACCAACACCGGATATGGAGAATAAAACTAACGTCAATGCAAACGCGAAGGATAATCTAAGTCGGGAGATCAGCAACGGCCTAAGCACCGATGCCGGCAACAGTTGATAAGTTTGACAGAGCCTGGCAGTGTATTATTGAGGAACATTACGTCGCTAAGGGTAGTGACAAATTACTCTTCACCATTAATTCGTCAGTGCAGCCAGTAACACTAAGGCATGTCTTCTTTAAATGCCTATCGGACTTCCAGTGCTTTATGCCTTCGAGGTGTCAGAAGAGTTAACACAGTTCACGAGATCGGCTAGTTATTTTGTGGATAAGCCAGTTAAAGAGAATAAGCCTTAAAAACATAACCTGATATTAATGCTGAATGGCAGGAAAAATGCATATTAGCGTGGCATATCTTGGAAGGCAACATAAATTAAAGTAAGCTGTGTTGGTATGACGAAACTTACCATGATAACATGTTGGCGCATTCTCAGTCACTGACGCACCAGAATACACTCCTCTCTTTCTGACGCCCGTTTTTTTTGTCATTTAAACACCTAATAAGCAAAAAAAAAAACGGATTAAACCTATACTCTATAGTATTATAAGGGCAATGCATATGAATAGTACTTTTTTTCATCTTTTAACAGTTACAATAAATCAGGCGCACGCCAATCTGAGTGTCGCATCAAAGCAGACTACCTTCATCCTCAGAAGGTCGAGACTGCGACGAGATGAACATCAACAGATTGCAAAATGACCAATTACACAACCCCAAGGGCTAAGCAACAAAGATAAGCGAAGCTGTTTAGCCCTATTTATGCCTACCTTAGAACACCCAGGCCTCCAGTTGAATGGTAGGGATGCCAAGGCGGCCGAAAAACAGAAATGACACAATGATGGACCTTGTCAAGGAGACCTGACTGATGGAAAAAAAGTATGCCATCGTCTGCATTGGAACCCCTGATCAGGTCTGGGCCCAAGGACGTGAAGGTTTTCAGGACGGATGGCAATACAGTATCGTTAATTATTGTATAGTGGTCTCCTGGTTAATAGGAAATTGATGATGGCTGTGTTGTAATCAAACTAGCCACAATCACGAAATGATATAGCACGATCGAAAGAGGATGGAAGAGTCAGAATGAATGAGTACTCCAGAAGTAGCCTTTAGAAATTGTAAAATTGACGTATCGGAAATAAAGCGAGAAACAAAACAGTAGTAAATGGGATATTCTTTGGTCAGAGCAATAAAGTAACATGACCTTTTCCCAGACCAACAGATAGAGGGATCAGGGTATCGGCAAATCTAGTTGGGGAGTTTGCATGTGACAGATTCTAAAGGTGTCTGTTGAGAAGGTAGTATAGATGAACGCACTATTGTTTTTTTACTCAATATCTCCAGGTTGTACACGCGGACATTGCCATCGCTATGGGCAGAACTCTATGTTAGCTGAACTGATGTCAAGGTTCTGCTCAGTAGTGCGTGAGCGGTCAGGGGAAAACGGACTGGAACCTTCGATTAAGGGTGTGGCCGTCTCCTGATGATAATGTGGGATATCTTTTTTTCCTCGGGAAGCAAGCTGTCAAATGGATACCATTTAGTCCCTGTCATAAGCGAAAATTGTGTGAACGTACTGAAGGTTGCACTGAAGCAGTTCAACCTTCTCAACAAGTGGATCATACTGAGACTGCTGATCGGAGCTCGTTAACAGGACTCGGCCAAGAGGAGTAAACCACATAAGGACAGTTGTCACAGTGTTTAACCCTTGATAAGAGATAAACATTCTTGCACGTGGTGCCACATAAGTATCGATACACAAATGAATGTAATGCATACGAGAGAATGATTCCCAGCGCATGACAGGCAAATTTAGAATAAATTAACTTGGAGCAAGTAAAATAGTCTTCCAGAAAGTTTGATTCAAACGCTCAATCTAATCGTTTCCTTGGTGATCGTACGGAGTTATGCTACTAGTCACCACTCCCTTATCACGGAGGAATTGTTGAACTTTGTTTGACATTAATAACGATCCCCGATCGGTGTGGATGTACGAAGGAGTACCGAAGATGGAGAAGAGCTGAAATAAACACCTAATAGCTGTTTCAGCGAATGGACGAAAATGCAAGAAGAAAACGACAATATCCATAAATAATTGTCGACAGATAGCGACTGCGCGTCACAGGCGGAAGTGGATATTTGAAGTCCATGGACAACCGTTCGAACGGTTGGGTAGCTTTGAAGAGTTGGCCTTGTGCTTTAGAGAAGAAAAAGAGCTCGATTTCAAAGCAGGTTTGACATCAAGCGACAAGATTACGAAACTTTTCATTGAAAAGGGAAGATTTCTGACTCAAAAAAGTGCGATAGCAGAGAGATACCAAGATGAAAAACTGACCTATAAGTTCTTTCATATTGATATTTATTAGCAAGGCCAATGAGAAAGTGTATGGCGCCGCACAGTTTTCTTTGTCGGATCGATAAACAATGACGAATTTGAATACCAACAACTCCAACCTCCAGCGTTCAATCTTGTCATTTTTCACTTTCTCCTGTAATTGATTACCATAGATAAAAGTGACATAATGCTGATCCGTAATTAGTTTAAAATGATTACAGAGAAGAAATTGCTTCCAGTTGCGTACGGATGTCGCTGCGGCATACCGTTATTTTACGATAGCAGGTCGGCCCTTTTTGGATAGACTACGCGAAAATTGCGACGTCTGACACATCGGTTTCGCCAACCAATGGTAGGGATTGTGGTTTTCGCAAGTTTTACCTTTGGTGCCTAAAATGCTTCAATTATTCCTAATGATAGAGGGAAAGTATTTTTATGAATAAACTGATGGATTTTAACTGAACAATTGGATATTCATTGTGAATAGTATGCGAACAACCCCACGGTTCGTTGTTGTGACTTAAGATCAAGCGGAGGAGCCATTTCACGCAACAGCTTTAGGCGATCCGGGTCCGGTCTCAGGTTGCCCTTAGACACTTCATAAACAAGACGCTTGATTCGTTTAACGGCGATCACAATGTTGGCTCCAGTAAAGGTTAGTTCGTATCGTTCGACCACGTTGGGTTGGCCGCTCACACAAATGGTGATATTGTCCGTGTAAATGAAAATATTCTTGAGGTGTTCGCGCGTAATTAGGTCGTCAATAGTTCGTTGGAAACACACATTTCCATTGGACACGCCAACGAGGATTCGAAAAAAATGCAAACGTTTACAAGCATTAAAAGCAGTGTATGTCCTTTGCTTTGTCCAGATAGGTACCTAGCGAAAGGCGCTCTTGAGATTAAGAGTGCTATACGTGTTGCAGTTTGTAATATTTACAATAATTTCATCTATCCTGGGGGGTGAGTAGGCATCGATGAATGTATTAGCTGATCGTCTGGTTATAATCAACAACAACTCGCTTTTTGTGGTTTTCATTAGCTAACACCGGAACCTGGACTCGCCAAGGGGGTGAGGAGAGCTCAATTACTCCTTCTGACAGAAAATGAATCGCTTCTTGTACAAATCTCTTCTCAGCGTTAGTGTGCCTACGAATTTCTGCCGAGATAGTTTTGCAGGCTTGTGTTAGATTAGGAAAAAAGCGAGGATGCTCGACACAAACAAAAGCAAGAGAACTCGGCAAGAACGTAGATTTAGGTTCACCTTTATGACTTTTGACGTTTTTGTAGCTGAAGAAAGTCATAGTCGAGTAGAACATCGACGCATAAATCCGGCAAGACCGATAGCTTGTAAGCGGTACCTTTATATTCAATCTAGAAAAGAACATGTCCTTGTGTGGCGCTTCTTAGAGCAGTGGTGGCCATGGATATCGTAGTGCAATTTATTAATGTTCAATCATTTCGGAGTACTAATGGAGATGAGATGTTAACCTCAGAATTCCGTGTCTATTAAGACATGAAAATTAGTTCGCTTTGTCTGTAGTTTAACCACTGCACTTGGAAGGCAGGCAGAAGTAAAAACCGAGGCTACAGTGGAAATGGTTTGATTTGTAGATGAGAGGACTTTTCGGTTTTTTGATGTCAGGAAAACTTGTTGGAAGTGCCAATTTTTACCGCATCCTTTGCATAACCTGTCGCATTCGAGGCATTTCGGACGAGGATTCTCTTCGTACTCACAAAGGAATGTGTTATGGGAGGAACTGAAAGCTACTATTTTAGATGTTTTAGTAGAGCTGAGTGGAGTTTCGCGCACCTCGGGAGCGGCAGAGGACGAGGCATTCGGAGGTTACTGGTAAGACAGAGACAATTTTCATGAGAATTCCAGTGACCTTCCAAAATCGAAAGCAGTTCGAAAGTTCAGTGCTTTGTTGCAACAGTTTCTTCCGAATCTGGTGTGATGAAAGGCAACTGATGAAGGCGTTTTTGATGGCGCATCATTACGATTTCGTTCTTCCGTAACAGCTTTGAAACTGTAGTCTTGGGCTAAAGACCAGCTTTTGGACTAAATGGTAGAGGGTTTGGCTGCCTTCTGGTCTGCAAGTCGCTAGAAGATGGCGAGCAAGGATTGCGTTTTGAGGTCTCGGGGTGACGTCTCGCAGTAATCCGACGGCTTCTTCGTAACTGAAGCATTCACTAATGCACTTCCGAACTGTCGGATAAATATAATTATTCAGAACGCTCATGTTGTTCGGTTGCAGACTTTCGATCGTTATCATGGAATTTTCAAACATGCGGAACCAGTGGTTCCATTTTTTTGAGGTGTCTGAAGCATTTGGAGCTACCTCTAAGTTCTGGTCAGAGAAATTGATCCATTTTTGACTTGCAAGATGAATGAATTGTTTTACTGAGAATAGGCACAATCAAGTGGGTGGGATTGCACTAATGAAGTAGGGTGGAAGAATCAAAATCAATGAGTACCCTAGAATTGGGCTTTGATCATCTTATAATTAACGTATTGGGACTAAAACCAGAAACAGGACAGTAGTAAATTCGAAATAATTTCACCAGGATGATACGTTAGCATGACTGGCAGGTAGAGATGTTAACCACCTACTGATAAACAGTCATCCGCAATTGACAAGTCAGTCTGGCGAACGGATTAAATAGGGAAGTACACAACAAATATCCACCAAATCTACCTAAGTTTACTCTTTGAGTATTTTCGTACGTTTTAGAACGCACGGAGACAAAATAAGACGACGTGGTGGTCTCCGTTTTTAAGGAGGAAACCTTATTCTTCCCTCGTGGTAGTAACAAGGGCATTGTTGTCAACAGAAGACGATCGCGTTTTTGGTTTGGCCGCGGCCTCTGGTGCGGCCAATAGAAGCGTTCTTCAGAAGAAAAAACTTATGGTATGCATTCGGAATTTCTGAACGTGAGCGAATAATACAAAAATACGAGTGTGAATAAAACAGCGGCATACGCTGAAGGGATTTAGTAATTTGCGCTAATGCCAGCGCCCGGCAAGGTTATCATTTCACCTATCCTCTTTAATGATAAGCTGAGAGCAGGTTTAGCTAGCAGTGCTCTATCAATACAAGAGCATGTAAGTCCAACAAGACCTCTTCTCGGACTCGGAAACGCGATAGAGCTCAGCAAAATGCAAATATACGAGTGTATGAGGCTGAGGTTACAAATTTCTTGCTTTAACGAAACAAAAAGTGGCCATCAAGAACAGATGGCCCAGAGATGATCCATGTATTTTGCAACTACTGGTTTTGTACAAAACCGAAGATTCTTTCCAGAAACTATGTAGTGAACATGCAAGGCTACCGCCAGTCGTGAATACGCGATAATGAAGCACTAGGAGACAGCCATCAACGATAGTTGTGGTTCACACAATACGTCGACCTGAAAGGTAGCTTGTTCCGGATGACATCTTCCAAAATTCTGTTTGAGTTAGCACTGCCACTGTTATCCAAGTGACAATGTGCGCATAAGGTATTAAGTCGGATTGGAGGGAATGTCGGGCTTATCAGTCTTTGGAAATTGATCATCGAAACTGATACAATTGATGCGTGCTAAACAGGCAGTTACGGTGCATTGTCCGCAAGTACTCATCACGCTGCTGTCTCTGTAGCCATCTAAATCAACACAGATGTTGAGAGACACAAGTATTTCACCCAGGTTGTTGAACCGCTTGGTACACAAGGAAACGACGCTAATGGTTGCAGATGCCTTGTGACGTTCAGAAAAATTTGGACATAATTATAATCTCAGTGTCAGAACAGCTACCAGTAACGGGTTGTTTTCAACTGGGGGGAAGCAGCGGGCTTAAAGGACGATTAACATTACCAACTAAGAGCCAAAGGTAAGAATCAATAGAAATGCTTTCAGAATGTGGTTGATGACGCGTAGGCGGTATGCGTGCATACACAAAAACCAAAAAAGAATACAATGGATGCTGTTACAGGACACTCACTATATTGTGTTTCCTTCAATTCTGCTGCAGTACCAACAATAGGCAGGCTTAGCACCTTATTTTGAGCACTCCTTAGTATCATATACCACCTCCCAGCATTTCGCTAGACGATCATATATTAAGATTGGTTTGTCTGGGGTATATTCCAACTCAGTGCACATAATCCCTGACAACATTATTCTTGCTAAATAATAGCAACCGTGTCGAAGAAAAACGCTTAGGTCCCGGAGGCCTCGTCAGGGCCCGCGGAGGCCTCGTCAGGGGGCCACGGAGGCCTCAGCAGGGACCACGCAGGCATCGACAAGGATCGTTAACTAGATTGGAGTCTGTTGGTTCAGCCAATCCGAGAACGGAATACTACCCGACGGCAAATGGTTCTTGCATACATGAAAAAAACGCTCTTGCTATGCTATCATAAATGGAGTTGTAACGAACTACGAATTGAACAGACTGAAGTCAGTTTACGCGCGGACCCAGGATGGGGGCAGTATAAATGCGTGTCAGTGAAGATAGCTGGTGTCTCAACGTATCACCACTAGCAATAAAACCAGTCACCTACCACGTGAAACCAAGACGATAGGCCAGATTAATCTCACCCGCCCAAAATCCGGTGCAGTGAAAGAAATTGTATACGGTACACCTCTCCGCCTGTCCGGTGAATGTACGCAATCTTTCACTGCAAACACCAGTAGGTCGAATACTTTCGTCCAAAAATTTAAACAAAGCATGGCTCAACTGCGTCCAACTCCCACTCGCCTGAAACCCAAACGTGTGTTTGTGCGAGATGAATTTACTTCGGTTCCATTCGTCTTCGTCCGGCTCGACGCAGTTCACAAGCCTCTTTGTTCCCCTTATGATGGCCCTTACAAGGTTTTTAAACTGACAGGCAGGTATTGTGCCCTTCAGAAGGCTGACAAGACTGACACAGTCTCCATTGACAGACTAAGCCAGCCTACCTTGAGTGCATCCCGCGGCCCGTTGTTCCATCCAATTCCCCCATACCGTCACCACCGAAACCATCTTTTTGGGTGCGCTTCACTCAACCGTCACACTCGACCAGCCCACCCACCCATTTCGCAACTTCTTTTTAACCACAACGCATTTCTTCTCGTTCTGGTTAACATATCCATTTTCCTGCCAATCTTGAGGACTTTCACGTGTAATCTTTTTGCATTTTTCTTATCCAGCGTTGTATTTTTTGAACAATCAACGCTCTGGTGGTGGATTTGTGTAGGTATTTGTACAATTCACATGCTTGTATCTTTCTTGTTCACCTAAACCTTTATGTACGCTTGTTTGAATGTGTTAAAAAATGCACACAGTGAACTTCAACGTGCAACTGGGGCGTCTCCTGTTTTCGCTGCTGCATTTCACTAGCCCTCTCTTTATTGTGCTGATCTCTCTCAATTATTTGCATTCAAATTCAACGATCGACCTTCATTCCTAGATCGCATTTCACCAGATGTCATCTCAATTGAACTCCTGACTCTGCTTTCTAGATCTAGTGTAGAGCTCATTACAATCCTGAACAGTGCTCGCTATCTAAGAAGGCTACGTTTTTGTGAGTCTGTATTCTAACAATGCTCTGTCGTTTTTCCGTCTTTTTGTCGTTTGTAGTTTAGACACACAATTCCCCACTTAGTTTTGTACACTTTAGGTCTTAGCAGTTTTAACCCTTGTCTTCACTACCACCTATTTTTGTTCCTGCAAAAGAAAAAATCTTTTCATTAGAAGTGAACTGATGCTATTTTAAATGTGTTAAAATCAGGAATATAGAGCATCTAATTACTAATACATCGTACCTACAGTGAATACGTATTGAAGCATATATGGTAATATGTTCCTGTAGACTGAGCATAAACGTATTTATGGTTATTCAATGTGGGAAATTACCCTGCCATCGAAAAAGACAACGTTGGACACACGTCGACATAACCGATACATATGGGGCGGGGCTGAGTAGATATGGTAGAATAATTAAAAGCAGTTATTTTACCTTGTCAGCAGCATCCCGGCGTTTGGTTCCGCCGCCATACCGGTCTCTCATCCCATGGAACCACTCAATAACCCTTTGACGTACTACGCCTGCTGAGCAGTTATGGAATGTGGCATTTTGTCCAGTGGAATTGGTACACATAAGTAAATAAGAGAACCAAGAAACGAGAGCTTCTTGGATGATTCACACCAGCAGAAGCTGAGAAATAGAGGTGGACCAAGAAGACCTTTCCGGAGATTCATGACATACTCTTTATGATATCATCCACCAATGATGGCAAACCGTTGTTGCTGAAAAAAAGTTCATAAAAAATTTGCATTCCGCCTCCAAGTATAGCCGCTTTCCGTATTCAACCACACAGTGAATTCATCGTACGTGTCCTTCCTACGTAATGAAAGTTGCTGTATGCATCTTTTATCCATAGCAGGAAGCTTACAAACTGCACTAGCTTAAGAACTTCGTCAGTCGAGGCACTCATCTTGTCTAGCCTATGCCACTGCTCAGCAAACTGCAGAGAGAACTGTTCGGCCGAGTAGTCTATTTTTAATCTAAGTGGATTATAAAAATTGTGAACCGTCCTACCGCTGGGATCCCATGTCATTGTACGTATCACTGTTGCTGGTGGACGGAAGAGTTTCAGTGCACTTTTCCAGTGGCATTCTATAGTATAGAGGAATGACAAAGGTTTACTGGTACGAGGCCGGTGGCGGTGGTTGAATATGACTATCACACGATGGTGATGTGGTGGGCGTATTTTCATCCCTTGGCCTCAAAATATTTATTGGAAAATGTTTCTTACTGAAGTATGCGTGGTGGCGTCGGCCAGCCAGCCAATGTCCTAGAGGGTTCTTCACATTGGACGGTGTCGTTGTCAGTATCCGCAGAATCGGACGTGCGTTTCCGGACAAATAAACAAGGATTTGTAAATCATATTATAAACTTTCTTCTTCCGGAGGCCTCTGCCTAATGCAGTGGGCTCAGAACTTGACAAGTCCCCTCTGTGTTCTGCTTTTTTTTTACCAATATGCTGGCCTTGTCCAATGTCAGGTTGTTCCTTAGGACTTTGACCATGGAAGCTGGTGGCCTTGTGTTGCTCTCCATCAATTCCTCACGTAACCTGGCGTTTTTGACCGGAACACGCGATTGTGTTTGAAAAACCATTTGCCTGCCACAGCAGCAATGCCATTGTCATTAACAGCGTACATCTGCAAACAATGACACCGACCAGTGAAAGTGTATAAATAAGGGAGTGTGTTATGTCTAAGGATTAACATGAAAAACGAAGACCAAACACCAAATTTTATAAAAGTTGAAATGTGTGACACAGGGAAAACAGGATAAAGGCTCATTCAGTGTTAAAGGGTACATACTTACAAAGAGTGTCAGACAAAGATGAAGTAGAAATAATTGTTTCTAACACGGACGATTTGAAAATAAATAAGGAGGAAGAAATGGATGTAGTAAAAAGTCATTGCAGTCTAGGATGGATTTAAAACTTTATCCCAGTAGCTGAAACAGATGTCAGTACGCATGCTCTGTCGCCGACAAGAACCACATTAGCAGGCGCCTGAATTACAGGATTTATACATTGTGCGAAATCGCAGTGGATCTGCGGGCTATATGGAAAGACCGTGGAACCACTTCGTCATCGTTGGGAATTCGGGAAACCCTAGCAGATGTCTTTCGGAAAAGCGTCTGTATACCTAGACGGCTACGTTAGATGGGCCTGATGAACATTAAGGTTCGTGATCATGACGTTGTGGATGAAAGAGGAAAAATTGCTCGTGAATTAATTTATGGTGATAACAGACTTGTGCAGTATCTTGTCCCCATTGCCTGCATCACACACCTTGGCTAGATGATGACTGGAAGTGTGCTCGAGAGCAGTGGCTGACAATGAAAACGTTGTGACATTCATGGCCTGGCCTTAAATTAAATAACTAAATTGCATATTTATGACCCAGAGGGTATCATCATTACATACTTAGTATCGCGGTACAAATAAATAAAAATGGGTTAATTGCTGCACTATGTGACCACCGTCAGGGTTGCAAAAACGGAGGAACGTATCAAGGTTGTCAACAGTTAGTGCAACGGCGCGTTGTTTGAAATTGGTTTCGAATTTCAAGTACCTCGAGCCTACGAGTTTTAAGTCTCTACCTCAGTGTAGAAGACACGGTGTTGGAAAATCTATTAAAGAATTGTCTTTATATTCCTCTGAGTTTGTAAATTACAACTTGGACCCTCGATCTTTGCTGCTTTCTGAAACTCACGCCGGCTGTGTGATCCCTGCATCTGCTCTCAATCGCGGAAGGGACTCAAATCAAAGGCTGAGTCCTTATATTTTCAAATTCTTATTGTTGAAAAACTCAGCTGACTCTCTATTAATTTTTGTGGCAATTATAACATGCAAAACTCAAGTTCCATAAGTTTATTGTCACAAAAAATTGGTCCACAACCAAGCTGCTTGGACCGTCTCTCGGCGCCTCTACCCACTCGGCCATATTGGCAGGGGATCTTGTTAAGCAAGTTAATGGACAAGCAGAAAACAATTTTAACCATCGTTATTCTGCTATTTGTTCACCTCCCGCTAAACGGGGTAAAAGTTCAGTAAACTTAACTAATGTAGCTTACGAAGACGAAACATGTATTGGGTGTTTCAGCCTCCAGCAGACATTTTCAGGGATGGAGCAGGAAATAAGGAATCTAAGACAAGAAATAGATAACTTTAAAAAATCTATATCTTGCCCAACTGCTAAAAAAGCTCCTGTTCGTAATAAACCTACAACAAAGCAAAATTCGTATTCATTTATAGCTTCTTCAAGCTTACATAAAAGTCACATTAAACATATCGCGACTGCTGGACCCGGTAAACCAGAGGAAATTTCGCTACTTCCGAAGGGAGCCCCATCTAGTCCTTGCGCCACTCTACCGGTACTTAGTTCGGGTAGCATCAGCACTAATCTGGCTTTACCGCCCATCGCCACATCACTGGTAGACGATGCACCAACATACGATGTTGAAGAGGTTGGCGAGTTCGTTAAGCCAAAGAAGAAAAGGTCTAAGAAGAACAAGTCTTGCAGAGATTTGGCTCTAGCCTGCCCAACACCCAGTTCATGTGGACCTACCGGGCCAAGTGAATTGGTTACCAGTACTCACTCAGCTGA
Organism: Schistocephalus solidus; assembly: GCA_017591395.1. Lineage (NCBI taxonomy): Eukaryota > Metazoa > Platyhelminthes > Cestoda > Diphyllobothriidea > Diphyllobothriidae > Schistocephalus > Schistocephalus solidus. The sequence continues at coordinate 149,860 of WEDG01004495.1, forward strand.
AAGATCTGAGTTACAAACGGAGCCCTCGTTTGAGTCGAAAAACATAATTTAGTCATTAAAAGGTCCCGGAGTCAGCTTCAAGTATTCCAAAGGAGCGAGTCAAACATGACTTGGATCTCCTTCAATTGTATGCAAAAACGATGCTAATGGACGGCGAGTCCATCCACATTCTCAAGGCATATAGAATAGGGAAAGCTCTGTCCGCACCCGAATCAAATTCTCGACCAAGACCTCTTAAAATCATCTTGGAAAACGAAGCACAGGCACAGCTCCTGCTACAGAGAAAAGCAACCCTACGGGGCCTGCATTCTGAAGTTTTTTTCAACCGGAATACGGACTGAAGGAGAGACTAAAAAAATGAGACAGTTAATAATAGAACTGGAAACACGAAGGACCAATGGCGAGGCACATCTCCAAATAAGAAACGGACAAATTGTTCAAGTGAAAAAGAACATTTCTTTGGCCGAAGGCATTCACTCTGACAGCCTAACTGTCCCTTCTCAGAAACAAAAACGTGCGCTTAAATTATTCGTATTAAATGCCAGATCTCTGCTTAATAAGATGCCATTGCTCCAGACTCTGGTTTTCATCCACTGCCCCGACATTGTAATAGTTACAGAGACTTGGGCAACACCCTGTGTATCCAACTCTGAACTCAATATTCAAGGGTACGACTATATTCGTAACGATCGACACGAGGGCCGTGGCGGAGGAAGCTGCATCTATATTAAGCAGCCACTATTTCTGCCGTTGGATTATCGACAATTTACCGCGGTAGAAGAGAGTTGTTGGCTCCGAGTAGTTCTTAAAGATAACTAATCTTTACTTGTCGGTTGTGTCTATCGCCCCCCAAACGCAAGTGGGGATTACGATCTACGTCTCTCACAGGCATTTCATGCCGCAGTTGACCTAAATATGAAGTACTGCTTGATTGCAGGTGACTTCAATCTCCCTGAAGTTCATTGGTTTCCACCTTCCGGTCCTGCAAAGTTCGAAAACTTGCTTTGAGGCCATAGATACTGGCATGTGGGATCAGGTAGTTGATTTTTCCCACCCGAGGATCAAACATACTTGATCTTATCTTCTGCAGAGGTTGTCAGCCACTGTCAGTTTCACCTTTAGACCCACTTGGGAGTTCAGACCATGCTATAGTTGTTTCTTCACCTAGAAATCGAGGCTGAGAAACGTTTTCAAAAAATATAGCTTTTTTCCACGATTTCCGATCAGCAAATATGGGGAATTACTAACACATCTTAATTCCCACGATTGGACTAACTTCTTTCTATGTTTGGATGTGAATGTTTGTACTGATGCATTCTACCAAGTTCTAGGTCCACTCATTTCTCGTTTTGTTCCTCTTTAGAAAATAATTAATGTCAAGGATGAAGTCTACCTCCCTTTACCTTTCCGCCGTAGATTGCGTAGACTCTCGCGTCGTTTTCATCGACTAAATGACACTTCCGTCCTGCCATTGATCCAGCCAATCTTTGAACAGGCTAAGAGGCTCTCGAAGAAAAGCGACTAGCTGAAGAGGTTAACTTTGCCGAAAAACCCTTCGTACAATGTTGCAAAACTCTTTTTCGCGGACTGTAAAATCACAGAGAAAAATCAGTACCCTGTACTTCGAGATGCTTTGAAACCCTATAGCTGACGCTAAGTTGACGGCTGATAGCTCAATGCTTTCTTGTCTAGAACTTTCAGTGAACATTCGGTTGCCCCCTTTCCAAACGTCCGGGTTTGGACCGGTAACGTCCTCGAAAACATAACTTTTACCCTCTGGAACGTAACCGTAGCCATTCGGCGTTCTCGCCAATTTTACAGTCCTGGACCAGATGGCGTCCCGGTCAGCGTTCTAAAGGCGGATGCAAATGATATATTTCCGTCACTTCTGTATAAGATATTTAATCTTGCTCTTGAAAGTGAAACCTTCCCTATTTTATGGAAGGAATCGCACATTTTGCCTATACCCAAACACGGCAGAACTACGTCATTTGACGACTTTAGGCCAATAAATACACTGCCAGCAGCCTCGAAGATATTAGAGACCTTGATTAAAGACAAGTTGATGCGTCACCTAACAGAGAATAACCTACTTAATGCGGCTCAGCATGGGTTTCGAAAAAGATCTTGTGACACCTGCCAGCTCTCTTTACTTTGATTATGTGCTACAATCTAGAGATAGTGGTTTTGCAATTTACACCGTTTATTTCGACTTCACGAAGGCTTTTGATCGTGTTGACCACGATCTCCTCCTGCTGAAACTTACCTCCTTCGGCATAGGTAACAAGCTTCTGAACTTAATATCCTCCTATTTGAATGATCGCGCACAACGGGTAAAAATTTCCGATGTTATCTCCAACCCCACGCACGTGAGGAGTGGCGTTATTCAGGGTAGTGTACTCGGCCCACTTCTATTTTGCCTTTTTGTGAACGATGTTCTGATTGTTTTCAGTATGGTAGGCCCTTTATGTACGCTGATGATTTTAAAAGTTGCCTATCGTTATAAACCGGTCGATCGCCACATTGTGCTTGAGCTCTTAAAAAGGATCTTCAAGCCTTCGCTCAGTGGTGTCGCACATGGCGCCTTTCGCTCTCTTGGCACAAATGCTCCGTTATGGTTAGTTGTGACAACCATCAGCCTCATCTAAGCATAGACGGTCATAACTTAAATGTGCCCGGGTTTATAACGGATCTGGGCATATCATATTCTAGTAGTCTTAATCTGTCAAAGCACTGCGCCCTGATTGTCTCTAAAGCACGCCAAACCACTGGGTTTATTCTCAGAAATTTTAAAACCCTCAATATTAGGACCAGCCTTTATAAAATGTATGTCAGACCTAGTCTGGAATACTGCTCGTTTCTATTTAGCCTTCTGCACGCGAGTGAACGGAGGAAGATAGAATCAGTCCAGCACTTCTTTACTAAAAAGAGTTATTACTTCAGAGCACAGAAACCTGTCCTACCAACAACGCTGTGAGCTTACAAGCCTCGACACGTTGTGGCTTCGTAGATTACAGAAGGGACTATTTTTACTGTTCAAGCTTTTTAAACGGTTTTACCTTTAACCCCTTACATCCCCTGAGGCAGCTCGATCACTGTCGGCACACCAATCATAGAGATGTATTCTTATTTCTTCCTTTGGCACGCACCGTTAAATACCGTCAGTTTTTCGGTAAACGCTATAGCAATCTGGAATAAACTACCCAGAAGTATTAAAATTCAGCAAAACTATCCTTTGTTTACGAGAGCTGTCACTAGTTTTTCTACATTCAGGACACCTTCCGCGAATTTTTGGGTGCTGATTCTCTGGAAGCTTTTTCCGTTCTGATGGCGTCCACGGACTCTGAATCCTATGCCGGACTTCATGCTGAAGGCAATGTTGCTAGCTCTGCAGTCCGTAATCGGGTTATTCCTCAGTCTACAGCTAGCAGCCGCTCGCCGGCATACTTGCTGCTAGTACAGAAGACCAGATCCACAACACCGAAAGGAGAAGTACTACACTGTGCACCTGTGTCAACACTTCCCTGTCCTAAACTTTAATCTGTTCAACAAGCTGCAGTTTTTTTCTCCTGAAAATACCTTAAAGAACGATCAGGAGTTTTTTTTCACTGTCAGCTGGACCCCATACTGCATATATCCCTTTTGACCTTGCCTGTAAACTGGCAATAAATAAATAAATAAATAAGGTTAAAAAGGAGAGGACGAATAAGCGAATACGGCTGACAGAAAATTTTTAGAAAGCAATATATTATCAAGGGAACTGCCTCAAATACCAGGAGGACCCTTTCAAAAATCACAAAGTTGCGAGTTTGGGAAGGAAACAGATAATAAGGACGTTATATCTTCCGAAATTAAAATGTTTGCGCAATTTGGTTTTGAAAATCGTTAATGTAGATGACAACCTGGTTTAGTGTGTAAGACTATTTCAGGTGAAAGCATATTTGGAGGCAAAAGCTGAGATTGGTTACTTGTGGAGCTAAGGGGTGATGAAATTATCATGGAGGAATTATGGGTGGCATAAGGTCAATCTACCAGAGTGAGAGCGTTAATTCGAGGGGCATTTGGGCTAGAGTTAACATGAAACAGGAAGCAGAGACCAGATTCGAGTCTTCTAACCCACAGAAATTTAGTGTTTGCTAAGCGGCATCCATCCGTTTAAGATATACTGGATCCAGGAAGAGAAAAAATTTTCCAGTAAAAACTCTCTGATCATTTTCAATCTTATAGCGGTTAGAGGCGTTCATCAGCCCAAAGAGGGGACAGCGGTATTCTAGGATGGGAAGAACAAACATGCGGTACAGTCTTCAATTTATTTGCGAAAGGAAGTAATTATTTGATATAAAACCATATATCTGTGCAGCCTTTGCAGAATTTTCGATCTGCATGTGGCGATAATGCTAGTTTATTTATGTAACTAAGAGCTATGTCTCTGATGATTGATCGTTCTAAAAGTGTATTATTTTGAAATACTAGGGACCCAGGAAGCTTGACGGGTCAAATCACATGAAACTACTCTTGTATGGAGAAAATTCTATCTGCCAACCAGAGCTTCAACCTGAGAGCGTCCCGGTCAGCGTTTTAAAGGCGGATGCAAACGATATATTTCCGTCCCTTCTGTAAAAGATATTTAATGTTGCTCTTGAAAGTGAAACTTTCCCTATTTTATGGATTGAATCGCACATACTGCCTATACCCAAACACAGCTGACCTACGTCATTTGACGACTTTAAGCCAAAAAACACTACCAGCATTCTCGAAGATCTTCGAGACCTTGATCAAAGACAAGATGATGCGTCACCTAACAGAGAATAACCTACTTAATGCGGCTCAGCATGGGCTTCTCGAAAAAGGTCTTGTGGAACCTGTCCTCTCTCTTTTTTTGATCATGTTATACAGTCTAGAGACAGCGGTTTTGAAATTTACACCGTTAACTTCGATTTCACGAAGGCTGCGTATGAGACAAAATATCACGAAAATGCGTCAATGAACTTGAGGCCTCAGCATCTTTGGATCCAGAATTGAATTCTGATGATGGTTAGTATCCAAAGAAACGGTAGCATTTTAGACTGTGGACCACCGAATATGTACATCCGAATGACATCATCGTTTGGAGGACTGGTGATATAAGGAGACATCATAGTTCATGGGCGACTCGAGGTAGCGAAAATATAGTTTCAAGAGGGTCACTTAAATTCCCGATGGTCCTTTCTCCGAGTCATGGGGAAAGCTACTGGGAAAAGATGAGGAAAATAAAAGGTTAATAGAATCAGTGTTAAGATATATGTGCCGTCTTCGCTTGAATGCAGATTGACTAGTTAACGACCTTATTTCAATTGGCAAGTTATTCCAAAGAAAACCATACCTAGAAGCAAAGAAGAGAGAGCGTTTATACGTGGAAGATGCAGGGGAGGTATAATAAGTGCAGAATTTCTGAGGTTATAAGGAAGGATAACGGGGGTAATTACAGAAAGCTTGGGGAGGGTTTAACTATTATTTAGTCGGAAAAGGAGACAAAAGCCTGCTTCAAGTCTCCTGAACCAAAGAAATTTTAGCTTCATTAGCTGGCATCTTGTTGAGTAGGAAGCAGTTGAAAGAGTCGGAAATATGAGTTTTTTTGTGAAATGTCTTTGGATATTTTCAATTTTTGAACGGCTAGATTCGTTCATCAAACCGAAGAAAGGACAGCAAAATTCAAGAACGGGAAGTACAAACATACGATAAAGTTTTAATTTAATTTCAGGAAGGTAGAAATTATAAGAAATAAAGCCGCAAATCTAAGCAGCTTTTGCCGTAATTCTACCGACATGAGGCGAAAGATCTAATTTATTGGTGAATCTTAAGCCCAAGTCCTTGATGGAGTAACATTCAATCATAGGGCAACCTTCAAAAATAATAGGTTGTGGCAGCCTTACAGGCCCAAAACTCATGTAGCGACACTTAGTAGGTGAGAACTCCATTAGCCATGTGGATCTCCATGGCGAAAGAGCGTCTAAGTCTGAATGAATTTGTTCTAGGCACCGTTTGGTCGTAGAGTTAGAGAAGTAATACGCGCATTTGAGGTCATCAGCATCAATGAAAGATTAAGAATGTTTAACTATCGATGAAATATCATTTATATACATTAAGAACAACGAAGGACCTAATACGGTCCCTTGAAGGACACCGCTCACAATCGGAGTAGCACTTGAGTATAAGGACCCCACTATAACGTTTTGTTTTCGGTCATATAGATATGCTTTAAATAAAGTCAGTAAGGGGACTACGAAATCCTATAGCTTCAAGTTTAGCTAGAAGTCGTCTATGAGGCACTTTATCGAATGCCTTACTAAGATTAAAATGGATAACTACTACAGATAGATGATCATTACGAAGAGACGTTAGTAGCTTTAGATAAAACCTGTGGCAGGTTTCACAAGGGCGTTCCGGTAAGAAGCCGTGTTGGGAAAAGTTGATAATTTGATTGCTTATGCAAAAATCCGTGATTTGTTTCGCAATTTGTTTTTCCAAGAGGTTAGCAAGAGAGGGCATTTTATGAACACCGCAATAGTTATGAATGTACGAGCGGGAACCAGATTTAAAAACTGTTATTATAATAGAAGTTTTCCAAAAATCGGGGAAGAAACTATTTTCGAGAAATACTGAGAATAACTTGCTTAGTAAAGGTGGAAAATCCCTTAACTTTTTAATAAGTGAGTTTGGAATGTTATCAGTTCCAACCGAATGTAAATTTTTTAGGTGAGCTATGTCTTTTTGAATACATGAAGGCGAAAAATTAATAGATGTAAGAAGCGAATTTGAAAGCAGAGGACTTGTGGGAGTGGGGCTAGTTTCAGTGGTAAAGTGTTTGGCAAAAAAACGAATTTAACAATTCTGCTTCACCCAAATCGTCTGTTACAATTTTTTTGTTACAGTCGAGTAAGGGCGGAGTTACATTCAGACGCTTAGCCGATGACTGAACATGGAAGATTTGAGCAACATATTTGGATGAGCTTGCATCACCTAGTGCCCTAGACTCCTTATGCTTATCTCTCGCGAGCCTTATTGTCGATGCTAATTCAAATATTGGTGCAATCCTTAAATAATAATAATAATAATAATAATAATAATAGTTGTATTTAATGCCGGTTTGTCAGATAAAATATTCAGTGGGAAGAGGCTGACAGTGAAAAGAAACTCCTGAATATATATCATTAGAAATGTTTTTCCTATCTTTATGTTATTCAGGAGAGAAAACTGCCGCCTGTAAGGATAATAGCAATTCAGATCAGGGGAGGGCTAACACAATTGCAGTCTGTATGCAGTCTCTCTGTCTTTGCTAGGAACCGGGATTCTGCCCCAGGCAAGAAAGCATCCGTGTACGGTTGCTCACTGTCTGCTGAAGAAATCAACGGGTGCAGGCGGCAGAGACGGTGCCGTATCCCTCAAGGTAACACCCGGGATCGGGTTCAGATGCCACGCCTTCCGTCGAACAGGAAAACAGATTCTACCGTATCGGTGCCCAGAATACTTGGAAATGAACTGACAAAGAGCTTTTAGATGAATCTTTAAGTTGCTTTCGTAATTTTTTAAGCCTGTTCTGGAGAAAATGCGGAACATTAAAAGATGTATTTGAATAAAAAATCTTAAACGGAATAAAAGCCTGGCTTTTTTCTGTGATTCTCTGCAAAAGCCCACGGAAAAAGTTTGGATCGTTAATTGAGAATATGCTATGCCAATCTAGACTGCTTACGAAATTATTTATTATTTCATGGTTTTTGTTAGCAAATTCGAGGTTATTGCAGTTAACTCAGGTTTCGAAAGAAGGGGGGCTGGAAAAATACAGTGAATTATTGCGTGATCACTTGTAAAAAGATCATGATGAAAATTCATAAAGAGAGGGTGACATCATTTGTAAAAATTAAATCTAAAATGTTGTCATTTCTAGTAACTAAGCGTACCAGTTTGGACATGTTTGAAAAGTTAGTAGTATCGACCAATTTCTGATGTTGAGGCGGAGAGGAATTTGCCTGCCAGTCAATGTCTGGCAGATTAAAATCGCCTACGATTATTTTGACATCAAATTGAGTGTCAGCAACTTTTTCAAATAGTTCACAGAGCTCGCTTTCATTGCCAGAATAACACGCAGGATTATAGACACAGTCAATTACCGCTTTTTATTGTGCTTTTATTGTGTTACTGAAGCAAAGCATACATTTCAAGAAAAGGACGAAATGCTCAGCTGAAAAGGGAAATGTACAAAGGATGACTTAATATAAAGGAGGCAACCACCGCCATGTTTTTCAGCGCGGTCTTGCCGGTACAAATTAAAATTATCTATAGAAAGCGTTGAGTCAGATATAAGAGAGTGAGTCCAGGATTCAGTGATGCACAGCACATCTGGATCAAGCTCAAAGACTACTGTTATAAGCTCAGCCATCTTAGTTACAACTGATCTCGCATTGAGTGAAACTAAGCTGAGCGTATTCCTGAGTTGCAGGTTACGCTCATCAGTATTTATAAAAAATGATAATTTGGTGGCGGAGAAGAAAACTGGAAAGAAAATTGCTCTGGTCTACAATTTGTCGAAATGTTACTGTTAAGAGAACTGAGATTATTGTACAACGGCATATTTGGATGAAAACCTTGGAAGGAAAGGTTATATTGTGGCGTTTGAAAGAAAGGGGGTGGCATAGAAATGAGATTTTGAGGGAAGTTGGCATGAATTGGCGGAAAACGTGCATTTGAAAAAGGAATAAATGATTTCGAAAAGCTGGTAACATAATAAGAAGCGTTAATTATTTGGGGATTTCGGACACTTTTTGGGTTGGAAAGATGCTAACATTAGTGTTCGCAGCTGTTGTAGATGCTGAGGGGTTTGCAGGTTTCCCATCGGTAATGACCTTACTGATTTTAATGCCTGGATTAGCCAATGATTCAGATTTACTCGAATTTTTCTTAGGTTTAGTAGATTTGGCAGCTATGGCAGGCATGGTTTGCTTGGGATGAGAAAGAGGTGGCGTTGACACAATTTCACTCAAACCAGGAACAAGGTTAACGGGTGAAGATTCAGCTGGAATCGAAATTCCTGTCAATCCGGAAGGCCGTGGGCTTGCATTAGCTACAGGACAAACCTCTGAGATAACTTGTGGTATTGAAAGTTTAGACCAAGGCTTCTTGTTTGCTAATGAGAATGAAACCCGACGTTCCATTGGGGTTTTATCCCTACAGATAAACAACTTGTTTTTTTCAAATATTGAGCTGAGTGCTCATGCTTAGAGAAAATAAGGTCAACTTCAATCGCTGAAAAATGTTTAACCAGAATAGGTGGGTTTTTACTACGGGAAGACAACCTTTTAGCTTCAGTGACTTTAAAGTTAAAGCCGCACGAGTAAAGGAAATGAAATGCAACGTCCAGGGGGATGTTACTCTTGGGGACGTTTTTTAAAAGAGAATTGAAACTTCTCTTATGTCGGTCAAGTGACTCAGTACTGACCATGTTAATAAAAGGCTCTTGTTTCATGCATTGTTGAAAAGTGAGTGAAGACAACTTTCCCTCAAAAATGGTACCAAGGATCGTGAATAGAGAACCATATTTAGACATAAAGGTATTAAATTTTTCCAGGGCGTCAAGGTCTTATTTCTTCATGCTTATAGTGGGTTGCTCTAGTGGAAGTTTTACGCGAAGAGGATGTTTGCGTCTAAGCATTGACTGGGGTTTCATATTGATTTTAAATTATAATTATTTTTCAAATCGATAATACGAAAGGAAAATTGACGTTTTGCGTAATAAAAGATGTAATATTTGAAATATGTGTTTTAAGCAAGGCACTGCAAGCAAATATCTGCTAGGTAACGAGTTTAAACTGAAAATAGAATTATCGAAGAGGCTATGCAGGATGAAAAATTATATCAACTGGTATACCAGTTACTGCAAATTATTCTTCGCTGGAAATAAGGTAAACTTACAAAATTTCAACTTTTTTCTAGAATTAACCTTTAGATTCCGTCCTTTTGACGTAAATCTGCGAGAACTTTAAGGAGGCTATGTAGGGTGAAAAAGTTTAAACAATGTATATTTCTCCCTTTTGCAATTGCAATAACTGCAGGTGTGTGCAGCTGATAATGAGGTAGAAATACAACAAATTGTCAATAATTAAGCTAATATTTTCTACAGGAAACGAAGAAATCGGTTGAAAATTCGAGAATTCACTTATCTTTAAATTTGAACCAACCTCATTCGACCTTAACCTTGACCTTTTTCTTTCTTCCTTTGGCACGCACAGTTAGATACCGACAGTATTTTTCGGTAAACGCTAAAGCAATATGCAATTAGCTTCCCAGAAAAGGATGAAAAATTATATCAACTGGTATACCAGTTACTGCAAATTATTCTTCGCTGGAAATAAGGTAAACTTACAAAATTTCAACTTTTTTTCTAGAATTAACCTTTAGATTCCGTCCTTTTGACGTAAATCTGCGAGAACTTTAAGGAGGCTATGTAGGGTGAAAAAGTTTAAACAATGTATATTTCTCCCTTTTGCAATTGCAATAACTGCAGGTGTGTGCAGCTGATAATGAGGTAGAAATACAACAAATTGTCAATAATTAAGCTAATATTTTCTACAGTAAACGAAGAAATCGGTTGAAAATTCGAGAATTCACTTATCTTTAAATTTGAACCAACCTCATTCGACCTTAACCTTGACCTTTTTCTTTCTTCCTTTGGCACGCACAGTTAGATACCGACAGTATTTTTCGGTAAACGCTAAAGCAATATGCAATTAGCTTCCCAGAAGTATCAAAATTTAGCAAAGTTATCCCTCGTTTACGCAAGCTGTCACTAGTTTTCTACATTCAGGACACCTTCAAAAAGGACCCTGAGACCCTAGAAATAATGAAAATATTATAAAAATAACATAATGCAAAAAGTCACAGAGATCCAAATTATATACCATAAGATACGCGAAAATGCTCTCACGTTGGAGCTCTAGTTGGCCGATAGAATTTTCCCATCCAAACGTAGTTTAATGTGTTTAAACTCCGTCAAGCTTCCTGGACCCCGAGTATTTCAAAAAAGTACGCTTATAGAACGATCAACCATAACAGACTAAGGTCTAAGTTACACGAATAAGCTAGAATTATCGTCTTATACAGATCGAAGTTCTGCAAAGGGTGCAAAGATATGTTGTTTTATATCACATAATTTTTTCCTTCCGGAAATAAAGGTAAGACTGTACCGCAAGTTTGTTCTTCTCATCCTAGAATACTGCTGTCCCTCTCTGGGCTGATGAATGCCTCTGACCGCAGTAAGATTAAAAAAGTTCTGAGAGTTTTTACTCGAAGATTATTTTCTCTTCCTGGATCCAATATATCTTATACAGATAGATGTCAGTTTGCAAAAATTAAATTTCTCTGGGTTAGAAGAATCGAAGCTGGTCTTTGCTTCCTCGTTGATGTAAACTCTTGCTCAAATGTCCCACGAATTAACACTCTCACTCCGGTTGATTGACCTTATGCCACTCGTAATTGCTCCATGATCATTTCACCACCCCTTAGCTCCACAACTAACCGTTCTCAGTTTTTGTCACCAAATACTCTTTCACCTGGAATATTCTTACACACTTAACTAGGTTGTCATCTACCTTAGTGATTTTCAAAACCAAATTATGCAAACATTTAACTTCCTGTTTCACGTTAAATCTAGCCCAAATCTCCCACGAATTAACGCTATCACTCCGGTAGATCGACCATATGCCACTCGTAATTCCTCCATGATAATTTCACCACCCCTTAGTTCCACAACTAATCAATCTCAGTTTTTGCCTCCAAATATGCTTTCATATGGAATAATCTTCCGCTGAAAATTAGTTTGTCGACTATATTAGCTATTTTCAAAACCAAATAACGCAAAAATTTAACTTCGAAAGATATAAAGTACTTATTGTCTGTTTCCTTCCCAAACTCACAATTTTTCGATTTTTAAAAGAGTCCTCCTTGTATTTGAGGCAGTTCCCTTGATAATATATTGGTTTCAAAAAATGATTTTGTCTTCCTCTGCAGAGTCAATCTGCGCACTCACTTTTTCTTCCCCTCCTTTTTAACTAGCATCGCCAACTCTTGACAACCTTGATACATTCCTCCGATTTTGCAACACTGATGATGGTCTCCAGGATCTGTTGATGATCGTGGCGGGTTCTGAAGTTTCGCCTCTTTGTTGTTGGACTGTGCAGTCAGCAAGGTCGCATCTCCAAGATAATCTCGTGACCTCTACTTTTCCTCTTTATTTCGACCGTGCTGTCTACGACGAGTTCCTTCTCTTTCACCTCCATGGGTGATATAAACAGTAGCTCTGACTGTTATATTATCTCTCACCGGACAAGGAGCGTTCCGAACCCTCATACGTTGTCAGCAACATCACAATACTATCCCATTGCAATGTACCAATCTTAAAAACTCTAGCTATTAATTTTTAGAGAAGCAGTTTTTTTCTCATATTTTTTTTTAATTGGCGGCTTGCCGAACTCCACCCCCGATTTAACCGTAGGATTTTTTTTTTTAACTGCTTCTTTTCTAGTTCACCTTATAGGCCAAAGATGGTTGACAATTGTTTTGAAAAGGGCAAATCGTTGTGAATCCGATATGCCTACCGTACTACACATTTCTGCTGTTCATATGGTCGCTCACATAGTGCAGCAATTATCCACTTTGTATTTATTTATACCACGATACTAAGTTTGTGATTATGGGGCCCTCTGGGCCTTAAATATACAATTTATTTATTTATATAAAGTCCTTATTATCCGTTTCCTTCCCAAACTCGCAATTTTTGGACTTTGAAAAGGGTCCACCTGGCATTTGAGCCGGTTCCTTTGATATTGCATAGGTTTCTAAATATGTTTCCATTATCCTTTACAGAGTCAATCTTCGCAGTCGCTTTTTTGTCTCCTCCTTTTCAACCTCATAACTAACTGTTGACAGCCTTGATACTTTCCTCTTTTTTGCAAACCTGACGATGGTTTCCGGGATCATTTGATGATCAAGGTGGGTTTCGTTGTTTTCGCCACCTTGTCGGTATATAATGCAGTCAGCAAGGCCGCATCTCAGTCATAATCTCGTGACCTCTACTTTCCCCTCTTCGATTCGAATCTGTTGTTTACGATTAGTTCCTCCACTCTCCCCTTTCTGATGGTTATAAACGGTAACTCTGGCTGTTATATTATCTCTCACCCGACAAGGAGCGTACCGGACCCGCATACGTGGTCAGAAATATCACAATACTATCACATTGCATCGTATCAATCCCATCAACTACAGCTATTATTTTTTTAAATAAGCAGTTTTTCTCCTATTTTTTAAACTGGTGACTCGCCTAACTCAGCCCCCGATTAAACCGTAGAAGATTTTTTCACTGCTTCTCCCCTAGTTCATCCAATATTCGCAAGATTGTTGGCAATTGTTTTGAAAATGGCGAATCATTCTAAATTGGATATGTCTAACATACTGATCATTTCTGCTGATCACATCGTATACTAGTTGTTTCATAAAGCTAGATCAAACATATTCAACACTATATTATCAAATACAAATATGAAGACTGAAGGAGAGCACTAAAATTTTCCTACCGTTGCATTTGTCTTGCTCATAATCGATTTCCACCTTTTAAGCGATCAGTTCAACTAAGTTTTATTAGTTGGCAGACCCTGTAACGGACCACAGTTTCAATAGAATTGTTTGGATGAACCGGGAACAATTTTCGCGCGAATCCTTTATATGAATGGTTTAAGATGGTCGGTGAAGATGGTCGGTGTTCCTTCCCTCTCTTCTGCTAAAATCTTTCCTCGTTACCGCTATCATACCGTCTCGCAGGCCCCTGACCGTCAGCATTTCCATGACCCTCATCCGCATTTGCCAACAGCACTGCAATACCCACCGGTATCTAACTTATCATTCGTGACCACCCACTCCAAATAGATCAATTGTACAGGTCCCCAGTTTCCGCTTGTGTCTTTATACTTCTCTTTTATAGTCTACCATTTGTTATTTTTAACATAGATTCCTTACGTTATAAACTGATTCTCTCCTTCTATCTATCCATGTGTGTCTGATGAAGTGCTTTACGATTCTGCCGAGGTTGTATGGCTAAAGCTGGTCCTAGTGATGTACCTCACAGTGTGTGCTATCCTTGACATCCTCTGACAGTAAAACGCCACACCGGAATCGACTGCGCTCGCATCTGATTGGAAGTGTCTATCCCTTCGAATCGACCACAGAAGTTTCTACCTTTGTTGAAGGAATATTCTCGAAAGTCTATAACAGTAAATTCTTGACCCTTAAAATTATTACCCAGGTACATTTCATCCCAATTCTGTTAAGCTGTTTTATTTTCAAATTTTGCTATTTCTAAACCTTGCAATGCAGTTTTTTATACTTAAAACAAACTCCTCTTTTTGATCACTGATATTTAAGCATATAACCAAAAAAGCTAGTGGTTACTGAAAAGAGGAGTTTGTTTAAGTTTTTTTACTGTGTTCTAAAGATTCGACGGCACCCAAGAAGTGCCCAATCAGAAAACCTATTTGTGAGGCCACATGAAGGTGCCGTAAACTCTTCAAAAATGGTCAGTGTCAAAGGTTACAAATATCCTTTTGATTGCATATAATACTCCCATGACATTGTTTTGCGGCTTTGATGCACTGCACTGCTGGTTTCATCTTGCTCTGTATCCAAACCCCGAGATCCTTCTGTGAAGATTTAGCAGGAAGAGTGCTGCCTTTTATGTGCTATGCCTCGACGCTCTCATTTGAGTGGTTGTTGGTTGGACGCAGACGAAGGACGGCAAACTTCTGCAAGTTACACTCGGGAATAAACTTGGAATAACCTACCTGAGGCAATTGTTATGTCTCAGTTTATAGATACATTCAAACATCAGCTTGACATACATATGTTGCAGCAACACGAAGACTATGTGACTACTTAACCTTAACAATATAAGTGTACCACGTAAATCTACCTGCATTCACTTGACTGTAACCTCTTTACTTGCGTCTTATTCTTGCTATTTTTATGTAAAAAATACGGATTTCAAAGGCATAAACTTATTTTCCTCAAATTCACTGAACTGATCTGAACTGTAATCAACCAATTCAATGGTATGCGCTATCTAGTGAGCATTGCAAGTTTTCGATGAAGACTGCTTTTCTAAAGTCTTTGGTACGTTTGCAAGGCCACATCTTGAATATGTGATTCAATGCATAGCGAAGGTGGACCCAGCAAGATTACAACCTGCTCAAAAGTGTCCAGCGACAAGCTAAAAAATTAGTAAGAGTTCAAGGTGAAGTGCCCCATGAGATCCACCACAATAACCTGAAGCTCTTTCTTCTGAGGTTAAGGCAGTTGCGCGGAGACTTGATACAAACCATCCGTATCATGCGTGGCATGGATTGTGCCCTCCTGTGTGATGAACGTTTCCAACTTGCCACTACGACTAATCTCCTAGGTCATCCATTCAAATTACGTGTGCCCCAAAGAAGATTGGATGCAAGGAAGCATTTTTCACCAACCGTGTCGTGGAACCGTGGAATAACCTACCTGAGGTGATTGTTATGTCCCAGTCTGTGTATACATTCAAAAATTGGCTTGACATATACGCTGCAGCAGCACGATGACTATGGGACTACTTAAAATAAGGAAAAGCGGATGTTTCACATGAACTATCATCACCAAGGCCTCTTAAAATAATTCTTGAAAATGATGTTCAGGCTTCACGCCTCTTAGAACGGAGAACGGCTCTCCGTAGCTCACACAGGGATGTGTTTTTTTCAGCCGGATTACGAACCTAAGGAAACGTACAAAATGTGGATGCTGAGAGCAGAACTGAAGAGGAGGACCGAGCAGGGGGAAAATGGCTCCAAATAAAGGACGGGGAAATAAAAGTGATAAAGAGGTCTTTCTTATGGCAGACCCCGTACATAATCAAGGTGGATTCTCGCCGAGACGGAGGACACTAAATACGATGTACCCAACTGTACAGAGCTTGAATAATACAAAGAAGGCGCTCCCGAACTCGGATGACGACCACTCATCAGAACACAGCGTCGGCGGGATTGACACCAGTTCATCTCGGAAAACAATTACAGACTCTAGTATTCAATCGCGCGAAATGCGCAGAAGTCTTTATGGAGGAGTTACCCAGTCTAAATTGAGATTTTTGTATACCAATGCTCAGAGTCTCCTATCGAAAGTAGATGAACTCAAAGCATTAGTATCAGACCGAACCCCGGATATCGATGTTATTACGGAAACGTGGCTCAAAGCCGAAATCGCGGATAGCGAGGTTTCGATTGATGGATACCAACTTTTTCGAAAAGACAGAGAAAATAGAAAGGGAGGAGGAGTGACCGTATATGTTAGGACAGGAATCTCGGCAGTCGAACGAGCACAATCCATCTTCCCTGAATATGAATTTCTCTGGATAAAGATTAAAAAGGAGTGTTCACAGAACCTACAATTCTTGACGATCTACAGACCACCGAACATTCCAAGTGCAGCTGATGAGTCCCTCCTCCATTTGCTCAAGGAAGTAGCATGTCACCAGGAGGTGCTTATTGCTGGAGATTTCAATGCACCTATAGTAGATTGGGTTAATCTGACAGTTGATGGTTCACCAACTTCCTTCGGCCACAAGCTAATGGATCTCACTCTCGACCAACCTCTGGTACAGAAGGTTAACATTCCAACGAGATTAAGAGAGAACCAGAGAGCAAATTGCCTGGACCTTGTATTTACGAAGGACTTCTCTAGCATTGATGAAGTGTATTCTATTGCACCCCTTGGTAAGAGTGATCATAGTACGCTGATGTCGGATTACTCACTTTATTCTCAGCGCCAGAATGGAACGGAATGCAAGCGAAATATATGGAAGGCTGATTTTAACGCGATGAGGAAAGAACTGATGTCTATGAGATGGGATTGTTTGCTTAAAGGGAATCCAGAGGATGACTGGCTATCATTTAAGACAGTCTCACTCGCTCTGATTGAACGCTTTTGTCCAGTGAAGGTGCAAAAAATAATATTCGCCCCGTCTGGTTTACAAGAGAACTTAACAGGCAGCTAAAGAAGAAGAATAAAAAATGGAAGGTATTCAGGAAAACAGGGTCAGCAGAGCATCTCAAAGAATTTCGTCATCAAAGAAACGCTGTAAAAAGAATGATCCGTCAGGCAAGGAAGAACTATGAATCAAGAATTATTCAACAGGCTGAATATAAACCAAAAAATTATTCCATTATATCAATAGCCGACTAAAAAACAAGGACCCAGTAGCAGTACTCATGGATGGTAATGGTCTTGAAGTCGTTGAAAATTGCGACAAAGCCGAGTACTTAGGTCGGTTTTTTGCCTCGGTTTTCACTAGAGAACCGGAACTTCAGCTTGACCACGTTAACAGTGCTGTTATAGACGCCGGTCCAGTGCTTGAATATATAATCTTCCAGGAACCTCTCGTGGAACTAGAACTGTGAAATCTGAAAGAAGCGAAGTCATCTGGTCCGGACGATATACCGGCCAAGTTCTTGAAAGAACTGGCCAGCGAACTGTCCAAACCACTAGCGCATATATTTAATCCGTCATTTGAATCAGGGAAACTGCCATCCGAATGGAAGGCAGCAAATATATACCCCATATGCAAGAGTGGTGCTCGATCTAATGTGAACAATTATCGGCCTGTCAGCCTTACCTCCATTTGCTGTAAAATAATGGAATCAATAATCAAGAAGGCAACCATGAAGTTCCTTGAGGAAAACCAATTACTCTCAGATCTCCAGCATGGCTTCAGACAGAATCGCTCCTGTCTTTCTAGTTTATTACTCTCCACAGAGCAGTGGACTAGTGAACTGGACGAAAATGGTAGGGTTGACGTCATATACACTGATTTCAAGAAGGCGTTTGACAGTGTCCCACACAAAAGTCTCATCTACAAATTATCCGAAATCGGCATAAGAGGAATGCTGCTGACATGGATTGCAGACTTTCTTACAGATAGATTGCAAACTGTGTTCGTCGATACCTCGAAGTCAACACCTACTCCGGTTCTAAGTGGTGTCCCCCAAGGCTCGGCATTAGGGCCGTTACTCTTCTTAGTGTACATCAACGACTGTGTCGACGACCTGGATTGCAGCGCCATCATGTTTGCAGATGATGTTTAATTGTGGAGGGTCATCAGATCTGATTTCGATAGGCACGCACTTCAAGAGGATCTCAACCGTCTTAGCAGCTGGTCTGCTCGTTGGCTCTTAAATTTTAACATAGGGAAGTGTGTGGTCCTAAGACTGCGTACAAGAAGGACCAGTGAGGAGGATGATTCCTACCAATACATTCTCAATGGGCAGCCCCTTTCAATTGTTGAGGAAAAGAAGGACCTCGGTGTTCTAAAAAAACTCCTCACTTAAACCATCTTCACAGTGTTTAAAGGCAGCTTAACGCGCTACACAGGTCTTATTTGCGCTCAGACGTGGATTTGCGCAGATTGATAAGGAACTATTCCGAAAAACCTACGGAGTATTTGTTCGATCTCACTTGGAATATGACATCCAGGCCTGGCGTCCGTGGTTTAAGAAGGATTATCTATAGCTGGAACGAGTGCAGGCGAGGGCTACGAAGATGGTCAAGAATCTAAGTCATCTGCCTTAGGAAGCCAGACTGGTTGAACTTGATTTGTTTCCTCTAAATTACAGGCAACTACGAGGTGACCTCATCCAAACCTACCGGATTGTCAGAGGCCGCGATTGTGCCCTAGAATTTGCTGACTTCTTCGAATTGGCTGGGACGGAACATCTGCGGGGTCATCCCTTTAAACTACAGAGGAAGTTTGTCCACACGGAAGTCCGTCGGAACGCCTTTCGCAGAGGGTCGTTGGAGCATGAAACGGACTCCCTTACGAGGTGGTCCTTTCAGAAACTGTTGACACATTTAAATTCAAACTAGATACTCATTTTCTGAGAAACTATTGTCAATATAATGAAGATTGTGTAAACAGTGGCAGATTGCGACTGGCTCACACATATCGATGACCCTACATTTTCATTTGTCAGAGATATCACTGTAAACGTTTGTACTATTGACATTTTTGCATGTGAATAGGGAGCTCAAGGGCGAAAGCCTACTTCCCTCAATAAAGTGACTTAAAGTGACTTAAATACCATTGCAGTACGTAGCTCTGCTTACATTCAATTGACCAAAACTTCTTTGAATAGCTTCTTAATCTTTAGATTTAATGTAAAAAAGAGGGAGTTCAAAGGCGTTAACCTAAATTCCCCAAATACACTGAACACTGAACTGAACCGAAAGTTAATTTTAGACGAATACTGACGTAGCGTGCGTAAGTGCATCCGACGGGAACCTGAACTATGCTGCTTAACAAACAAGGGCTCAACAGGCACAGGTTCGAGCAATGTTCCTTCCTAAATGACATGATAACGCACGACAGCCCGTACGTCTGCATAAGAAATGTAAGTAGGCCTATATGTACACAATTCTTTCGAGTTTATGTCAACAAACACAAAAATTTCCAACTGTAGAACAAGACTTTGTCTGGATTATGGCAGCCAGTTGAAAATCAGTGTGAATTCAACGGTTTGAGTGGATAACCCGTTTCCAAAATATAACAAGAAGGCAAGGTACACTTCCCATGTTACTCAAACGCCCAATTGCATCTTCTAATTCAACGATAAAACCTAAAATTTTGCACATACAGAAATCCTCGGAATTACTCGGACACTGGTTCTCCTGTCTTCATCGCCATCATCATGACCAGAAACGACTGAGGAACCCGTCGACACTGCCATAAAGATTCGATGAGCCCGTGAAAAACCAATGAACGACAACCTTCATCGACCAATAGAAGACGTTGCGGGATTTAAAAGTATATATAGACCACCCCGCGGACTTTTCGTCGCACTGTTCAATCTTATCGGCCCTTGTGATCATCGTTCGCATCGTGATGCAGCTTGAAGGTCAGAATCAAAGTCCCGCTGCCATTACCAAACAAAAGGTCTTGTATAAGTTAGTGCAAATTTTCATATTACAATGCATCGAAGGAGTGTATGTGAATTGAT
Organism: Schistocephalus solidus; assembly: GCA_017591395.1. NCBI lineage: Eukaryota > Metazoa > Platyhelminthes > Cestoda > Diphyllobothriidea > Diphyllobothriidae > Schistocephalus > Schistocephalus solidus. The sequence continues at coordinate 169,947 of WEDG01004495.1, forward strand.
CAAGCGATTGGATGGCGTATACAAAAACGGAAAACTTTTAAAGACTTTATTCAGCTACGAAGCCTATAGTTATAGATTACGGTAAATACTTTTTAAGCTTATTTCTCAGACTTAAAGTGCTTATACTGAAGCTTTTAATGGCAGACCCTGTCTCTTATGGCAACAAATGTGAGGAAATTTTATGGCGGAAAGTGTTTTTATGAGCCCATTCACTTATCAAAACTGGTCTTCAGGGTAAGTGCCTTGTTGCTAATATGTGGCCAGGGCGGAGATTCAAGCTTCCATTCAGCACAGTTTGAATCAGCTTTTAAAATGCACCTATCAAGTGCCCTCGGCTTCTATCGAACACTTTTTCTGCGTTTCCAATCCGCGTATTGGAGACAGGACATATGGAGCCCTACATGGTCACTAATCGAGCTCCAAAGTCTCTCTCGTAATAAATATAATACGACTAAGAGTACCCATTAGAGCCAAACTCTTCCCATGTTTCGACGGAGGCCTCCGAATGGGCACAGAAATTGTGCCTTAGAATCCTTGTTTACATTGGCGATTTATGTATATAATTTTAGTAACCAAATCTTTTTAGATCGTTATCACTTGGAAGTTGGAGATTTGTATTCTAGAAGACTGGCCCACCACTACTACCAATTGGCCACTGTTGTGGATGCCAGTAATGGTATGTTGTGTGACTTTTGCTCATTTCGTTCCAGTTACTTTTCGATTAATACTGCAGTTTTTTGCATCTTTTTTTGCCACAATCTCTGTCTTTAATTTCAATCACTTTCATGGTCATACTATCGTTGTAGCAAAGTGCTAACCTTCGATATTTATGCTGATTTTCATTCAAAGACGTAGAACCAGGCCTAATTCAACGTTCTCATAATTAACTATACTTTCCCAACAGCTACTCTTCCCTCTCCCATAAACCAGTCGAGCCGTTTGGCAGGTTAGTGACAAAATTGAACTCTGTGGAGGTGGGGAAAAATCCCCTCTAGCTCGTTCCATAGGCCCATGAATGGCGGCCCGTTCATAATCACCGACACTAATGACAAGGGTCTGAAGTGGACAACTTTGATGTACACTACTAAACTTCTGCTTGCTTGAAATCACGCCTAAACCTCGCTGCTCAATCTATCTCGGAGATCCCCGATCAGTTGGTACTACTGTTGGCCGTGCTTACTGGTCACGTACCAGCCTTTTCTAAGCCCCCCAGTTAATATGGAGGTGTTAGACGTTCGTTCTAATGTCGTCTGCTTTGCTTATGGGCACCCATGTCAACATCCCTGTAAAAGAGTAGTTCCGAAAAGTCCATAACAATCAGCCCTTCCTGGTCGCCTATCGTAATAGGATTTTGTTTAACATGGCACAAGCGTTTATCATATCCATCGGATAAATTAATTGTGCCCGAGGTCGGTTTCTCCCATTTCATCCCTTAATACAATTCGAAAGGGGGTTAGGCAGAAATGGGTTTGGTCACCTAACTTTGATAAATTTCCCCGGTCTCCACACCGCAGATGAGCTTTGCCAAGAGGACAGCCTTTTATACCATTTCCGAAAATGAAATTATCCAAACTTTGTTGTGTATCCGCGTCGTTTTCGATGTCCAATACACGACAGTTCGACCGTCGTTGTCCAAAGATTTCCACCGTATGCTCCACGGAAACGTGGTGCAGGGACGGCGACTTGTGCGTGATTTAGTTTAAAGTGATAGTAGAATTGCGCTGCATCTACCAAAATCTCTCCTCCCCCACCTGAGCCCGTCGTCAGGACAGAGTCAAGAAGACCGGAGGCAGGAGAAGATGCAGGTGGATGGCGCGGCAGGCGCCGCCCCTTGGCGTACCACCACACCTGGCTCGGATCCCACGGAGTGGGAGTGCCATAGAGACCACATTAAGAAGGAGTCATTGCAGCCTGACTGTCATTCTACCAGTCAGCCACTCCACACAAAACACACATTGGGCTGACCACGTGTTCCAAGATATCCCGTCAGCTGGCAACCTCCCAAACCACGGCTTTTAGCACACCGTGATAGTTTCAAGCGCTTCAGATTGTTTTTAGTGAGGAAAATGCGCTGAGCCATTCAGCTCATGCTCTCCCTCACCCCCACAATCAGACCACCGTCCGAGCAGGTCAGTTGTCTGATGCGGAAGTGGACGCATCAGCTGGTGACCTCGTCTATGTGTACTACGTACACAACCTGCCCCCTCTAACCAAAAGCACTAGGATTTCACACAACAGGGGGTTGAACGGCTTACATCTCGCATGTGTGACATAGCCAGAGGTCACGTTAAGAAGGAGCCATCGCAGCCTGACTCTCAGACCACCAGTCAGCCACTCCTCTCAACACACATTGGACTGACTGCGGGGTCTGAGTGTAATTGTCAGTTGGCAACATGCCAATCCATGACGCTTATCGCCCCGTGATATTCTGAAGCTCAGATCACACATACAACGGAGGAGTCACATGGAGAAAGATCCGAGGATCATACTTGCCTCTTAATCAGCTATGCAGACTGAGAGCATGTTTTTTGGTGTTGCGTGTAATCATGTGTGGTGCAGAGGCTGATGGGGAGAGATGTAGTTTTGTTGTATAGCCGGCGGTGTTCTTCCGCAGGTTTTCATGGAGACGCATGTGACCTAATAGGTCCATGCGGTGTGTGGATGTGCGTGGGCAGGGCGGACAGTTGAGTTGGGTGCGGCGGGTGTATGTTGGTGCTCCTGTCACTGGTTCACCGGTCTCTGTGCGATGGATTCGCAAGTGAACGACCAGGCCGATGCCTTCTGTGCATGTGCTGTGACAAAAAAAGACAATATAGGTTTGGAGATGCTGTGTCTGCGGGGGCTCTGCTGCTGGTACTGGTAGTCGAGCTCATGGGAGGAATATGAGAAGTGTTGATGGGTGCGCAAGATGTGCTCGCATCGCGATGGATTTCGATTTCGTGGAAGCGCATGTGACCGAGCAGGCCCATGCGATGAGTGAATGCGCGTGGGCTGTGAGGGCATTGGAGGCGGCGGCCTCTGCTGTGTGTTGGTGCTACTGAGGTGGTGGGAGTGGGGCAAGTGGTGTTCGTCGCCGTGATCGGCGCAGAGAGTGGAGGAGGGAGGATGGTGTCAGTGATCGGGGGTGGTGGGCATCGATGAAGTTGTTATCAGTGGTTGGGGTGGTCGTGGTCGTGGGGTCTGAGGCACATGTGACAGAGGTTGATATTGTGGGATTGTTGTTGCTTTGAGTTTAAAGATGTCCGACAAAACCGATTCGCGCGCGTAATGTGCGTTGACAGCGTGGGCACGTCGACAGGACTTGAGCATTGGCGGTGTTGATCCGCGGTGCTTGTGACTTGCGAGCCGCCATTTTGGCCTTAGCAGCGGGGATCCAGTTAGCCTAATAGATTGCTGCACTAGTCTTCACGGATCTTCTCCCTGCCGGTCTATCCTGGGCGAGGTCCTCCCAGGTCGCCGGGTTGATTTGCAGTTGCTTCAGAGATTTCTTCAGTGTCCTTTTAGCGTCGTTTTTGACCTTCCTGTCGGCGAGCACCCGTAGTGACATCTCCGTAGAAAAGTCGTTTGGTTAGTTACTCATCGCCCATTCTCACAATCTGACCGCTCCATCGCAGTTGCACATGCCTCAGCAGGGCGTGGATGCTGAGGATTCCGGTCCGCTCCAGGACTTCCGTGTCCGGGATCCTATCTTGCCATCTCAGCTTCAGTATTCTGCGGAGACAGCTGAGATGGAAGTGATTCAGATTCCTGGCTTGGTTCGAGTTGAAGATCCAGGTCTCCGCTCCGTAAAGGAGTTTCGTCAAGATGACGGCCTTGTTTGGTGTTCAGATGGAGATTCCACGCGGAGGCCTGCAGGCGGCCGAAGGCCTGACTGGCTCTGGAGATCCGTTGAGAAACCTCGCCATCGATTCTCGTGTTGCGTGACAGCGTGCTTCCCAGAAAAGCAAAGGTTTCCACATTTTTGAGTTGAGTGCCGTTAACATTGATTCAGGGAGCATTGTATTCCGCGCTGGGTGGCGGCTGTACTGATTGAAAAAGTTTTTCATTTCATTGCGGTCCGCATACCCCTGGATTTCCTCAGCATTTCGGATCATCCAGGCATCCTGCATCCCGCAGGCGTTGCTGTACAAGGTGCCGGCATCTAAAAAAGGCTGCTTTAATGGCGTCAGTCCAAAGGTCCGTGTAGGCTTTGTGTAGTCCATTCTGCTCCGCGAGTAAGTTGCTGACGTCGGCGTCGTTGTCGTCAAACCAGTCCTGGTGTTGATGGCGTTCGCGTCCGAGGACTTCGAGAGCGGATGACTGGATGACGTTTCGCAGTTGACACCATCGTGTCTCCACGGCAGCGTTATTATTTGGAGCATGCAGGTCCTCCAGTTTCTGGGTTTTCTGGTTGCTGAAATCAAATTTAACAAAAAAGTATTTAACTTACCTGGCGGCCTCTTACCATGGGGCCTTCGTCGGGGTTGAAGTCAGAGCTCTATCTTGGAGATGACCAGGCGGTGATCCGTCGAATCATCGGTGTCGCAGATCACCTTGGTCATCAGCACGTCCTGTCGATCTCGCCTCAGGACGAGAACATAGTCCAGCAGCTGCCAGCGCCACGTGGCATTCTCCCGCGTCGGAAGACGGTAGAAGGTGTTGGTCAGCAGGAGACGGTGTTCCGCACAGGTTCACAGAAGAATGAGGCCGTTATTGTTACAGATACCGAGACCGTGGGGACCTAGCACTATCCGCCAGGCAGCATGGTCTTCCCGACGCGGGCGTTGAAGTTACCAAGGAAAATTAACTTGTCCATCTTCGGCACAGTCGCCAGCAGGGCGTGGAGATCCTCATAGAATTTGTCCTTCGCCGCATCAGAGCTCATCATTGGGGGAGCGTAGGCGCTGATGATGGTGGCGAACGCTTCTCCCCGAAGAGGCAGGCAGAAGCTCATCAGGCGATCTTTGATATCCTGTGGCAGACAGGGCACACGTCCCATGATGTCGTTCCGGATGGCAAAGGCAACAACAGCGTCGCGTCGCTCTGCCTTTTGCCGGTCGCTCCAGAAGAAGGTGTAACGGGCACCCACCTCCTCCAGCTGACCCTGCTCAAAGAATCGGGGTCTCGCTGAGAGCAGCAATGTCCACCTTGTAGCGCGCCAGTTCCCGAGCGACTAGCGCCGTCCTCCGTTCCGGCCGGTTGCTCTTAGGATTGTCTAAAAGGGAACGAACATTCCAGGCTGCTAGTGTGAGTGGACTCACCTGAGCAGCCTAGAGGGTATGGCACGGGGGATGGGGACGGGGAATATTGTGGCTTGTTTGACCCAACGTCTAATACAAAACAATCGGCAAATAGCGCGTAATTTTTCCTGGTCTTTGGAGTCTTTGTGCTCACTTGAGAGCTACGGCCGTTGAGTATTTTCTCTAGGCTTAGTTGCTTCTCTGTAGGTGTCTATCAGCTTAGGGCTTGTTTCATCTCATTTGCCTCCACGGATGCTTGTTATCTTGACTCAATATCCATGATGTGTCTTGCCCCGTTGTCACGAGGCCGCCTTATAGCCTAAGTGAACCGTTCCGTACAGAACTATTTCCTCACGAATGTCCGAATACCACCCCTATTTTCGGTCTTGAGGATTAGAAAAATCCACGATGTTGGTGTAGACGCCGATCCCAATTTCGTAACAGTTCATGCAATTACCGAATGGAGTGGATCGTATCGATGCTTCCGTGGTTCATCCACGGCTTACGTCGGGCCTGAGAAAGAGGCTTTTGCTTAGAGTACGGATTGAAACACTTGGACAGTACTAGAACGCAAATATGGCAAAGAGTACTGATAGCAGAGACTGCCTGACAATTATTTCAGGTGTATCAGTTTTATTTTATGTTGCATTCTTGAACTATTTACACTTTTGTCCTTCTCACCGCATCTTATGAAACAGTAGGGTAAGCTAGACCTTTAGTTAAGGACCACCGTACTGGTTGACTTCCCTTGGAATTACGTTCACAATCCGTGGCTTTTCCACCCCCACGAGCGTTTGAATTCAGCTTTGATACCCGTCTGCATTCAACCAGGTCCAGTGCTTCATACCATGTTTCATTTATTTTTCCTCTCTGAGCCGTCTCCGTGGTTGAATTGACTTTCACCTTTTCCAGCCGAGTAGGCGGTCAGTCCCACACATTGTCTTCGTCACATGTCAGAACGGCGTAACTTCCTAGTGAGCATTTAGTCCATTACTTTTCACCAAAACGGTCAACAACGCATCCATCTTGCCTCCTGGTGATGTGAAAACTGAAAGGTGTTGGTAACCAGTAACTTGTGTTCTGCCAGGACCTCAAGTGGTATTCACTGCTTTTGACGCGTCTACTTGATCCCGCACTCTCTCCCGAGTGACATCTCCTACGCCGACTCGGTCGTTAAGAGGTCGGGTGTTGTGGCTGATCTGAAATAGGACGTTCTTGGCTTGCCAGAACACGGATATTTCTTGTATACCGACCCAACCAGACTTCACACCAAACCAACCAACCAAACACCAACTAAGTCTTACTGGCTACCGATTTAAAGCGCAACTCTGAGCTGTTATTGGGTTTGCAGAGGAAGTGGGTGACACATTTTCTGAGCTGCAGATAGGGATCAAGTTTCAGGTGAGGGTCGAACGAAGCTACAGCTGCGTGCACCGAAATCTATGAAGCGCTCCATCACTCCTACAAAATTAAACTCTTACCTTGACGCCGCGTACGCGTCCATCACCACAACTACCACCACCACCACCACCAGCCCCACCACCACCATCACCACCACCACCACCACAAATAACACTGCGGATTTTCACCTGGCATTTGATACAATTCGGTTTTTAATTATCTCCCGTTCCCTTTACTAAATCACTCTTGATATTCTGCTGGCTTTTTATTCACAGAGATGACTCTCTTGGCGATTCGCTTCAGATTCTATCTTTCGGTTGATCATCACTGTTGTGAAACTAACCGCCGCGTCATCGTTTTCCTATGCGAGATGCTGATGGCCTTCTAACCTGTCTCTTCGAACTTTTCTTTGTTTAGGTTGGCCACATAATCAGCTAGGTGTTTTGGATGTCGGGCGGTGTTATGGCCTTAATTCTGTGTATCATTACATGCGAAGTATTATGTCACGAAATCCTTTCGATGGAGCGAAGAGAAACCTAGTAACCATCCTTCTACGAAACGAAGAGCGCTACGTTAATCTGATGAACAAGAGACACCCAATGCCAAGCCTTCAATCGCAAGTTTATAATAGAAAGGCCGCAATAAGGTTTGTTCACCCATCTGTTATTAACTGAACATTTTTCATAGACTTAAAATTTCCTAACGGATAATTTAATCATTATTACTTTGCCATTGTTATTGTCTGCCCGTCGCATCATGTGTCCTAGAATGAATGAAAAATCCTATTCTTTAGGCTTATTTTGTATAAACTGACGTCTTTTGTATTTGGTACCTGAGTTTTCGAGCAATTTCTACTTTTGAGAATTTTTTAAGACACTGGCATGATTTCTCGCGTCGCCAAGTACATGCACGTCTGTTAATATTTTTCCCGAGTCTACAAGTATATATATGCAGAATTATATTACCGGCAAAGACAAGGGAGACTGGAATGGCCATTTCTGGCTTATTAGCCGTCATCAGCCAGCCATACCCAACCCCAGGTGCTGCGGTTGCTAGTGTATGCATGGCAACTTGAGACAGGTGGTCTCGTCTCTTTACAGCCAACTGATGTTGCTGCGGCGCCCGAGGCTCGAACTCGCGACCTGTTGGGCAGAAGTTCAACGCTCTACCCACTGCGCTCTGAGCTCGTTGTCTTGCCGGTTTCGATCGGGATATATTAACAGTAATAGTTGGGCGCTCACCGATCGGTTACAGGACTCACTCGTCCTGTTGTGTCTTGGGGCTCACTCTATAGCCCCATTAGCTGCTGCAGAGCGGCTAATGATATTACCGGCAAAGACAAGGGAGACTGGAATGGCCATTTCTGGCTTATTCGCCGTGATCAGCCAGCCATACCCAACCCCAGGTGCTGCGGTTGCTAGTGTATGCATGGCAACTTGAGACAGGTGGTCTCGTCTCTTTACAGCCAATTGATGTTTATGTACGCGTGTAGAGACCGATTTTGCATGCATGCGACAAAACACACATTGTTGGCTTCTGCCCATCGAAGAGAGGCCGGGAATTCTTAGAGGTCAGTCATTCTGATCATTCGTGTGTTAATCGGCACATCGAATTGGATGCCGTGTCCAACAATCTCAAGAAAAAGTGGAAAACGTGGTAGCCAATCCGAATGAGATGACCAGCCATAATGATAGCTATTGGCAGGACTGAATCAGCAATATCGATTATCTGGCAGGTTTTAAATTTTAACTGTTTTTTTGCACACTTACCACAAGTCTGACGACGACCTGGGGAAACAGAGTCAAAAATTTACCTAATAAAGTTACTTATTATTTTCAAAAGAACTTCTTTACTTCGAATTATATATATATATATATATATATATATATATCCCGGGTGTGCCACACTTGGGATTAGGTATGACTGGCTGAGGACGGCTAATAAGCCAGAAATGGCCATTCCGGTCTCCCTTGTCTTTGTCGGTTCCATTTCATATATATATATATATATATATAAACTTAAATGCAAAAATTTCTGAAAGTCGTCCCCCAGCTCGTCAGATTTTTGGATGTTTACAGGAAAAATGAATAAAAATTAACTAATCAATCATGTGCAAAAGAGTACTCTACAGTTGGGCTATATCTGCGCCAGTACGCATTAAGGGAATTTTGTCATGCCGCTTTGATTGGGTTTGCACGTTTGAATTTTTCCCTCCAAATTTTGGCCTCCAAATCGATATGCCGATTGATGCATGCCTCATCTGCGTGCTTTGCATCAAGGCATTCGCGGCCTTTTCTGATTGGGCTGGTGCCCACAATCCGAATGATCTCCCACGTGAATTTCTGCCTGAGGTCCAGTTTGTGCATGATCGCCTGGGACAGATGGTTTCGTCTTCTGACTGAAACTGATGTTCATGTATGCGGGTTGAGAAGCATTTCCATGTTTGCTCACAATAAACGGTATCACAACTGAAACATACGTTAGCTCCACCGTCATAGTCCGACGGTGTCCACTGTATTCTTCAGAGAAGTGTGCTGCACGAACGGTGAATTGCGCTGGATAACAGTGAAAGTAGACTTGCACTGTATCTACCTCACTCTGCTCCTCTCCCCCACCTGGACCCGGTGCCAAGATCGAGTCCTAAAGACTAATGGGAGAGTACGCAGGCCCACGCACTGTCGTCCAACATCAAGCAAAAGCACAATAACATAGGAAGGGGCGGCTCGGATCCCAACTGAGTGGGAGTGCCATAAAGAAGACATAGAAGGAGACATTGCAGCCTGACTCTCAGTCTGCCAGTCGGCCATTGCGCAAAAGCGAACACGCGGGGCTGACCACGTTGTCCAAGTTATCCCGTCAGTTAGCAGCCTTCCAACCTACGGCTTTTAGCGCACCGTAATAGTTTCAAGCGCGTCAGATTGTTAATAGTGAAAAAAATGCGCTGAGCCATCGACCTCACTCTCTCCCTCACCCTCACAATCAGAAAACCTTCTGAGCCGGTCAGTTTTCTGATGCGTGAGTAGGCGCATTGGCTGATGGGCCGGTGTACTCGTCTACGAGCGCCACAGCATGACCTGGCCCCCTTAACGCACACACCAGGATTCGCAAAACCAGGGGGTGAGAAGGAGCCATCCCCGTGTGGCTCGCCGTCCACTGGTGAACCAAATAACGAACAACACACACTGGGCCGATGGCGTAGTCTGATGTAAGTGTCAGATTGGCAGCCTTCCAAGCCAGGGTTTCTAGATAACCGTGATATTCTCAGGTACATGGTGATGGTGAGGGTGTTGTGTATGTATTGGTGCAGGTACTGTGCATGATGTGATTTAGTCTAGGGTGGTTTACCGCCGGTTATCGTGGAGATGCATGTGACTTAATGGGCCCATGCGGTGTTTGAATGTGCGGGAGCTAGAGGGAAGTGGAGGTGAGCGCAGCGACTGTACGTCGCAGCCCCAGGCACTGGTTCACCAGTCTCTGTGCGATGTATTCGCAGGTGATCGACCAGGCCAATGCGTGAGGTGAAGTTGCGGGCGCAGTGAGAGCAGAAGTCGGGAGAGGCTGTCGGTTTGTCGTTAGTGATAGTGGTGGTGGCAGTGGCGGTGAGCATGGCAGGAGCGGAGGGTGGGCGTGAGGTATCGGTGCTGTCTACGTTGCGGTGAATTCCGCTGTCCTGGATGCACATGTGACCGAATAGGCCCATGCGGTGAGTGAATGCGCGTGGGCAGTAGCTGCGGCGATCTCTGCTGTGAGTTGGTGCTCCATGCACTGATTTCTCAGTCTCTCTGCGATGGATTCGCTAGTGACCGAGCAGGCCGATGCGTGAGGTGAATGCGCGATCGCAATGAGGACAGATTGGGACTGAGTTTCCATCGCAGGTGGTGGTGATGTGTGCGGGGAAATCAGTTGATGAGTTTTGGGATGTGGCCCCTTTGACGGTGGGAGTGGGGGCATTGGTGCCAGAGGTTACCGTCGAGGATTTAATTTTTTTTGCATTGCCTCCGAAGGTGTTCGATCAGGCCGATTCGCGCTCGGAAGGTACGTTGACAGTGTGAGCATTTCGTGAGGTCTTGGACATTGGCGGTGTTGGCCCGTGGTGCTGGTGACTTTTGCGCCACCCTTTTGGCCTTGGCGGTTGCGACCCGGTTGGCTTGATAGATTGCTGCCCCTGTCTTCATTGTCCTCCTCTGGGCCGGTCGGTTCCGGGCGAGGTCCTCCCATTTTTTCGGGTTGATCTGCAGTTGCTTCTGGGCATTCTTCAGAGTGTCCTTGTAGCGTCGTACTTGACCCTCTTGTCCATGAGAACCCGTGGCGACATCTCCATAGAAGAGTCGTTTGGGTAGTCACTTGTTGTCCATCCTCACAAGGTGGTCGCTCCAGCGCAGTTGCAGTTGTTTCAGATGGGCGTAGATGCTGAGGATGCCTGTTCGTTTCAGCACTTCTGTGTCCGTGATCCTGTCTTGCCATTTTAGCATTAGTATTGTGCGGAGGCAGCTGGGGTGGAAGTGGTTGAGCTTCCACGCCTGTTTTTGGTAGAACGTCCAGGTCTCCATTCCTTTCAGCAGCGTTGACAAGATGATAGCTTTGTACATCTTGAGTTTGTTGCTGAAGTGGAAACCGTGTCGATTCCATACGATGTTCTGCATGCGTCTGAAGGCTTGGCTGGCTTTTGCGATCCGGTGGGCGACCTCATCATCGATTTTTGTTCTGCGGGAGAGGTTGCTGCCCAGGCAGGTGAAGGTATCGACGGGTTTCAGTTGAGTGCTATTGACATTGATGTGAGCTGCGATTTCGGTGGTATTGTGTGGCGGTTGATGCATGCCCATCGTTTTCCCCGTGTTGATGCGCTGTCCGATGTTGTCGCAGGCTGCAACGAAGAGGTCCCTGCTACTTTGCATGTCCCCTTCTATCGTTGCATTGAGAGCGCAGTCGTCAGCGAAGAGAAGTTCGTGGATGGTGGCTGTGGATACACGCGAGTGAAAATGCATCTGTTGTTGGTTTAGGAGTCGGCCGTTCATCAGGTAGGCAATGTGAATCCCGGGGCGTTCGTGACGGTAGGCGTCCATTAGTATGACAGAGTACATGAGACTGAAGAGCGTAGGCGCGAGGACGCAGCTCTGCGTTACTCTGTTGGTCACTGCGAAGGCCTCTGAGACGGCTCCATTGTCCGTGATGCGCGCCATCATGCCATCGTGGAGTTGACGCACCATGTCAGTGAATCGTTTGATCCAGCCTAATTTCTGCATGATCTTCCACAGTCCTCGCATTCCACCTCTTGTCTGCGCACCTCCCCAATTTATCAGTTCATCAAATCCCCGTTTCACTCACCCCAGAATCACAGGCAGCCGTAAAGCATAAGATTTTTCGGATTTTATATTTATTAGAAAAATAAGATGTACAAATGGGGATCATTCTATTGCTGCGCCGTCCTTTGCGGTGGGCTTGCGGACGGTCGTGATGGGCCAGACATGGATTCTAAGTGAAAGAATTATATAAAAATACAACAAGGACTAACCATCAGTGTCATCGAATGTGGAGTCTGGCTTATTGCGAAGCCTTTCGTCAGATCCACGAAGGTTTTGTATTGGCTTTCCGGGAGGAGTCCTTGTTCCAGATGACCGTTGAGGCAATTGAGGAGAATGCGGTCAAAAATGTTTCCGGCGATTTTGAGCAGTGAGATTCCTTGGTCGTTGTCGATGAGCTGGCGGTTTCCCTTCCACTTGTAGAGGTGGACGATTGTAGCATCCTTGAAATCCTGAGGGACCTGTCCTTGGCGCCACATCTCCTGGAAGAGTGCTGGGAACTGGTTCATCAGTTGGGGCCGCCATACTTGTTAATCTCAGCAGGAGTTGCGTCTAATCCAGGTGTTTTCCCGCCAGAGAGTTGTTGCATTGTCCTGATGGTTTCTTGTAGAGAGGACAGGAGATCGAGGTCGGCGTTGGTTTCCCCTTCAGGCAGTCGGTCGATGGCGGCGTCGGAGATGGTGGAGGACCGGTTAAGAACGCTTTGGAAGTGCCTTGCCCAGCGCTTCAGGATTTGCGTAATCTTAGTGAGCAGGGTAGTTCCGTCAGCACTGAGAAGAGGGATGCCTCTTTTGACAGGAGCTCCGTAGACAGTCTTGATGGCGGCGAGGAAGTTCTTCCATTCGTTGCGGTCCGCGTACCCTTGGAGCTTCTCGGCATTGCGGGCCATCCAGGCGTCCGGCATCTCCCGCAGCCTTTACTGTACAGGGTGGCGAATTTGGTAGAAGGTTGTCTTGTTTGCATCACTAGGGTGGTTGATGTAGGCTTTATGCAACCTGTTCTTTTCAGCGTGCGTAGTGTTGATGGCTGCGTCATTGTCATCGGACTAGTCTTGGCTCTGATGACGTGCACGGCCGAGGACATCCAGGGTGGTGGATTAGACTTTGGCACCAGCGGTTCTCCGTAAAGGCGTCCTCTTCGGCGACTGGGAGCTTGGCCAGCTCGGTGCTGAAATGGAGATGGTGAGTAGTACATTCAACAAAGTAGTATTCATCTTACCTGGTGGCCGCTTACCTGCGTGGCTGAAGACGAAGCATCATCTTGAAGATCACCAGGCGATGATCCGTCCATCCGTTGGCACCGGGGATCGCCTTTGCCACTAACACGTCCTGTTGCTCACGCCTCCGGACGAAGACATAATCCAACAGGTGCCAGTGTCTCGACCGGGGGTGCACCCAGGTCGCCTTCTGCCGCATCGGGAGGCAGAAAAAGGTATTGGTCAGTTTCAGACGGTGCACTGCGCAGGTTCTTATGAGGATAAGATAATTGTCATTGAAGCCGGCAAGACCATGCGACCCAGCTTTCCTCTCCACGTGACATGGTCTGTCCTGACGCGGGCGTTAAAGTCACCAAGGACAATTAGCTTAACCGCTTTCGGCACAGTCGTCAGGACGGCGTGCAGATCATTGTAGAATTTGTTCTTTGCCTCTTCGGAGTTCGTCATTGAGGGGGCATAGGCGCTGATGGTGGTGGCGAACTTATCTCTCCGAAGAGGCAGGCGGAGGCTCATCAGGCGATCATTGATGGCCTGCGGCAGACAAGGCAGTCGTCCCACGATGTCGTTCCAGATGGCAAAGGCGACACCAGCGTCGCATCGCTCTGCCTTTTGGCGGCCGCTCCAGAAGGTGTAGGCGGCACCCTCTTCCTCCAGCTGACCCTGCTCAGAGAATCGGGTCTCGCGGAGAGCAGCAATGTCCACCTTGTATCGCGCCTGTTCTAGAGCGACTAGCACCGTCCTTCGTTCGGGTCGGTTGTTCCTCGTATTGTCTAAACCGGATCGAACATTCCAGGCTGATAGAGGGAGTGGGCTCACTCGAGCATCCCGGAGGGTACGGTGTGGGAGCTTGAGAGAGGTGTTATTGTTGGTATTGTGTAAAGCTTTTCGACCGCATGTAATTGCAGTCTGCGAGCCACGGTCCACTGCAGCTGTCCTCAGACCTAGAATTTGTTTAGGGCAAATTTTCTAGTGCTCTCCCCCGCGAGGGGGTAAGCAGTGCTGTCCCTAAATGGGGCTGCTCAGTCATCCTAGGCGGCTCCAGAACTCCATTATGGGTCACGATTTGGGTCAGTGAGAGAACAACCGATTTGTCTGGGTTGCCTACGTGATTGCTGTCGCGCCCGCCGTAGGACTTTTTCGACCGTGAGGAAGAGGGAAAGGTGAGGGGAGAGGGGGGGAAGAGCAGGGAGGAGGGTAGAGAAAGGTGGATACGGAGGAGAGCAGAGGGGGGCAAGAAGGATGGGGATAATGGGAGAAGGGGAAGGGTAGGGTATATATATAAGTCCTACGGATGGCGCGCGGTGGATATATATGATAACCTGAGTGTTCCAGGCAACCTGTTAGCAGAAAAAAACGCATTATGAAGGCTGCAGACCTTAAATGCAAAGATAAAAAGCAGTTCATATTTCAAATATATGGCCATTTGTGAGCCCTTTTAAAAACCTAAATAACTCTCAAGCAGAAAATTATCTGAAGACTTAATTTTCTACAAGATGAGAGTTTTGTGCCCCATTTATAATACCTCTGACAGATTTTTTACAAGCATCGAAAACCAAAGTTGTTTCACGACTAAGACTACAAAATTTTTTTACAAAACGCTTAATATATGAATTAGCCTGGGATTTTGTTTCATGCTCATCAATATTACCAGCTGAATTAGGTAGTGCTCTGTAGATGCAAGCCAGTAGATATTTCTTCAGTTCCTGTGTCTATTATATGCGCTTTTATAAGGAGTGGAATACCAGTAACTTGAATTAATTTGTCCCTGAACGTATTGCGTTAGATTATTCTCTTAAGCTACTTTCTTACTTCTTCGCTCAATCTCCGTGGTGCACGTTTGGACAGTTAACTGCTCCAGTCAAGCGTGGCTCTTGTATTGAGTGGTGAAAATTTCGTTCTGTGACATGTGCGACCCGGGAATTTCATTTCATCTGTTGAGGATTCTAGTGGCAATTCAGCACAGAATTTTTCTGCGCTGCTGGCCTTTATTTGCCATCCTGTTTTTTATACACCGTCGATAGTTCAGAGACAGCAGGTTCACGGTGTGTTGGCAATGCTTATGAAAAATTGAACCTGAACGGCTTGTCTTGAGGTCACAGCTGATATGTTTAGTTCTTTAAGAACACGACAATCTGGTTAACTTAATCCCAACAAAAAAGATTTACCTCCTTATTTTGACTTTAACAGAAGTTAGCAATGTATTTTACATCCCTATCCTTATATATAATTGTGATTACGTAAAACGTAGTGCGCAATTTCACTGAACTCTTTTGTCTTTCAGCATGTCTTTTTTCCTTTAAGACTAAAAGACCTTTGCTTCACAATCTTAAAGTTTCTCTACCTCATTCACCGGAATACACAATCCTATCTTAAGTAAGTTAATTCATTACTAACTAATTTCTGTTCCTTTTTATTATCAGAATGCATTGTTTCTCTCAGCCAGTACTTGCATCTCTATGAGTTTTGGTACACTCAGTGCTGTCTAATGGCCTCCAGGCCTTTCTTCGACAATATCTACCAACCTATGTGTACGTAGGCGTTCTGGCTCCCCAAAACAGACACCAGACACATGTGACACGTGAGAGACGAGAGTATGGATACGTTGGGCACAGCGCCTACTTTCGTTCCTAGTCCACTTGATTCAGCCGCACCATCAATAAACAGCGGGTGAGTGAACGTAGCTTGGGGCTTGTCCGGCGTGACAGACTTTTGAGCTCTTTGACATGGTATGCTGCTGAATGATTGGATAACTCGTCCTCTTCACTCAGAGCGGTGTCAAAACGGCTCCCTGATTTGGTCCCTTGGCGACTCATCGATGTGTTAGCTGAGGGTACTAGTAGGGTTGTGCGTTTTGAATGGCTATAGCTTGTCGCGCTTGTGTTAATGGACAGATGCTTGTACTGAGTGACTTGCCATACTGACAGTACAGGTACTAGCTAAAAGCCCAGGAACGCGTGTTTGACCGATCTGTTGTCGCTGCATGATGCGGTGGTGAGGGGCCGTTGTGAGGGGTCGTCTCCGGCCGAGACGACAGTTTCGGCTTTTGGACCGAGCCTGAAAAGCTCCATTTCGACGCTAGTCGCTACTCGGAGGTCAAGATACTTTCAGTTTCCAAACGCTCCACAAACCAAATCACTGATCATTTCATGCAACCAACCTCATCTTCATGGAATTTTTCCCGGTTGGTGCTGAATTCGACTACTATGAAATTAAAACTGAATAAAGTTAGGAGGAGCTATGACGTCGCAGAACGCAGTGGATAAAAAAACCCTTATCATCAGTGTACCTGCCTGGCCAGTGCATCGCTAATTGCTACATAATGTCTTGTCACCTTTCTCGCAGG
Source organism: Schistocephalus solidus (assembly GCA_017591395.1). NCBI lineage: Eukaryota > Metazoa > Platyhelminthes > Cestoda > Diphyllobothriidea > Diphyllobothriidae > Schistocephalus > Schistocephalus solidus. The sequence continues at coordinate 186,426 of WEDG01004495.1, forward strand.
GTATTTGCACGCTTCCTGACAAAAGCCTGGCGGAATTTTAATGCAATGGATAACTGACCAGCCGTGCAGACATCTAATGAAACATCGTTTCGCATCCGAAATCCCTCAATTTGTGGCAATTTTACTGGCCTTATTCACATTTTACACGGAATGGGGGCATTGCGTGGGTCGCTGACGCATCCGCATCCATTACGTGACCTTCGTTTGAAGAATTAGTACAAGTGTTCTGCCTGTCGTCTTTGCCTGTTTTGGCAGTCGGCCACAGAACACTAAGGCTAAGCGCAATTTGTCTATAACTCAGTTTTCATTCTGTGTACTATAATATTGCATATTTATGCAATATCCGCGTCTGTTATTTTAATGTTTTTTAAAGTGATATTTTTGCCAAAAAGGGACGACAGTTTTTCGTTTTGTTTATAGTCTCCTTACCCGTCTACTTACAGATCTGAATCTACTGGGTTGGAGACCAGTGCAACGACGCTTCTGCAGCAGATACTCGACGATACTAGCTTCCTTTTACGCTCCGAAACGAAACGTTTCGGCGCCAAATGCGTCGCTCACATGCTACCCAGATGTGCCGACGGCCTTACTTGCCTTCCCGACTTCTGCCCTGATCCTGAGATGTTTGCTCGCCAGAAGACGGCCAGTACTCCTCTGATGGCGCCGATTCTTTTGCGCATGCTTCTAACTAACATTCTCCTTATGGAGTTCCTCGTTTGCCAGAAGGTTGAGCCCACTGCGCCAAATAGACCACAGGAATCGACCCAATCCGACGGTTCTGAGGTAATTTTCATTAGCATCCTTGCTTTAGGCCGTCAGGCAGCGCTCCTGTGTAACGATCCCATCACCCCTACCGCTGCATATTTCAGAAGGGCAACGACAGCGTGGCAGCGGACACAACCAAATCACCGATCAATGAGCTGGATCAGCTCTTCCAACGCGCCGGAGAGCTACCTCTCTTTACGCTCTCCTTTCTTGACCTCCTACTCACGCACTCTGCCCACGCACTCAACAAGACGGTGAATATGTTCAAGGTAGCCGCCTCGAGACTGCTACAGCTACCGCCACAGAGCATCCAGTCGGCCACCAATGTCCACAGGGCTCGCAGGGAAGACACTAAAGATGAAGTTAAACGACAGAAGAACGCTAGGGTGACATTGAAGAACATACAGGAAGAAGAAGAGGTGATGAATTCACAGAATGAGTCTGAGGCGTCCCGTGATGAATCCGGTTTGTAAAGTTCGTTTTGATGAGATTTAACTTCGTTCCATACTTTTCCGCGTGTTTTGATCTAGTTAGTATGATAATCTGGTCACTGGACTATACAGCGTGTATATCGGTCGAAAACGAACAATCACATAGATACTTTGATCGCTAAATTTGCCCTGTGCTCTCACATCTTATGCTCGGGTCACGAAAAGCTAGCAGCCAGCCAGGCCAAGAAGAGACCAAGTCAAAAATTTACAGAAGTTGTCCAGCAAGCTCGGAGCTTTTCTTACCCTGAGATGCCCATCGTATTCGTCTGCGTCCATTCCACTGTGACCGAGTGCTCTGTCTACTGCGGCAAGGACAGAGTGGAGACAGCCAAAATGGCCAGTTTGAGGTTATCCCGACTCATAAGTTTCGCATTACTTATAACATGAATTGCGTTGCAGTTTTCGATCACAGGCAAGATTTAAGAAAGCAGGAGTGAGGTCGAATCACTGGTTGTTCCAGTCCAGTCTACCGCTGTCGGTCTACCTCGGAGTGCCAAATTAGGGATTAAACGGACGAGCTTTCCTATTCTTACCTTCGATTGATGTTGTAAAATGTGTCGCTAGGGAGACAAATATCAAGGCTGTAGTTTCGAAATGCATCAAACGTTTTACCATGCAACAATCTCTCCCAGAGTGCATCATATACTGGAAGGCATTGACGAATTGGTTTATTACCAATGCTGACAAAGACAAGGGAGACTGGAATGGCCATTTCTGGCTTATTAGCCGTCATCAGCCAGTCATATCCAACCCCAGATGGTGCACCACCCAAGACCCGAACCCGTGACCTGCTGATTAGAAGTCCAACGCTCTAACCATTGAGCCACGGACTCGTTGGATTGTTGGATTTCTGATCAACAGGTCGCGGGTTCGAGCCTCGGGTGGGGCACCACCTGGAGTTGAGTATGACTGGCTGGTAACAGCTAATGTGCCAGAAATAGCCATTCAAGTCGGCATTCGTCTCGCATACTGTTAATCTGCCCTCTACTCACTACTACTACTACTACTACTACTACTACTACTACTACTACTACTACTACTACTACTACTACTACTACTACTACTACTACTACTACTACTACTACTACTGCTACTGCTATTGCTGCTACTACTACTACTACTACTGCTACTACTACTACTACTACTACTACTACTACTACTACTACTGCTACTGCTGCTGCTACTGCTACTGCTACTGCTCTACTGCTGCTGCTGCTACTGCTGCTGGTGGTGCTCGCGTGAGCCCCAAAGCTGAGCAGGACGAGTGAGTTCCGTGAACGACCGGTGAGCGTTCATCAACGAATCGGTTTATTTTTACACGACTCGAATGCCATGTTTAATTTTTCGTACTAGCTAACTCCATACTTTTAAAGGCTAAAAACTGTTTCCATGTGAAGTCCAATTATTAGGCGGTTAATTTGTTCAATTAACACAGGAGACAGACCAGAATTAACTGAAAATGAGCGAACACCTGAAGAGGAAGTGAGGGAGACTGAGTCAACGTATCGTGGTCGGGCATCAAGTGATTCAGAAACGGCACCCTCTGTAGACGACAGGCGTCGTAGGCGGCTGCGACCATTGACTGATAACTCCGCTCCCGGTGTTGTCGAGGTAGATGATTTTAGTGACTTTCTGCAAGACTCAAGTGACACCGAATTCTCGGACAACGACGGTGACGAGGACGATAGTGAGTCTGAGAGTTGGAACTCTGACGATACTGATCAACTTCACTCGCAGGTAACTAGTTTACATTCGTATTTTTTATAAAGAATAAACGAAAATATGCGTGAACCGGGACCCCTTAAGAGATTCCCTAAACCCTTAAGATTTTAAAATGTTGTCGGCACTTTTGTCTTATAACGTGCCTTTTCCTCAGAATTTAATGTAAATTTTCACTAACCTTCCAATTACCACCCTCACTGGTAGTAAAAGAGTGTTGCTTAATTTTGTTGTTCACATTAAGTCATGCATCATAGCAAATTTCAGTTATTAGCAAAGTTGAGAGACAAGCATATAAATAAATATTTTCCGGTGAGCCTCTCTTTTTTTCGTGAATGTCAATTATCATTGCGTGAATGCAGTCATAATCTTATTTCGTCTTCCAAACACGGACTTCCTGACATTTTGAGAATATTTTTTTGAGAACTCAGATTCACTAATGTCTGACGAAGACTACGAACATGACTACGGAAACTCAAGGAGCACCGGACGGCAAAAAAAATTAAACACCATTGCCGAGGAGGATTCCTCTTTCGGACACAGCTCTGCGCTGGGTAGGCGAAGAACTTTACATGACGAGCCCAATTTCTGTTTAACCTTTATACTTTTTGTTCATATTGGAGCTTCCAGCTACAATCTTAAGGTAAACTATTTTTCTTACTTCTGGTAACTTGAGACTGTTTCTTAAATTAATTTTAGGTCCATCGATTTATTCGGCGAGAACTTACCCTAAAGATAGGTATGACTTTAAATTTTCATTAATTTTCACTAACGCATCAGTGGCTGGGGTCGTCCACGTGTGATAAGCGATCGCGGGGAGTCTCGTAATGAACGTGGGGACAAAAGTCCTGAAGTATATGACAACTCAACTGGAGAGGAGACGGAGAAGCGCATTAACGTGGGCTCGGAAACCTGTCAACCCTATTTTGGGGAGAAAGAAAAAGACTACGATAGGGCGGTAGAGGAGGCCGGTGGGAGTGAAGTGGAGTCCTTTGCCGTGTCAACCGCCGAGGTGACGGAGGAGGAGAGGGATGAAGAGGAAGAGGGAATGGAGGAAGAGGGGAACTCAGAAAGCTACTCAGGATCCAGGCAACCGAAACCCTCCGAGGGCATGTGGATTCGTTTGTTTGTCGCTGCACACTTTGTTGATACTCTGCTGTGTGGAATCAAATTACTCACTGACTGGCTTACCTGTTCCCCAGAATTCCTACAAAGAGCAGCCCATTCCCACCACTCTCTCGTGCAGCAAATATCTTGGCATCTAGCTGGATTGTTGAACTACCTCAATCCCATTGTTTTGTGCACTGAGCGCGAATTGCACCAAGTCTTCGAAACCGACGCAGCTATAACGGTTTATCGAGGTAACCCCTTTTATGCTATTTTTGATGGCCTGATCTCCCCCCCTATTTTCTACATTTTCTCGTTATCACAACCTTCAGTTTGATGCAAAAACTTCCTCAGGCCCAGTTAATACCAACGTTAAGCTGGGAACCAGGCGTCTAACGTTTCCATACAAATATCTAAGACTAGGACGCCACATACTTCGTTTTCCCATATCCGATCTTCTTTACTGCTACCTTTTTTAAGTTCTTACTCATTTCCTGTTCCCAACACAATCCTTCTTTCGTATAGCACGATCTCTATCGTTATGGGTGAGTTTGGTAAGTTGGAGCACGAACAGCAATTTCATGAGGACAATAGGAGGATGTAGTCAGATTTGGCCTTCAGCCGCGTGCCACCGTGCATACCACTAACGTAAAAGTCCATCCTGTCAACGTTATAAACTGTGACGGCATTATATTTGTGCTGTGAGCATCTCCTGTCTACTTAATCCGAGTTGAATAGAACAGCTGACGGGGACTCCCAGTTTACTAGACACCATAATTATGAAGAAATTTTATGAAAAATGCTGACTATCTGATTAGGAATGTCTTTTCAAAGCCACTGGATCCTGTTATTCTTCCACTATTCCTTGAAATTTACTGATAATTCGCCATCTGCGCAAACTCTTCTGTCTTCTTCACTCTACCGATTTACAAATTGCTGATCCCTTAACGTTGTCTATTTAAAAGCACCACTCAGTCTTCACTTTTTTTTATTCTGTTCTTTATGCAACCTCATTAGCTTTTCAAATTCAATATCAAGTGACGTACCACCCTAACTTGTTGTGTTTCAGAGCCCCCTTGTGACAACCTGGGTCTCTTTCTTAGGCTCCTTTCAAAGTGAGACCTCATCGCAATTAAACGCTCTTCCAGGGTGAAGGTAGTCGATCAACACGTGTCGGTTTCCCTCTAAAAAGGGCTTCGTAACGGCATCTTGCTGATCCCGTTCAAATTGTTTCATCCTTTTCTTAATTATGCACGCAGAACACTCTGTAGGTGCTCTATGTGAGCAATGCTAACACGCATATGCTAGTACTTCTTTAGCGTTGGACGAATAAATGAATCGTTTTGCTTATTAGTGGAAATTGTCGCTCACCAAGCTAATTTCTTCGCACAGCCTTGGTATTATTAATCAACCACGGAGCGACCAAGCTACATTCGAAATTCTCACATCTCACATGACAGCCCTTTTGCTTTTACTTTTTATGTACGGTGAAAACCCACAACGGGTGAAAACTTTTCTTCAATATTTTTCTAGCAGCGTGGTGGTCAGGGGGCATGTCAACATGTCAAAGTGCTTCTTATACAGTTGATGTGCTATATCATAAAATGTCAACGGAAATTGTGAATTTTTCCGATTACGTATCGTGCAGCAAAATCACTAGCCATGTCAGTTGCGTCAGAATGCTGGCTTATGAACGAGTTTTCTTCGTCCCCACGCAAAAAACTGCACAGTAAAAAGTGGCTACTTAAGTGGTATTACTTTTTCTCCATTCATTATGTTCAAATAAATGCAAATCTATTTAATAGAAAAGATGCTTAAAAATATTCTTTCTGATACTCATTTGGTAGAAGATTACGTCTTAACATTTTACCTCGAGGAAGGGTATCTTTCGCTTAAAAAACTTGTTTGATAACCGAATAATTGTGAAGTTGACCTCCTATTACATCTGCATTCAGGGTGTACAAACTACAAAATGCATATTTCCCGTGTAAAGAAAAGCATAAATGTCATTATTATGTTAAGAAGGTGATATCTACGGCTCAAAAAACGGTGCAGTAGATATGGACCCCCTTGTATACTTAACAAGCAGCATTTATAAATGGACATTTAAGTGTGTTAAAAATCTCAAACTTGGTAACTGAAACTACCCGTTCTATAATTATATAATTTGAAGACGTAATTCGCAACCAAATGAGTACAAAAACAATATTTTTTGTGCATCTTTTCTATAGAATATATTTAAATTTGGGGCATTGAAAATTCAACGGGAAAACTCATAACACTTAAGTAGTCACATTTTACGGAGTATAGTTTCTACAGGTGGCCGTAAAGAAACTCGTCCAAACGCCGGCATCCTGATGTGAATGAAATATCTGGGGATTTTGCGGCAGTGTAATTAATAGCAAAACCCTCCTTAAGTAATTTCGTTTCTAATCGGTGAATATTTAGTGAGATAGAAAATCTACTGCGTATCTGGTAATCTCCTATGTGGCGAAGCGAAGTGGCGCCTTTCAGCCAGAATTTATAGCAAAAATGCTTCCTCTTTAATTCCGCCGGATTTTTGCGGTCAGAACCTCCGATTTTTCTACTAACAGAAGACAAATGCAAATTTATCGCTTACCTGAATTTGCCTTATATATATATATATATATATATATATATATATATATATATATATATATATATATATATATATATATATATATATATATATATAATCAGTTCGACCGTCGTAATCTGACGATATCCACCGTATGCTACAGAGAAGGGTAGTGCAGGGACGGTGACTTGTGCACAACTTAGTTTTGAGTGATGTAGACTTGCATGTCATCTATCTCACTCGTTGTTCCATTCCCTCCACCTGGGCCCGATTTCAAGATCGGAGATGGGAGAGGATGCAAGCCCACGCACTGTATTCCAACACCAAGCAAAAGCACAATAACATAGGAAGAGGGCGGTTCGGATCCCAACTGAGTGGGAGTACCATATAGGCCACGTTAAGAACGAACAATTGCAGCCTGACTCAGTTCGCTAATCGTCCATTGCGCAAACGCGTACACGCGGGGCTGACCACACGGTCCGAGTTGTCCCGTCAAGTAGCAGCCTTCCAACCCACGTCTTTTAACGCACCGTAATAGTTTTAAGCGCGTCAGATTGTTTATAGTGAGGCGAATGCGCTGAGCCGTTGACCTCACACTCTCCCCCACCCTCACAATCAGAGAACCTTCCGAGCCGGTCAGTTGTCTGATGGGTGAGTGGGCGCATTGGCTGACGGGCCGGTGTACTCGTCTGCGCGCGCCACAGCACAACCTGGACCCCTAAACGCACACATCAGGATTCACAAAACCAGGGGGTAAGAAGGAACCATTACCGTGTGACTCGCAGTCCACTAGTGAGCCACATAACGCACAACACACACTGGGCCGACGGCTTAGTTTGGCGTAAGTGTAATCTTGGCAGCCTTCAAAGCCAGGGTTTCTGAAAAACCGTGTTATTCTCAGGTACATGGTGATGGTGAGGGTGTTGTGTATGTATTGGTGCAGGTACTGTGCGTGATGTGATTTAGTCTAGGGTGGTTTACCGCCGGTTACCATGGAGACGCATAGGACTTAATAGGCCCATGCGGTGTTTGAATGTGCGGGAGCAATGAGGGCAGTGAAGGTGGGCGCAGTGACTGTACGTCGGAGCCCCAGGCACTGGTTCGCCAGTCTCTGTGCGATGTATTCGCAGGTGACCAACCAGGCTAATGCGTGAGGTGAAGTTGCGGGCGCAGTGAGAGCAGAAGTCGGGAGGGGCTGTGGGTTTGTCGTTAGTGATAGTGGTGGTGGCAGTGGCGGTGAGCATGGCAGGAGCGGAGGGTGGGCGTGAGGTATCGGTGCTGTCTGCGTTGCGGTGAATTCCGCTGTCATGGATGCACATGTGACCGAATAGGCTCATGCGGTGAGTGAATGCGCGTGGGCAGTAGCTGCGGCGATCTCTGCTGTGGGTTGGTGCTCCATGCACTGATTTCTCAGTCTCTCTGCGATGGATTCGCTAGTGACCGAGCAGGCCGATGCGTGAGGTGAATGCGCGATCGCAATGAGGACAGATTAGGACTGAACTTCCATCGCTGGTGGTGGTGGTGATGTTGGCGGTAAAATCAGGTGATGAGTTGGTATGTGGATCCTACGACTTTTGGAGTGGGGGCATTGATGCCAGGGATTACCGTCGGGGACTCCGAAGGAGAAGCTGTAGAAGTTGACGTGGCTGGATTTTTGTTGCATTGCCTCCGAAGGTGTCCGATCAGGCCGATTCGCGATCGGAAGGTGCGTTGACAGTTTGGGCATTTTGTGAGGTCTTGGACATTGGCGGTGTTGGTCCGGGGTGCTGGAGACTTTTGTGCCACCATTTTGGCCTTGGCGGCGGCGATCCGGTTGGCTTGATAGATTGCTGCCCCTGTCTTCACTGTCCTCCGGGCCGGTCGGTTCCGGGCGAGGTCCTCCCATTTTTTCGGGTTGAACTGCAGTTGCTTCAGGGCATTTTCCGGAGTGTCCTTGTAGCGTCGTACTTGACCCTCTTGTTCATGAGAACCCGTGGCGACATCTCCATAGAAGAGTCGTTTGGGTAGTCACTTGTTGTCCATCCTCACAAGGTGGTCGCTCCAGCGCAGTTGCAGTTGTTTCAGATGGGCGTAGGTGCTGAGGATGCCTGTTCATTTCAGCACTTCTGTGTCCGGGATCCTGTTTTGCCATCTTAGCATTAGTATTCTCCTTTTTTGTTAGACCGTCCAGGTCTCCGTTCCAAACAGCAGCGTTGGCAAGATGATAGCTTTGTACATCTCGAGTTTGTTACTGAGGTGGAGACCATATCGATTCCATACGATGTTCTGCATGCGTCTGAAGGCTTGGCTGGCTTTGGTGATCCGGTGGGCGACCTCATCATCGATTTTGGTTCTGCGGGAGAGGTTGCTGCCCGGGCAGGTTAAGGTATCGACGAGTTTCAGTTGAGCGCCATTGAATTTAGTCAATCTGCGTTGCAAGTGTTAACTTAAGGAGGTAACTTGCTCGAGAATACCATCATTTACGCATCAATACGAATACTGAATACGAATAACTGCATAGAAGTCCACCATTATTTACCTTCCGGTTTCCGTTTATCAAATTTCGGTATTTTATCTTTTACTTTTTCTGTCATATTCAATGCACCAAGCGTTTTCATCGATACCACGAGACCTGCCTTTGTAAAATCCACACCACCGAATACATTATATTAATTTCTACGGTCTTTTAGGTTTGCCCATTACCTTCACAGTACACCCGCACGGGATCCTGGAGCACGTTTCGCTTCGCTGCCGACAGATCCTGCGAGCCGAAATGGTCTCAACTGTCATGGAGGAATCGGCCGAAACCTGCATGCGCCAGCCCCTACCCGAGGACTGGTTCCTCCGCGACCTGCCCCGCCTCGCGCCCGTTTACTGTAACCTACGCTTTGAGAAGGGAAACCTTGAGGACAGGATTGAAGAGGTGAGCCGTGGCGACCTTCTGATGTCGAGATGCTTCTTTCCTGCCTTTCTGTATACCCTTGCTTTAAAATAATTGAAAAGTGATGCCAACTGCTGACAAAATTCGATTCAAGGAAGTTACAATCTTGGAATTAAAATGCCACAGCATCTGCACGCATAAATTGCTTCCGAACATTGTAGATGTCGTGTACGCGCAGTTACCCGCTCTAAGACACACAGGCAGTTTGGCACCGTAATTTGTTAATTTAGATTATCTTCTGTTGCGATAACATTCCGTACTGCCGACACCAAAGGGTCTACTCGCATCTCCATAATTTTTTGCAGTTTACCCTTAGATACCAACTTTCTCGGTACCAACACAAGCGTTCGGAAAATTGTTTGGAAACTGTCTTCTAAATTACTTAGGGGAATTTTGCTGAACTGGAACACATGAACTTATGCATGACAGAAGACTGGGCTCCCCTTGTTAGCGTAACCACCTAATGGTCAGCATTGCGGGCTGACTTCATGCAGCATAAGTAAGAATATTGAAAACTCCCGCTCTGATTCGTTAGTGGTAGAAATCTTGAGAGGAATTAGACGCGGTCGCTGGAACAAGATCTTTATTTGCCTGACGTTCCGAAATCGTGTTCGAACCCATAAGCAGAGGCAGCATCAGATACGGGTAGACCCGGTAAAAATCCTTGTCAGAATTGTTGTTTGTGTATTCTTACTTTTAAAGCTGCGCCCTCGCTAGTTCGTTTTGAGTCTTTTACTGTCTCACCGAATACCATGTTGCAGCAGTTTTAGTTTTCGAGACTCACTGGTCCTGTTCTGCCTTGAGCCTCACTCTCGAGCCCCGCCAGCAGTCGCATAGTGGCTAGTATTATAGGCAGAGTAACATTTCCGACAGACAAAGCAGACTAGAATGGCTATTTCTGGCTTATTGGTCGTTATCAACCAGCCACACCCAACCTCTGGTGGTGCACAACACGAGGCTCGAACCCACAACCTGTTGATTAGAAGTCTAATGCTCTAACCGTTTTGTTATGATATCTGAGACCGTTTGCACAAAATTTGTTCATTTGTTTTGCCTGACCCGTTAATAATAGGCTTGTTACCCTTACCAGTACTTGGAAAAAATAAATCAATTCGGTCGATATCTCTATGAACGTGTTTATTTTCTTAACATTCGCACATTTTTCACAGTTTAAATTAAAATAATTGGATGGCATGAAACTATTCAACGATCAAAGAGTAAATGGATCATGCTAGATTTGATCGCAATACTTTATTCAATAGGCACCATACAGCCTCTATTTCATTTTCATCTTATGCTTACATCTGTCAATCCTCGTTATGAAGAGACTCCGCCCAGGTTTTGCCGGTAAATCTTAAGGATAATACTATCAGTTAAATTGGAAGTAGAGACGGTCTAAACATAAGGGACTTCCATAAAACAACCTTTCGTGTTAAAGACGATCCTTTTTTGGCCTCCGCTCATGCGAGTATTTGAACTTTGTGTCGCGTTCAAGTTGACTTACATTGAAGTAAACCGACTATAGTTGATAACTGAAATAGTTGATTTACAGCGCTTCATTGTGTACGCGTGGAAATAATTCAACTTTTAACAGCAATATGGGCTTTCCAGTCCTCCTGCTAGGAATGGACGCTTCCCTACCCTCCAATTGATCCCAGTGTGAACACAGCAGATAGTTCTCCATACAATAAAATTATCTTGCCTACCCAAGCGAAAATGCGAGTCTCGGGAAGTAATTGAGAACAAGTAGATTCGATCGCTGGGACAAGAGCTTTATTCGCCTGACGTTTAGGATTCCAACTCGAACCCAGCCTCGGAGATAGTATGAAATACTGGTAATTCGTACGCAGGGCGTTGCTGCATCTATAGGATGCAGTCGCTATACTAATGCATGCTTATGACAATGAATGGCTCCCCTTCATCGATGATGACTATGTTCTGTTGCGTTAATTGTTTGATGCTCGGCATGCGGGCCGTTATCCGCTGAAATTTCGTCACCCGTGTTGGAAGTTGGCATGATGATTGCTCGGCCATCTGGCTCACCGGCACTGGCGTTGGAAAATGCGTTCGCCTGAGCGCTCCCGAGTGGTCGATTGCTCTGGCCAAACTGAATCATTGCACTTGTTCATAGACTGGGGGCCTGTAAACCAGGATTCAAGCAACGCGTGGCTCACGCGATTATCACCTCTTGCGAGAATTTCGGCTTCATCAAACTTGAATTTGTGGCCGGTTCTCGCCGAATGAGCCGCGACTTCAGAATTGGCGTCATTTCGGCGCATTGCGTCCGCGTGTCCGGTAATTAGCTCCCGAAGTAGTCTTTCAGTTTCTCCGACGTAGTTGCTTTGACCGCAACTGCACCAGATCCGATAAACAACTCCAGATGTTTCTTGCCGCGGTAGTGGGTCCTTTGGCCTCACTACCTAACGCCGAATTATGTCCTCAGGTCTGTGTGCGACTCCAACTCCAAGTGGCGCGAGAAGGCGGCTGAGGGCCTCCGAGCCGTTTATGCCGTATGGAATCGCTCGCCCATATTTAAGTTCGGTGCGATTTTGTCGTTCGTGTCGTTTGCGCATGCACCGGTTGACGAATTTGTGCGGGTAGTCATTTTCTCTGAATAGCCGTTGTAGATATTGTATTTCGGTAACCTTGTCTTCCGGTTCACTGTAGTGTTTTTCAAAGCGCCGATATAGCTTCCTTATCCAACTGCGTTTGTGGCCGATTGGGTGGATGCTGTTGAAGTTTAGTACTTGCATCGTATTTGTCGTTTTCCTGAACCCTTTATTTTTAGACCACACCAATCTTTGTGGCAGACGAGGACGTCGAGGCAAGCCAGCTGGCTATTTTCTTCCTCCTCCAGCGTACGTTTTATGCCCGGGAAGACGCTATTGAGACGTTCTGTAAACGTGAGCACCTGATCGCGTTCGATAACGACGGTGTCATCCACATACCGAGCCCAGAATTTCGGTCTTTGGTGTTGGAAGGCCAGCGACTTCAACCGTTATAGGACCGCTTCGGCTATCAGTTTGGAGATCGGCGAACCTATTGGTGTTCCCTTTACCTACTCGTAGATTTTTCCGTCAAACGTGAAGTACGTCCCGAGACAGAACTTCAGTAGCTGAATGACTTGGGCGTGTCTGAGGTGATTCTCGGTTTCACCGTATTTGCTTCGTAGGTGGCAGGTGGCTTACCCCTTTAATTTTCTCAAAGAATTATGCTGAGGAACTTACTTTGGTGTCCGAATCAGCGGTTAGAAATTCGAGGAACCGAAATAGCCACTTCGATAGTCCGTACGTTGGAGTGTCTTTGAGCGATACGATGGGTCGGAGAAACACACCCTACTTGTGTACCTTGGGGAGGCTATAGAACCGGGCCTAGGTCGTGTCTTGGACTCTCGCCATTTGTCTGTCGGTCGGCATTATTGTACCGGAGTTCTCCAATGTCAGCACTTTTACCGGGTTTGGTTCCCATGGGACATAAAACTGGCGATTCTCTAGTAACATTTTGGTTTTCTGAAGGTATTTGGTTCTGTTCAATACGACGGTACAACGCCCCTTGTCCGCGGGCACGACAATGATGTCTCTGTCGTCCTTGAGTTCCCTTACTGCATCACGTTCGACCTTGGGGAGTATTTCGCAAGATTTATGAACCATTAGAAGGGACGATACCTGGTGTCGAATAAGGTTCTTCGTCTCCTCCGTCGCTTCCGTCTGATTGATGACCGATTCCACTACTGCCATCACGTTAATTTGTTTGGCCTCAACTGTGTTGAAAGCGGTTTCGTACCATAAAACCTGTAATTGCTCCTTCATCAGCTCCTTTGACGACAGGTTGTGTACCGATATGTCGTTCCTGGATGACAGTACATTAGGCGGCTTGCGGAATTTGTTCTCCAGTGTTGCATCGCGTGTCGCTTTCACTTCGCGGGCTCGTTCAGTCACCCTGGGCTGAAGCAGTTTTTTTACCGTTCTCACAAAATTGGTTCTTCTCTTGGTCAATCCTCTGACGGTATTTGCGCAGCCTCCGGTGGCAATCTTGAAGGAGCACACGGATCATTCGTCTTCCGTGTTTGAATACTGCGCACCTCGCCGGCTCCGTGTTAATTGATGGTTTTTATGAAACACATTTCGGCAACACGTTATTGTCGAGACACTTTTGCAGAAACCGAATCTGCGCATAAGTTGAGGCCTCTCAAAGGGCAAACGTTTCCCATCGTCAGGCCGATCGGAGCGCGTCGCGCCCAAGTAAATTATCGATACAAGCGATTCAATAAAAATATCTTGCAAATTACGTAGCAATTACTTGTTTTTATTGACGCAATCTGTTATCATACTAACAGTATGCGACGACGGAGTTTTTTTCGTATTTCCAGCCTGCGTCGATGAGGCAAACGGCTGTTGTTTGTTGCAAGTAAGTTTCGTTTAAAGTTGACACGTAGGTTCTGAATTGCTTATCTACGCTTTTTGCTTTCATAGAGCACTTCTGTCACACGTGATCGGCAGGTGCCAGTTTTCGGGGTGCATGCTCAGTATAACACGAACCCAACAGAAGCAATCAGTTGAGCATACCCTTACGGACACTGACTTAATGCATTATGTTGCTTATATTTTTTACCATCCGCGTACAGGCCCTCCTTCGTTGTATGTGTTTGGTACACTTCGGCCGGTGGTTCTCTACTAGAACCGCTCAGCTTGGAATTGACTTCAACTATCACGCTGACTCCGGCTACTTTACTGCATCCCCTCCGCGAAGCATTATAGACAACGCGAAACAGCATACTCATCGCCGAGGAAGACCATGGTTGCGTCATTATGGCCACGGCCACACGCATGAATACAAGGGTAGGGGCCGTAACAGGCCCCCAATGGCTTACAGGCCCTGTGCGAGGATAGCAAACCCTACGCCGTCTACTCCACAGCAAGAATTTGAAACAATTACACTGCAGGACGAATGTACCGAGGACCCGATCCAAAGGAGTAACGTGGAACAGTCGTACGCCCGTGTCGTGCAAATGTCGGCATGGGACCAGACTGCTACTCAACCCAATAAGCTGACCGAACGTCGACCAGAAGAAAAGGTCGTTTTATATATTACCCAACAACACATGTTACTTAATTGTCGGTAGTAGTGATTATCTATAAAATTCAATTTATGTTTCGTTCTCTAGTCGAAGTCCGACGCCCGGCGCGAAGAGTCAATGCGCAATATGGCGCGTTTGCGATTGATAAATCAAGTTGACACTCTGTCTCAGATGTGTCAAACCCAGCGTGTGCATTCGGGTGCCTTTCTTCCTGGAAAGCAAAAGGGATTACCTTCAGCCGAATTTGACGCCACTTCCACCGTTACAGCTGCAGATTCGTCAGTCGATCCTGATCAACCATCTAACATGCTTTTTCTGTCGCCGTATCTCGTTTTGGACACTTATTGCCTACTGGGACATCTTCCATTCGTTAAGCGCATTCTTCACTCGCAACGTTTTGTGTTGGTAATCCCCGCAGCAGGTAGTTCAGTGTTCCAACCCAATCAGTTGTTCCTCTCTGAAAAAACTACTTGCCGTGCGCTTTCTTTTTACGTCGCTAGGGAAAAAAAGGTTAAGAACACGCTTTTTAGTGAAAAAAAATTGGAAAGCACGACTAATCAAACAGTGACAAAGTTGGTCATCAGCTATTATGTTGTTTGTTACCCACAATTAAAGCAATATCCACCGTTCCGGTGCTAGAGAACAGCGATGATCTGCTTAGCATTCCATATTTCTTAATTATTACATGCACCTTTGTCTGTGGACGACACGTTAACATTCCATGTTATTGCTATTTAATGTCTATAATGAAATTTCTGGAAGATCTGCCTGCAAGAATACACTTGTGGTCTTCTGCCTACTCTGAATGGCGTTTCCCAGATGCACCTAACCAGATGCTAACTTATTACTGCTTAATTAATAGAACCGCTTACTTTTGCCTGATCACAGGGCTGAGTGGTTACTAGTAACTTCATCTTTCTATATTCCATCGGTCGAGATTGAAATATCACAGCGCAGGACACTCACCTCCCCCCGAAAGTTTTCATCGAAATTTATCGTTATTCGAAAGGTGACATAATTCTCGTGACATTTGATCGCTATTTTTTTTCCGCTGAAAAACCTGTATAGATGCTAGTCAAGAAATGCGTTTTTGTTTTTGATAGTTATCGCTCATCTGGATTACTTGAAGAAAGTAACAGCGGCCGCAAGGTCCGTTATTCGATTCCTCGAGGAACAGACTCATCAGGGAAACAGGTAAATTGCCTTCCCTTACTCTGTTCCTGCCCGGTCGGACTTCTTGTTTTGTCATGCTCCCCGAAAGCGGCAGCTAAAAAATTCCTGGAAATTGATCGAAAACTGGGGTAGCACCCCCTTGACTGAAGCGGATCTGCAGTGGAGTAGGTTCGGGTCTGCATTCGCGCTGACCTCTTAAACCAGTCTGTAAACGGCAATGTGATTTCGGGACCTTGAATTACTGCATCCTTAATGTTAAGCTGCCCCCTCCTTCTCCCTTGTCAAATCCTTTGGTATAGCGGGCGTCGAGGGAGCCAGAGGCGAGCGGATTGCGTTCCCGCTATCCGTAGGCTGGCGGCCCTTCGAAATGTACGTTGGGTTCCTTCGCCAGAAAACAGCCTGGGACTCTTGATGCCGTCGTGGCCTGGGTTCAGAGAGCGCTTCCGGTTGGCTAACCTCATGCACAATTGCTCTAAAACTCCCTCCCCCCAAACACTGTGTGTCTAAAGCATACTTTCGGATCAAAGTTCTGACGTGTCCGCAAAAATTACTATTCTAACTACGATCTCGTGTTCTGGATGGTAGGTTACTACTAGCACACCCCAAATAACAGTAGACGGTGAAGCACTGTTCAATGTTTTGGTATTCTTTCGGCCAGGTCTATATAGCAAGAGCTTTGACTGTAAAAAATTCCAAAACGTGCAGTTCTAGAAAATAAACACCGCAGATCTAGCAGCTCATAATTTGACTTCTCTATTACTTGCGTTATAAAAACTCAACTATTTGCCCGCAGTGCTCATGAATTTTAATTTACTTGAAATGCAGACGTGTTTGAGGATGATGATTTGGGGGTTAACAGTAGAGGATTGAGATTTGGAAATGACAGTTTTCTGTATTTTGAGCATATATTCCTCCCATTTATATACTCATATTGTAGACACCGTATTCTTTCATATTTTCAAATTTCTTTTGATGAGGAAATGTGACTACTTGAACCCAGAGGAGTAGAGTTCAGATCAATTTTATGAGACATGAGAAATAAAGTGAAGCCTTGCCGAAATTTTTCGGGTACGCGATGGTTTCGAACAAACCAAATTCAGTGAAGTAATAATGTGGTTTTTGAGTAGGTACTCCGAACTGTGATGTCAAAATCCTAACACACGTTCCGTCAGTTTTGCCTTATTTCGCTTACCAGGATTAAATCGTCAAATAATCAAATCGAGTCGCTCTTCTACAAGTTCTGATATAGCTGACTGAGTTTGGTATACCACCCCATCCACGACGGTGGTTTTGCAACTGATTAATGAGGGTTTGCGAATTTCCGTATAATCCACGTAGTTACCAGCTGCCACCCACCACCAGCGTCTAATTGTACTCCAGTTTGCTGACCTCCAATGACGCTGTGGCTGAAGCGTATCGTTTTGTCTCTTTATCAGAGTTACCTTACCTTTCGTAATAGTTATAATGAGTTTGATAGTATGACTCCCGCATGTATTTACTTGCCTCTATTTTTGCGTGCCTTCTTGTACCTTGTTGACAGGCGGTCTGTTATGCTCTCCAATTGGTATCTTGTATGCTGTGATCTAACCGACATTATCCATCTGATGCACATGACCGCAACTTCGCTCGTCCTTTCGGGATTTAAATTTTGTAGAACTAGTGGAGAGATAGGGCGAATCGGGGAACTGCGCATTTTATTTTTTTAGCCTTCATCTCCGTGATTCATTTCTCATGCTTTACCCGCTCGTCGGAAATAGATACTGCCTGGGGGTGCACCACCTCTCCCGCGACCTTCTATCTCCTGTCGTCGTCCCCTCCCCCCCCACCGAAACCAGACGACCGCTTCGCGCACTTTTTTATGTGTGGGCCATTAGCCACTGTCTCCTCTATGTGCCTTTGTGAACTATGCGGTGGCGTTTTTCAATATCATGGCGGGACAGTCTCCTTGACATGTCATTATTCAGCTAAAACAATGCAGGCCGCTGTTGGACCGAGTGGTTAGTTTTTTTCATCATGCAGAAGCCAAATGACTTCATTAATATCGCGGACAGTACTTATGTGCAATTCGTTGCAAGATTTTAGTGCAGACAGGTTCTCGAATTAGGAGTTGCCTCCTAGCGTTTTGACTCATTTCAACACAACAGTAGAACAGTAACACTTATTTACTCAAGTAATGTTATTTACTCAAGGCTCAGCGTGATTTTCATTGGATTTGCGGCACCGTATACGTCAGTGGGTGTGCCATACCATTAAGCCACGGGCTCTTTGTCCCACCTATTGCCCTTGGGAGTACTAACTATGGTGGAAGTGCGTTCACTGATCAAGTTGCGAGACATACTCGTTCATTTCTACCCTGGGAATCAATCTAGAGCCAGTCGCATAGCGACCAGAAATGATACAGGAAAGCACTATTGAGAAAGAAAATGGAGACTGGGATTGCCATTTCTCGCATATCAACCATCAGACTAACAATGCTGAAAAAGACACGGGAGACTGGAGTGGACATTTCTGGCTCATTAGCCGTCATCATCCAGTCACGCCCAACCCTGGGTGGTGCCTCACCGGAGGCTCGAACCCATGACCTGTTGATCAGAAGCCCAACGCTCTAACCATTGAGCCACGGCCTCTTTGTCTTGTCGGTTTAGGTCGGAACTATTGACTTACATTCGTTGATGAACGCTAACCGATGGTTAACGGAACTGACTCGTTCCGCTCTGACTTGAGGCTCACTCTTGAGCATAGCCGCTACTAGTGGAATAGGCAGATTCATATTGCCGGCAGCGACAAGGGAGACTGGAATGACCATTTCTGGCTTCTTAACCGTTGTCAGCCTGTCATACCCAAGCCCAGGTGGTGTGCCACTCGAGGATCGAACCCGCGACCTGTTGATCAGAAGTCCAACACTAACCGTTGGTTAACCTGCCTCTACTGCTACTAGCCACTGGCGGGGCTCGAGAATGAGCCCAAAAGCAGAACTGACGAGTTAGTTGCGTTAGCGATCGGTGAGCTTTCATCAACGAATACCAAAATACCGTCAGACTTCTGAAGGTCGTTCTATTACTCATCACACGTGAATACGCGGGGTAGTTACAAGCCGGGTTAATATGCAGATCTGTCTTGCCAGACTGTGCGGCCGAAGCTTGTCGATTTTGATGACGTTTGGAATAATTTCTACTAGCATGCCTTTTTTCGGCAACTAGTATGGTGGTAAGTCAATTTTCGCGTACCCTTTTACTTTTTTTGGCTGAGATTCCGGTGCTAGTTTACCTCAGCCTAGACTGCAGCTCATTAATGCCGCCCAGTATCGAGGCCGCCTAGTTGGTATGGACAGAGGAACACTAAAGCAAGTTGCATTTGCAGACAACGTAAAGTTGTGGCCTAAGGCTTCATTTCCTTGATCAGGGAGATTTTGAAGACTGACGCATAATTCAGTGCAACCAATTCCTGTTTGTATTTATTTTGGCTTCACTTTGCACTGTTAGTTGCCGAAAAGTCTTCATGCAAACTCCCCGAGCACTAGTCATAGTCCTTTATCTTAACTCCCTGCTGACACATTTCCTAACGTCCTAAATTATTGACACTCAAAGGAAGTCATTCATCTGCTTTGGCTATCGGCCATGACCATGACACAGCTGCGCGCCTCTTCGAATTTCGTGTTTTCTGCCTTATCCGTTCGAGCGGATCGCTGTGCTTATGTGATAAGAAAAATCACTTACCATACATAAAAGAATAGCCTAATGTGGTCTTATAGCCAAACAATTTTGGTATTTTTTTAATTTTTTACCGTTTATACGCTTCCATATAACCATATCACCTTGCATTCCAAGCGACGCACCAGTTAAACCACACTATCTTTTAAGAGAGGTTTTTATGACTGGACATTGAGAAAAACTCTCCAATATTTTAGGTCTCCAGTATTTCAGGCTGATCTTTACACTGTGTGCTATAATTCGGAAGCCTTCCTATGCTCTAGGATCAGAAAAACAATTTTAGTAGTGGTACTACGCTAAATAAGCCTTTGCGTTAAGGGATCAGTTTCAACTTACGACGGGTTTGAATATTTCGATTCATCAATAGACTGGTCGTCGCAGAGGACGGGGCCCATCTTTGGTCCACGTGGTGCGCACTGTGGTGACATCAGCGTGAGTGTTTATAGTGAAGCAGCTCCACAACGTGTACATCTCTCTCATCTCTTTTTCAGGTTAAAAATTGTATTTTGTTGTAATAGTTTAAAGGCGCATTTAGTTGTTTATTGTGAGAAGCTTGGGAAATCTGTCGATAGCTTCAAAATTCGTGATTTCTCCGTCAGAGGTCTTGTTATGTCGGAGCTGAGCAGCGGCGCGGTACTCTTGATGCAGGGGCCGTATATGGCCTTGATCGAGTTAAGAAGTTCTTCGTTTTGTCGCGATCCGCGTACCCTTCGATTTTCTCGCCGAGCGTCTTGCATTTCCCACAGCCGTTGCTGCACAAGGCGGAGGCATCTGAATAAGGCCGCTTTTTGTCGTTGGTCCGGTGGTCTGTTCTTCTCGATGAGTAGGTTGCTGATGTGGGCGTCTTTCTTGTCAAAACAGTCCTGGTGTTGATGACACGCGCGTCCGAGGACGTCAAGGGTGTTGGACTGGATGACGTTCCGCAGTGGACACCAGCGCGTCTTCCCGATGGCGTTATCGCCTGGAGCCGGCTTTTATTACAGTCGCTGGGCTAATTGATTGCGGAAATCAAAGCAGGCAAATTCAACATGTGGTCTTTATGGCACCCCCACTCTGTGGAATACGAGTCAGGTGTGGCTTCGCGCCTGGAGGCCACGGGCGATCTCTCCTGCTACGGTCCTGTTGACTTGATCATGACGTCTGGCCCAGGGGGAAGAAAAGAGGGTGCGGCAAATGCAGCGAAAGTCTACTACCATTATAATCGAATTCGCATGTAAGTCACTATCCCTGCGCCAACTTTCTGTGGGGCACACGGTGGATCTTGTAAAAACCAACGGTCGATCTGTCATGCTGAGAAACCCAAGCGCTGGATTTGAAGTAACATGGACTGTCGCCCAATTTCCTGTCGGGTAGCATCAGTACGCGGTGTTTGAGGCAACGTGGACTCACCCTGCAAAGCTCTTCACAGTCAGGCTCGGATCTCTTAGAAGTGATAGGCGCCATAAAGACCACGTCAAGGAGGATTCATGGAAGTCTGGTCCTCGTTTATAAAGAGGAATTGCGTTATCCCGCCACCTGGAAACCTTAAAAGCCGCGACTGATAACGCATTTTGATCGATTCAAACGCGGCAGGTTCGCTTGAGGAATGCGCTGTTTTAACATGAGGATAGGTTTTCCAATTTTAGCCTCATCATCACTTTCCCCTCTTAAATGAGCGGCCTGTCTGGGTTTGTTAGCTAACTGGTAATCAAATGTGGCGCAATAATTGACACTGCTTAAAGCCGTCTACTGTGCGCCAGGCGCACATTCAAAAGGAAGTGTAACAGTTACTTCGCCATCATAACTATTGGGTTGATGTATGAATGGTATATGACCATAACATGCGTGCATGTGATTGAAATGGTCCATTCAGTGACTGCATTTATGACAAAGGTGCAAACTTGAGTGATGGGTCGTATTTAATTTATCGTTATCGCTTGTTTGCATATGAACAAATAAGCCCATACGGTGGCTGAACTTGTGGGTGCAGTGTGATTAAGGAAGGCATACGTGTCGGGCTTCAGGACTCAGTTCGCCATTCCGATTGTAATGGACTCATATGCGACCAACCAGACCAATGTGTGAGTGGACTTCATGGTCGCAATCTAGACAGTTTGGCAGTGTCTTCACTGTTGATGGTGGTGATGACACCATTTGTGACGCGGCTGCGTTATGGTTGCCGCGGGTATAAACACTTTTGCTCAGAGCATATCGGAACAGAACGATGCTACCGTAATGGCAGGTGGGAGTGTGACTTCGCGATTAATAATAGTACTGTTAGTTTGTACAGGGGATTGTTTTATCGTCGTACTACGATTACAGTGAGTTCGGAGACCGTGCCTTGAGAATATGTTGACGTTAGGGACACATTGGCAGATTGGACGTTGGCATGGCTAGTCCACAGCAGTCGAGTCGTCTGTACTTAACGCGTCGGTTTATTTAGTTTTTACAACTACTGACTATGCCTATCGGTTTATTTGGTGGCATTAGAAGTTCTTCAATATGTCTTCGTAGCGTCTACCTTGCTTGCGAGTTGCGTAAAAGAGTAGCTCTGACATACCGACACCAGGCATTCTCATAATCTGGGCGCGCCACCGTATTACTAGTTGGTTAGTCGTTATATAAAAGTTCATCATCTCTGTTGAGCCAATTACTTGAACATTCGAGGTCCGTTCCTCTCACTTCACCTCTACGTGGCCTACGCGGAAATGATTGAGCCTTATTGCTTACTTTTGGTTGCTTCTCCAGGCCTCCACGCCGTAGCATTACATGGTCAGAATGACAGCCTTGTGTGGCGTGTCTCCTGTTGTGAAAAAATACCCTAATGATTCCTGCTTTAATGTTGTATCCAAGCAAGAGTCTGGCTGGCTTTATGGATTTGTACTGCATCCGTTTGGCTGGCGTTGATATTCCGCAAGATAGTGGTGCCCAGGTAATAAAATTTTTCCACTGCTTCAAGGAAATTAACATTGACAGTTGCCAAAGATCCGACATCTTCGATAGGTAGTAACGATTAGCGCGTTGTTATTTAGTCCACAATTGGCTCACCTGCAATCGAAAAAGGTCCACACCTTACTGCAAGTGCACTCCAAGGGTGGTGTCCAATGCCCCGTCGTCATCAAAGATTAGTTCACGTGTCCTGGTCTTGCCGTGTCTACCACGGTTTTTGGGCAGTTTCCTGTCGGTCCAATGATCAGTATCGATGCCTGGTTATTTTTTAAGTAAACGTTCACCAGCACCGTGGGAAACAAGAGGCTGAAGACAGTTAGGGTGAGGACGCAACCTTTTTTCTCACCCCCTTTGTCACCACGAAAACCTCATTTGAATCATTTGTCTGTCACATGTACTTATCTATCTATCATCTATCTATCCGTTTATCTATCATTTATTGGAACTAAAATTTTTGATGGAAAGACAATAGCCGTACCCACTAAAAACATTGCAAACAAATCCAACTGTCTTACGAGAACTGTGGTAAAAGGGTTTTTTGGGTAGGGCAGAACGAGGAAGCAAGAAAACCTGGGAAAAGCAGATGGAGAAGGTAGGGATAATTACAACCTATTTAACCCACTGTAAACGAGCTAACTGGCACCCGCGAGGTATGATGGAAACGGATAAGCTATGCCATGGGCGAAAGGAAAGGGAATCGGCTTCTTGGATCGGTGTAAGAAAAATCAAACCTGAACCGGTGGCAAACAGAACCAATGGAAATGCAGGTTACTCAAGGACGAAATTCCAACGCGTGAAATAAAGCCATGAACAGGTTATCCAGAGCCAATATTCTCAGTGAGTTGGGCTATTGTACCCAAACCAAATTTTTATCTATATTGACAGCAGCGTCACAAAGGCTAATATTGTCGTTATCTACCTCACTATGCTTTGCCTAACTTCCATCGACTTTCTTTTTTGAGTAGTCTTTGTATGCTGTTAGCTGCCTTGAAAGCTCTCTACTGGGCAGTTAGACTTTGTTTTCTCATATAATTCATCCCTGGTTCATTTCTGCTTCAGACATCTGCGCATTCAGACAGAGGCAGAAAAAAGTGACTACCAGCTGAATTTGCGGTTGCCCAGGCCTGACTTTGCCAAAGATTCATCTCCCGAAGAACAGAATGGCGAACCTGGGCTGCCACAAGCCAGTTCTCGCGTCGTTCGTCGTTGGTTAAGTATCTTCGACTGTGCTCTCTTCTTTTCCTCTGTAAGTTCTGCCGATTTCTATCATCTCCCAACCTTTTGATCCAACTGGCGCTCTGTTTAAGTATCACAAGGAATGCGTTGTACATTTCCCTTTTATTAATCAGCTAAAGACAATGCCACACCTTGGAGAGCTGACCAGCTTTCCTTGAGTCCATTATTTTTATTAGCTAGTGGTGAAGATCTGAGTAAGAATATCAGGTAACAGTCGGCTGATTTTGAGCTTCCGACTTTTCTTCTCTGTCATGTGCCCCGAACCAGGCCGTTCAGTCACCACATACCAAGTATATGTCAGTTTTAAGGGGTAAGATTTTTCGGTATTTTTGTTGAAAATTTCCGCACGTGCGTCATCCCTACGACCGGAGGCGGGATCTAATTTTCACCGAGACACCATTCATATCGGTGTGGATTGATTCGAAGGTGAGTTATCTATTTTTCAATAGTTGAGACCTAACGGTAGCGTGATATTCATCCCGATCTGACCTGGCGACCGAGGCCGAGGCCATTTTTGGCACTTTGAACCGCAACGAGCAGTTAATAACTCATTTAAGCTTGCTCCATAAAGGGGAGCTAAATTGACGATTATGGACTCCCTTACCGCTGTCGGCCTGTACTTGTGTCATAGTTGATTGCGGACAGTAAATAGACGCCTAAGGGCCATAAGTTATATTTGCTTCTTCCCTCTTCTCAACTACTAACAACAGCAACTCATTGTTTTTAACAAAAGCTGTCTCAATCGGAGCCACCGGCTGCTTCAAGTCAGCTCGATCAATTGGAGCCAGACACTCCGGGAGATGACAACTCGGATACGACTGAGGTCATTAACATTTTGAAGTTCCGGTCGCATATGACAAAAAGGGGATCGCCAAAGAACAAAAGCCCCACCGTCACTGTCCTTATTGGCTCTAGGACGGCGTGCCAAGAAGATCTCCTCGTTCCTCTGCGACTCGTCGACATGGCGCTGAAATTAGGTTCGTGAATTTGCCTCCCATTTAGTTTCGACTGTAAATATTTAGAGAGAGAGAGAGAGAGCGACTAAGGCAGAAGCCCTTTCAAAGTGCCCATTGCCACGAAGGAAGGAATTAGAAATGAAGGAGGTTACTGCTAAGACGCCATCGTTTCCGAATTGATCGCAAGCACTAGATGGTTCCTCTGCCAGCTGCCATTTGTATTGCGCTTCGACTGATCAAGCGGGACCGTTTAAAAATTGTATTGAAAAGAAGCATTTGTTGAGAGACTCAATGGCAAACTCAACTGCATATAGTTGTCGAACCTGATACCCATGAATGCTGGTCCATACAATGGGCTGACTATCATGTTACCGCGTAAGCAGTAACAAGGTTTGCTGGCCCAGCGTGGAAGGAAGTAAATATTTTCACTGTACGTTAGTTTGACTGCTACTGATGCCATCATAAATAATAACTTGCTTAGAACTGTTCAAAATGCTGCGCTAGTACCGAAAGAAACAGTTGTTCTAATCAATCTAGTCTGGTTTCCTTCAATAAAATCGTTTGTCGCAATCTTCTCCTTTCTGTTGGATTAAAGCAGGGTGACGAAACCCGAGTTTCTTTAAACCGCCAATTTCCTTGAATTTTTTTCAGGTGTCTCGCTTGAACCCATTTTGGAATTTTGTCAACGCTGGAGAAACCACGTTTCGCGAGTGTAAGTGAGCATAAACCCATCGGCAGCACGCCCCGAACTGCGTTTTTTTTCTAACAAAACATCTTGCTCGTCTTCCTCTCCTCTCTTCTTTTCCGCGCCGAAACTTTTCGATTTTCTTCATCGCATGCCGGTCTGCGTGTGAGTGTGCGCGGCTGCCTGTGCGTTTATCCACCAACAGTTCTCCCGGGTCCTCACAACGGCAAGAAATAAGAATGCTCTTCACGCCTTACTTCGAGTCTTATTTACTTTGCCCTTACCGCCAACCCTTCCCCCCACAGACATGGATAAAATGTCCCCTTATGTGAGCAACTCGGGCGATTTGGATCGCCCGGGTTTTCTCGTCTATGAGGATGGTAGCGCTGTTGTAACAAAGCGTTTGCACTCTGGCGGTAGTAACGTTTCGCGTTTTTGACCAGCCATAAAATTTAGGGAGACTTGCGGCTGACTGAAAGTTTGATATTAGCGCTTGCTGATAGAAATGGAAACGCAGTCCTCCTTCGACGCAAGTATGGGTGGGTTTCCCGCTGATGCAATCGGTGAAGAAAAGTGCGCTTTTTGAAAACAGAGTATGCAAGCATATCAGAGTTCAATGTCATACTTCACTTTCTCACTGCGTCTATAGAAGTCTTTGTACAGTTTTAAAAATGCAGACAGTAAACCATCTCATTAAATTTTAACCAAAATCCTGAAATGTGTTTTCGATTAGGAAGGATTGATTCAGTGGCGTTGTGGCTCGATTCATTTGGTGACTGACTTTTTTCCACGTTTTGCGGCGCCTTTTTCTGCACTTACCAACTAACTTGGCAGATGTTCGGCCTCCAGAGCTGCCAACTGTCCTCGTATGTATCCATTCTATGAAATTTTCCTCTTAACAGTTTCTGACCCCAACGAAATCGAAGCGAACTTTCGTTGGCAAAATGCCTGTCTGGCCGATATTGTCTCCGATAATTTGGTTACGTGTGGGCCAGTCGGTCACAGTACCGAGCCCTTATTTAATTGTTCGAAGATTTTTTTCCTGGGCTGCAACGAATTTCAACAACTTTTCCGAAACTGATGGTATTTTGATCGGATTCGAGTGACTTGCCTCTGTTTCGGTAATTTTTACTGTCACAGAATTTTCAAATAGAAGCTTTTCACGTTAATAAAGTAGAAACCGCGTGGAGGCACTTATCCGCAGACTTTCGAAATCGCGTATCGGCCTCTTTGGAAGGTTTTTCATAGCAACCTGTTTGCTGAACCCCATGTCGACTGATGTAATTCACGCACAGTTCTGATAAGCCGATCTGTCAAACTTCGAAGTATGTCTGTTACTTCATCGAGGACTGAACTTCGGTATTTAAGCTCGGTTCTTCCGGCGCCCGCTTCAGAGCTGTCTCTGTATACGGGGATTAGAGAGCTCAAAAACCTTGCAGTGCATTTGAACAGGGACGACACACAATTCATTTCCACAAACGTTTGCCATCCTATC
Source organism: Schistocephalus solidus (assembly GCA_017591395.1). Lineage (NCBI taxonomy): Eukaryota > Metazoa > Platyhelminthes > Cestoda > Diphyllobothriidea > Diphyllobothriidae > Schistocephalus > Schistocephalus solidus. Next base: position 213,287 of record WEDG01004495.1, read on the forward strand.
GATCAAATAACACCATATTCACCTCGTACTTGCAACCGAACGAGTGTGTCCTGTAACCGATCTGTGAGCGTCTGCTTACCAAATTTAATATCGCCGATCAAAACCGACAAAACGTGCTCGTGGTGCTGTGAGGTGGAGCGTCTGACCTTTTAACCAACTGTTTGCATCTTCGAGCATCGGATGCCGCAGTACCTAGGTTTAACTATGACTGGCTGATGACGGCTAATAAGTCAGAAATAGCCATTCCTGTCTCCTTTGTCTATTTCGGTCATGTTCTTCTGCCTATATCCCTGGCCGCTGTGCAACTGCTGGTGGTGCTCTAGAATGAGCCCCAAGGCCGAACGGGATAAGTGAGTCCTGCAACCGATCGGTGAGCGCCTACTTACCATTGATAAATTTGATTCATAAAAATCCGACCAAACTGATATCAGGCAGTGACAGCCGCGCCTTTTCCCAAAATTGTTTATAATCCACAATCACTTCCAATCCTAGTGGCGGGTATTTGCTGGGGCATACTTAGTGACGAAACATGGTGTTGTCAAAAATTCTTGTTTACGGACCCAATATTTTACTTGAAATAACGTCTGACAGGGCGTGCGGATTATTCGTTTGCCCGCATCAGTGCTCACATAATTCTCTCATTTGAAGTTTTTTTGGTGAGCTACCTACTGTTAACCGACGTGATGCCGCCAAGAAATTCGTCCTCATTCACCAGCCTAGTCTTGTCATTTGTGTTAACAAGTATCTAACTGGAGTTTCCATGATTAAAGTAAGCCATCGTCATGGGGATGCTGGCATTGACAATACTAATTTTTGATCTCTGGGTGTTCAGATCACGCATATAAGTGAATAAATGACACCTAGAATTGAAGCCCGAATTCCAGGAAGGTCGTGCAGTGTATATCAAGGATTTGTTCGCACGCACGGTCTGGCTAAAGCATGGGTATTTCTGTACTTGTTTGTGGTGTGAGTACTGAGTTAGATCCCGTCCTAGCTTACCCTGTAAAAACCACGAAATATGGGCGGACTACAGTCTCATATACGTCACGGTCAACGCATGTGGCGTGAAGTGTTCGTAGAAATAGGCATCTTCTGTCATAAATAAACGGAGTTACTCCATGGTGTTAAAGTCGCGCCCTGTGTTTCAGTCGTTTAGCTCGAGTGGTTGGTCGCGCGAAATTGTTTTATGGGATTCTCCTTTTGATGTTAAGTGTGGGAATAGGTAATTTGGTCAGACCCAGAGCATTGGATTAAGATCAGCTCAACAACTACAACTGCAAGTAGGCGTGAAGTGCACATCTTAGGATTCTAACTTGGCAAACGTCATCTGGCTATTTTAATTATTTTATGTTCGTTCAGCAAACGATATCACTTGCACAGCCAAGCGCGAATTAAACGTTGTGCTTGGAGGCATGGTTGATGCACTTGATGTTGAATGCAGTTGTATTCTCATGAGTAATATCAATAATACAGTAGTTTTTTGCATGAAATTCTGTTTTACCAATAAATTCCGTAGAGTATGAAATTAGGGCAGAAATGACACCGAATTGTCCGTAGGAAGCTATGATCATTTCGATGTGAAACATACAATAATTCAGGCCCAAACTAACCCCACGAGATTCCTTCACCTCGGTTTCAAGTTACTTCAGGAGGCAAATACTTTCCAAGAAATGTTTTTCCGAATTCACAACAAATAAACCCCTCATAAAATTTAGAATTACGTGACTGCTTTTGCCCGCTTTAGACTATTGCTGACGGCGATTTAAGTGGTATTCGAATCGGTCCACCTGGATTTAAGGCACACAAAGCCTATGCTAACTCTGAATTTGTTATTTCCTTGCACATGAAGACACTGGGTGGACGTGATTGAAATTGTAACCGTTTGTCGATGTATAGGCCAAAAGCCACGAAACACATTTGAATTTTTACTTAGCGTAAAGTAACTAGCTCTTTTTATTCCAAGACTCAAAACTACAAACTAAACTAGTTTCACTAAGGATCCACGGAGAACAGTTGTAAAAATCTGCGGTAGGTAGCTGGGACTCGAGTAAAAACTTCCCTTCCATGGAGATGCAGTTAGAGATTTCGTCCATCTCAAGCAAACAAATTAAACTTATACAAGTGCTGGATGCGAAAATACTGGGAAACCCACAGAGGTAGTCCTTTATGGAATAGCCGCTCACACCTATAAAAAAACAGCTTATAAGTTAGACATAATGTAGAAGTGAACTTCAGTCGATTTTCACATGTCTATTCAGAGATATACACTGCCCTTCTTGGTGCATTTTTACATAGTCGCTGTTTGTTGCATAGGGAACTACTATTGGGCGATTTCGCAGAATAGGAGCTGTTGGAGTTCATGTGAAGCGGTAATTCACCGCTGAAAAATGGAGATGCGATCGCAGGAACGGGAGCTTTTGCCTCTGCGGTTTCAGGTTTTGACACGAACCCACCATTTGCGACCGTCATTGACGATTGATTTCCTGTAGAATATGAAACGTCGAGTGACTAAAACTCGTTCCTAGGGTCGCATGCTCTTCAGCGACATGTTCCTTTTGCTTAAAGAAAATGGTGAACTTGACATTGGAGTGTACCGATAAACGTTGGATACCAAACCTATATTATGATTTAATATAAAACCTCCGGCAACGAACGAGCGCAATTGTGTGCGAACCTTTTAATTCCCCCGAGGAATAAGCTCACCACCTGATAAACTCCTAAGTAACGGCTGTTACAAATATAAAACAAGATTATGTTTTATTGTCTTGAAACATTCATTCTTATTAATCGCTAGCGTTATTTTGTAAATAGTTATAGGACATTCAAAACTTTAGATGATAACTTCTAAGTTTTAAGAGGCTCTGATGCTTCTACTTCCCATATGACAGTTCGACCGTCGTAGTTTGACGATGTCCACGTATGCTCCATGGGAAAGTGGAGCAGGGACGGTGACTTGCGCGTGATTTATTTTAAAGTGATAGTAGCCTTGCGCTGCAGCTACCGCACTCTCTCCTCCTCCCCCACCCGGTGTCAAGACAGAGTCAAGAAGACCGGAGGCGGGAGAGGATGCAGGTGGCTGGCGCGGCTGGGTCCTCTAAGTCCTAGCCGCCTGTAGGCGTGCCACCACACCTCCCATGTTCGGCATTTGTTATGGGAGCGCAACCCAAATAACGCCTGCCGTGCCCTAATTTGGCCCCCGTGTTGGTCCAACGCATCAACCACGTGGCCCGTTTAGGGGCACTCCCATACACGCCATCCAAGAATCGCCACCATGGTACTAATGGCAATCGACTTGTGAATCATTGAAGGGCTGAGCCAGAAACATTTTCAATCATCTGTGCCAGCCAGCTGGAGGCCAACATATCCGAACAGAAATATGAACCTACGTACGCATATTAAGCAGACGGTTAAACAAACCTGTCTAATAGATAGTATTGTAAGAGGAAAACAGAGCATAGAGCCCACTTTGTGCCCAGTACCTGTGTGATGGTTGGAGCCATCCATGGGTGGACACCGACTATCTCGAATCCTAGTCGACAAAACGCGAGTTGTCGTGCGTGAACTCAGTGTTGAACATTTTTATATCATAAGGTGGTCTTATTTATCATCCAGGTGACAGATGCAAGTATGGACTTCTGGAAAGACTCATTAAGAGGAAGAGACTATCAATTGGATAGCTTTAGCCTACATTTTCGAAAATCCTACGTCGTCCTTCATAATAGGAGGTTGAAGAGTTCGCTAGCCTGCCTCAGTTTACATCCATTTGCCTCCGCAGGCCGGTATCACGGGCTTGCATTCCCAACAACCAACGCAGACGAAGATACACGAGCATCTCTCAGTTATAGGGGGTCTACATGAACTTCAGAGATAACGACACACTGCATTGCTTATTCTTTAGTTTGACTTTGGCGCCGGAGAGGCCGTCCGATGTAAAGATAAGGTGAATCGGCACGGGTGTAATTTACTTTTATTAAGTCTCCTTGAAAGGAATAAACGCTGATAATTTCTCCGAGCCGTCGTATTAAAAACTCCCGTTTAATTGTTGTTTTTGATGTACCATCACGAAATTCCCCAACTTGCATCCAAAGCGTGCTGTGAATTGTTATTTAAATTTCTCAGAAGAAATGATTAAGTTTAAGTAATTGGTGTATTTTCGACGGGAAAGTTTGTGAATGAGTCTTACGGACGCATACCTGTTCTGTCATTTAGGCTTTGTTCTTATTTTTCAAGCAAAAAAATTTTACTTTTTTCTTCGTACGGTCAGTATCCATTGCATCTTACTGTGACACTGATTCTCTCTTTGTAGGAGGATAATCGCACGCTTTCTTCAAGGAATTAAAGATTCTGCCTTTTAAACATGTGAAAAAGCCATTTCATCCGTCTTCGTGGATAAAATTCTTTTATTTGAAACAAATGTATGTGTGAATAAGAAACGATGGTATGCTATCAGGTTAGATGGGAAACATCATACTATTTTTCATTATTCTCACTGTAAAATTCTGAAGTAGAATCTCGGATATTTTTTACTTATGTAGAGCTGCTTTTGTTGTTTTTACTATCATAGAACGGCAATAATTGCAAGGTCAAAATAAGTTCTCCTGAAGTTGGCAAGCCGAAGAGCTGGGAAGTGACTTCAGGTAGGCATGCAGATTTTGGCGAATGACAGACGCTGAAAATCTCCATCAGTACAATTAGGAACACATATTGCAAGCGAAGCGTCAAGCACGCGAATTCTCCGAGTATCAGTTGAAAGTCGAAGTTTGGGCCACATTTTTGGCTTCCCATAGTGTACCATTGTGTACCGTGTAAATCTCTAATGGTAGCAATTTCACCAGTGATTTTTGAGTCTACACGGAAGCATTCCCAGGTGATTTATCCCACTAATGAATTATTCTACATTACTTGATGATCAAAAATAACAATACAAATTTAATATAGGCCTCATTACTTTTACCATACATTAATTCAAATTTCTCCATCCAAAAGGTGGCTCCGGTTATTTGAATATTTTTCTGCATTTTACTGTATTTCAAGATCACATTTTCCTATTGTAAAGACGAAGCCTTTTACATAACTGCCGTCTTCAAAAACTTTCCCGTTAACAGTTCTTGGATTTGTTTCTTAGTTTAAAGAGCATATCTTCGCTTTTAAGTAAGCTTTTAATATTTTTTCTTCTGGAAGTTTGAGGCTTTAGTTTCCTGTTTCTTTTCTAACTCTGGAAAAAGGCAAAGTATTCGACTGGAAAATTCTTTTGTAGTCTGACGTAATCTTGCCCATTCTTTCATGACAGTGACATAGAAACCGTCCAAAATGCATGCAGAATTAATAAGATCTACTGTTAGTACCGTGGCGCCAAGTGCTTCTTCCTGTACCATGTTCTTCTCTCAGTCTAAAAAGGTTTTGATTCCCCTCTCCCCGCCAACACCACACAAATGTGCAGCACGTTAGAAATATGCTGATTCGCAATGTGGATTAACAGAAATCCACACGTGCACTAGTTCAGATATATAAGATATAACGACGGTTAAAATAAGCAGAAGATGTAGAACAGAAGGGCGGTGCCAGGAACTCTGGCAGACCAGATTTCCGCAGATAAGATTTAGCTTGAGGTTTTTAACTCGTCTTCAGTACCATGTGTGCATTCTACTGCACCTTTATGATTCCACTTAGCCTAACGTTTTCATTTATTCGACTAGCCGTAAATTGAGCGCAGATGATCAGTGGCAGACTCCAGGTAACATGATCGATGAGTGATTTGGCTGAAACTACAGCATGCTTTAGCAAATTTTTATGATACTTTGGCCAAAATCGTGAATATTTTTTCGATACAGAAATAGTTTCATTTGAAAATTTGTAGTACTCACCAGCATGAAGGTAAACAAAACGTTAATCTACATTCGCTATTTACTACGTGATCGTTTATACAGGCATTCACAAAAGAATCGTCAATCGCATTACTTAAAGTTCGCTGTTCTGAAATGTTATCTGGGTAACGGTGGGTTATGTACAGCACAAAAAAACCAGAAACCCCAGGCTCGTGTTTTGCTTTATGCTCTATGATGGAAAATGTTGTAATTCGCGAATTTTTTAAGCCAGAAGAGCTATCTTTATTAAACCGATATCGAAGCAACTCGATTCTACCGAAGTCTGTGCGAGTGTCATACGTTTAATTTCGTAATACTTAATTATATTTAACCACTAGTTAACTGTTGTGAAGCTTTCTTGATCACGTCGTATTTCTAAATACATAGTTGCATTAATTCAAGCGATCGAAACAAAATCTGTGCCTGGTCTCGTATCACTGTCTTCGGTGGAAGCGAAAGTTTTTCATTAACTATCGAAAGTCTCGGTACCATCGCTTTAAGTAACTCAAGCCCCGGTGAACGAGAAATGTAAAAAGTCCGGTGAGGTGTAATTTCAGACAAGATATTTGGTCCACATCTTGAATGCAGACATAGTAAACTGACCTTAGGAGCCACTAAAGGCGCCGCTTTAGCCTTATTTGAATGGTATCCGAATTCGCATCTTGCAGATATGGTTTTAGACGTTGATACGACTGAAGGTAAATATAATAGTGGAAAATATGTTCCCTGCTGCTTCAAACTTCAGCATGGGTAGTACTCCTGTTCTACCAATCGGTACTAGTGTAAATTTTACGCGTTTGACTGTTCACGATCTGTAGTTCTCGACGGGCGTGAAAGGCAGTAAGCAGCAAACATTGGCCCACATAAAACTTCATTCCTATACCGGAAGTCCTTTGCCCATCAATTCTTTCAAACTTGTTGTGAGGGTCCTAATCGCGTACACCATTAAGTTTGATTTGAGCAAGGGCCATCAGTAATTATTTCAAAATCTGTGCAAAATCCCAAAATTGTTCGGTCTTGGATTTAGCATTAAGCTTAAAAACGGAAAACAACCAAGTATAGAATTTTTCAAATATTCAGAAGTTGAGGACATTGGTCAGCCTGATGCATTTATGATAGCGTCAGACATACCCTTGAGAAATGATTAGTTAATAGGACGTGAAAGATGATATGCGAGGAAAATACTTCAGCGCCTAACACTGGCAGGCTTTGCGATATGTGTGAGCGAGGAGGATGAGCACTGATCATGCATTATCATGATCGACAACGCAGATATTGGGTGGTACCAGCGCAAGTGTAAATTCACATATCAGCCACATTTCACATATCAACGCGACATTGATGAGCATGCTTCGGGCGACAGCAAACATCAAACCTTAGTGAGATTCGTCTGCGAGCACAAGACCAAGTTCTCCAGTCCAGTGACTGCTACTTCTACCACTGATATAGGATGTTGCTTTGGTGATTCAGAATGGCAACTCATGGTTACTTCACTGAATTAATTGCTGCTTTAAGTGTCGATATTTTGAGGTATAACAAATGATATTTTGTCTTCTTTGCTGGTATGTCGGAATATAGTTGATTTTATTATCATTACAGTTTTCTGCTTAAGGTAATTTTGTCCTTTTCATTGCTAGATGGCGGAGGAATATGTAGTAAACGTGGTGAGTCAAATCTTTAATCCATATAGCGGTATCGAAAAGTGTCATAAATTGACATACTTTGGAATGCCATTAATTTTGCTTGCGCTGCCGCAAAAAGGAATTGAAAAGCAAAGCCTGGTTTTGCGATGAAATTTGCAGTGTAATTTGACCAAGAAAAATAATTGACATAAAGCCTTATCCAACAGGGATAAGGTTGAATTTAACATTGATATGCAGTAAGTCCCACAAAATTCTACTGAAATGCTTGATTGTTGAGCAAAAAACGTCTGCTTTGTAATGAATGGCTCTCAGAAATGACAATTCGCATCTTCTCGATTAATCAAACATCGTGCCACCGGCGATCGGTGTGTAAAGATAAACTTAAAATTATGACAGTTCGGATGACTGACTAATGAACAATGTTAATCCGTATGCTCAGTGGGATCTAGGATGCATCAAAAATTGAAGCTTTAGGAACAAAAGATAAAACCAGAAACCATTGTGTAAATGTGATTGTTGTTGTCATTGCTCATGTAGCTTTTTAGAATTTTTTAAATAAATGCTGGGATTTTTGCTCGTATTCTTCCAATCACTTTAAAGCACATTTTAAAGAACATGCCCAGTTTAATCCAATGCAATCCAATAAAAAATACTTCTAAATTGCAGTTTGCTCATATTGTACAGTAAATAATATTGTTACTACTGCACCAAACGCCTTTCATTGCACCCGTTAATAGAAAACGGTAATAAACGACGATTACGCGTCAGCGCAACCTGGGACACTGGGGCCCTTAATCGGTTACTCGGATGCCATGTCATTGCCATTCGATATAACAGCCAACTTCGACACACTTCATTGCAACCCACACGCGGAAAGTTTTGGTAAACGTCTACCGATCTGAATATTTTCACTCTGTAGTGCCGTTAAGCAGATATTTTGACCCAGACAATACCATTTCATTGCCGTTGTATGGCAGACCAACGTCCTTACATTCCTTTACTCGCATTCCTCTTATAAGTGCAAAAATAATTTTCAGTTGCATTTGTTGATGAAGGCCCACCGCTAGCTAACGACACTCACTCGTTCCAGTCTGCCTTAAGGCTCACTCTCCATCCACGCCAGCAGCTGCATAGCCGCTAGTAGTGCAATAGGCAGATGCATCTTGTCGGCAAAGACGAGGATGACTGGAAGGGCCATTTATAGCTTCTAATCCGTCGTCAATTAGCCATACCCAACCACAGGACGGGCATCACCCGAGAATCAAAACCGCAACCTCTTGATCAGGAGTACAACATTTTTACGATTGAGCCACGGGCTCATTGTCTTGCGGGTTTAGATCGGGATGAAACCTCACCGAACGCTGAAAGAACTTAGTCTTTACGCTCTGCCTTGAGGCTCACGCTCGAGGCACACCGGCAATCGTTCAATGGCTAGTAGTGGAAAAAGCGGACGCATATTACCGTCAAAGACATGGGAGACTGTAATTACCATTTCTGGCTTATTAGCCATCGTCAGCCTGTTAGAACCAACTCTAGGTGGTGCACCATCCGGGAATCTAACCCCGACCCTTGTTTACAAGTTCAACGCTCTAACCATTTCGCCACGTGCCCGTAGTCATGATGGTTTAGATGGGCAATATTGACTTGGTTTCGTTAATGAACGCTCACTGACCGCTAACAGAGCAACTTCTTTCCGCTCTGCCTTAAGTCTCACTCTCGAGCACCGCCAACGGCCGCACAGCAACCAGCAGGGGAATAGGTGGACGCATATTGTCGTCAAAGACATGGGAGACTGTAATGACCATTTCAGGCTCAAATAGTCATCGTCAGCCTGTTAGAACCAACTCCAGGTGGTGCACCATCCGGGGATCTAAACCCGACCCTTGTTTAGAATTCCAGTGCTTTAACCATTGAGCAACTTGCCCGTAGCCATGACTGTCTGGATCGCGAATATGGACTTGGTTTCGTTAATGAACGCTCACTGACCGCTAACAGAGCAACTTCTTTCCGCTCTGCCTTGAGTCTCACTCTCGAGCAACGCCAGCGGCCGCACAGCAACCATTAGGGGAACGGACAAATGCATCTTGCTGTCAAAGACAAGTGAGACTGTAATGGTCATTTCAGGCTTATTAGTCGTCCTAAGCCAGTCTACCAACGCCAGGTGGTGAGTCACACGGGGTTCGAAACCAAGACCCTTTGCTTATAAGAGCAAACCTGTAATATTTGAGCCACGGGCTTATTTTCTAGCAGGTTTAGATGGGGAATATTGCTTTGATTTCATTGATGAAGGGTCACCGATCACTAACGGAACGCACTCGTTCCTTTCTGCCTTGAGTCGTATGCTCAAGCACCGACAGCAGCCGCACAAAGGCTAGTATTGGAATAGGCGACTTCATCTTGCTGTCAAATACAAGGGAGTCTGTAATGGTCATTCCTGGCTTATCAGTCGTCGTCAGCCAGTTATTATCAATTGACAGGTGGTGCATCACCCGAAGATCGAACTCCGACCCGTTGATCAGAATTCCAATACCCTAACCATTGAACCACGTGCCCGTAGTTTTGACTGTTTAGATCGGGAATATTCACATGCATTCGTTAATTAAGGCTCACAGACCGCTAACATAACGAATACTTTCCATTCTGACATAAGCCACTCACTTGAACCTCAACAGCAGCCGAAGAGTGGCTAGTATTGGAATATGCAGCCTTATATTGCCATTAGATACAAAAGAGTCTGCAAAGGCCATTTCTGGCTTATTATTCGTCGTCAACCAGCCATACCAAACCCAAAGAGATGCAATACCCGAGAATTGAACCCGCGACCTGTTGACTAAATGACCACTGCTCTAACAATTGAGCCACCTGCTCCTTGTCTTGCTGGTTTAGAAGGCGAATATTGACCTGCATTCGTTAATTAACGCTCACTGACAGCTACCAGAGCAAATTCTTTCCGCGCTGCCCTGAGGCTCACTCTTGAGCACCGCCACCGGCCACAAAATAAACAGTAGGGGAATTGGCGGATGCATGTGACCGTCAAAGACAAGGGAGACTGTAATGGCCACTGCAGGCCGTCCTCAGCCAGTCATTACCAACGCCAGGTGTTGCACCACCCGGGGATCGAACCCGCAACCATTTGCTTATAAGACTAAAACTGTAATTATTGAGCCAAGGGCTTATTGTCTAGCCGGTTTATATAGGGAATATTGCCTTGGATTCATAAATGAAGGCTCACCGATCGCTAACGGAACGCACTCTGTCATTTGTGCATTGAGCCTAATGCCCGAGCACCGCCAGCAGCCGCACGTTGGCTAATAGTGGAATAGGCAGATGCTCATTGCCAACAAAGCAAGGGAGTCTATAATAGCCATTTCAGGTTTTTTGGTCGTTGTCAGCCAGTTATTGTGAAACGCCAGGTTTTTCATCACCCGAGGATCGAACCCCGACCTGTTGATCAGAATTCCATGCTCTAACCATTGAGTAACGTGCCCGTATTCTTGATGGTTTAAATCGGGAATATCGACATGCATTCTTTATTAAACGCTCACCGATGGCACACAGATCAGAGTCTTTCTGCTGTTACTTGCGGCTCACTCTCGAGCCAAGCCAGTAGCCGCACAACGGCTAGTATTGGAATAAGCGGATGCATATTGCTGTCAAAGATATGGTATACTGTAATGACCATTTCTAGCTGATTAGCCGTCATCAGCCTGTTAGTACCAATGCCAGGTGGTGCATCATCCGGGGTCAAACCCCGAACCTTTTTTTAGAAGTAAAACGCTCTAACCATTGAGCCACGGAATGCACTCTTTCCTTTCGGCCTTGATTCTTATGCTCGAGGACCACCAGCAGCCGCAAGGTGACTAGTAGGGAAATAGGCATATTCATATTTCCAACAAGTACAAGGGCGACTACAATAGCAATTTCTGGTTTATTGGCCGGCGTCAGCCAGGCAATACCAACCCCAGGTGTTGCACCACCCGAGGATCAAACACGTGACCCCTTGATCAGAAGTTGAACGCTCTAATCGCGCCTTTAACTTTGACGCCACTTAAATTTTTGGCCGAGGTGACGATCACACCTCAAGGCAGTTAAAGGAAGCCTGGAGGTCTACCAACGGCTCAGTCAACCACCACATTAATCTGCTGGCCCCACTATCTGGTGTTAAGTGCCCCTGGTCTGCAGACCATCACGGTATGGAACAGCCGGGGCTACCACCTATCTCCACGGCCAACGAGGATGGGAGGTAGACTACGCCACAGTGAAACCCTGGCTGCCGCGGCATCCCAAGGGATCAGCAGGTGTGACGACGACCGGGGTGAACCAAGCCGTACTGGGACGCCGCGGCTGACACAAGCTGACGCAAGGGTACATTGCTAAGGGTGCAAAAGGAAATACACAGCCAGCTGTTTCATGGTTGTTACCGATCATCAGTATGTCATATGCCCTGCGAAGTAAGGTCTATACAGAAGTCAAACAAGCGCGTGACACTCACTGATGTTGTTAGGATCTTACTCGATTCCATTATATTCGTCTTGCCTTTTGCACCCTTAGCAACATACCATTGCATTATATGTGGCATGTGTCCTATGACAAAACGTTCGTTTATTGCCAGTAACAGGCTAGCGGGCGGATAGAATTGTTTCGAGTGAGATCCTAACCACATCAGTGAGAGTCACGCGCTTGTTTGACAAGCTGACGCATCATAACAGGCGATCAAGGGGGGTGACGACATTGGCTACACGTGGGGGACACAGCACACAGCCAGTGCTGAGAGGCCAAGAGCAATGCGAACAGTGACATATAATGGGAGGTGCCAGCACGACTCTCCAGTCTCTCAAAATGTGTGGATGAAACAACTACTGGAAACGTCAGACAACTAATATACCTCTGCCAGTGAACTCTCCTTCTTCTTTTTCATCATCATCATCCTCCTCCTCCTCCTCCTCCTCCTCATCATCATCATCATCATCATCATCATCATCATCTTCATCATCATTATAATCATAATCACCACCACCACCACCACCACCACCATCATCATCATCATCATCATCATCATCATCTTCTTCTTCTTCTTCTTCTTCTTCTTCTGACTTACCATTTGGGAATCGCGTTTTCTCTACTATTACTATGAATTACGGGCGCGAAGCGCTTCAAATGACTCCTCGTTTAAAAAAAAAACTGTCTTGCATCAAGCCTCGACATATAAATAGCTCCATTTCCTCCACAGCTGCCTTGCAAACTGCACCATACCAAAATGCCTGTCTTTCAAGCCTACTGTCAACACAGAGTTAGCAAAACAGATGATGATCCGACGCAGTCGCCGAATGACCAGGATACTCATACAGGATTGTCACCTCCGACTAAAGAAATATGCATGCAGTAATGTGAACCTCAGGATGCTCGTCACCCACCGCTGTGATGAGGTGATAGCTGTCTCAGCTGTCTCACTTTGCTATCCCTGGGGCGACTAAAGCGTGCGAATAGAGATGCAGGCTTATCGGCAAAATCCAGGGCATTGCAGACCGCAGACTTCCCTGGTGACCGAGCAAACGTTAGTACACAACCTCTCGTCGTAACGTCTTATCGAGACTCAAACAAAAGTTTTGCAACGTGGATCCGGTTTTAACACAACCGATGCTGATCCGGTCACCTTCATTGCCTCCATTTAACCGGCGCTATGCCAAACTGGTGCCACAAAAAGCCTATGACATATTACGACATCAAGTCATCTCTCTGCTCATGTCACACCGAGAAACTCATTCGCTGGTAAAAGAAGAGTGAAGGCCCAAAGGGAGTTAAAAACAGATGCACAAATAGTGATTTTACCTGCAGACAAAGGCCACTCAACGATAATCCTCGACAAGGTGGACTATCGAAACAAAATCCAAATTCTCCTCGATGATCGGGAGTCCTACAAGGTCAGCGACGCCACCAGTCTAAAGTGCCTAATGGCGGATGTCAGCAGAACCTTGGCTCGATTAATGAATGACAAAGTCACCACCACCAGGAACTGATTTATGGCTAAGCCGACAGACGCAGCTATGGCAAGCTTCTACAGCCTCCAAAAGATGCACAAGCCAGACGTTCCCTTACGTCCAATCGTCTCCCTCATAGGTACACCCACCTAAGTGCTTTCAAACTGGTTATTCCAAAAGGTGAGGCTCCTCACGGTGGGCTCGAAAATCGACAGTTCACTCGGCAGAACAGTTCATCGACAAAATAAAGGGGGTTATGATTCAACCGAATGAGAGGATGGCGTCTCTAGACGTTACCTCAATCTTCCTGTTCATACGCGGGCCCTTGCGGTTCAAACAGTCCGTAACCTTTTAAATCAACATTACGATGAGAACGAGGGTCAGCTCACAGCTCAGAATCGCATAAACCTCATGGAGCATTATCTCTAGACTTTCTTCCCCTTTCAAGGGATCACATATGAGCAAATCAGGGGCACCCCGATGGGATCCCCAATCTCTGGGCTCATTGCCGAGATGGTTCTGAAAAAGCTTGAGAGATGGCTGTTCGAAGATGATGAACCCAAATTTTCGGCATGCTACTTTGATGACACTTTCTTCATCATCGATCAGCAAAAAATCACCCACTAAAAAGAGCACCTGAACTCGATTTTACCCTTCCTACAGTTACCGATTGAAGAAGGAGTGGAGGGCAGACTTCCGTTTGGGTGTTCTCGTCTGCCGCCAACTGGACTGTAAAATGGCAATTTCAGTCTACAAAAAACCGACAAATATATTGCAAATGCTGAGTAGCAACAGCAACCACTCGCTGCAGCACAAACGAAATTGTATACACACGCTATACCGACGGGTAGAAACTCACTGGAGCGCGCCAGCTACTAGACAAGACGAGATGAAGCTTCTCCGGGAACTATTTACAGCCAACAGCTACCCATGAACCTTCATTGAACGGCATCGAATGCCACCAAAAACGCGGAACGAATATAGTTGTCATCCAAATTCATGACGGAGCATTCCGTATATGAAAGGGATTTCCGAAACCGTAGCTAGATCCCTTGCGCCTCTTGGAATAGGAGTTGGCCCCAGGCCTTCCTCAACAATCCGACAGCACGTGATGCGGCCAAAAGACTCCCTTCCTAATCGGCAGAATTCAGCCTTCATCTACCGACTTCCGTGCAGCTGCCGTATATTCAACTACGTTGGAGATACCAGACGACAGGTTAGACCCAAAGTCCTAGGTGGCAAAGCATGCTGCACAGATGGAACAGGTCTTTAACTTTGAGGCCGCTGAAATTGTGGGCCGAGTAGATGATAACACCTCAAGGCAGATAAAGACAGTCTAGAGGCATACCGACGGCTCAGTCAACCACTTCATTAATTTGCCGGGCCCCTCTCTGGTGTTAAGAGCCTTCCTGTCAGGAGACCGCCACGGCATGGAACACCTGGGGCCGCCAACTATCTCCGCGGCCAACGAGGATGCGAGGTAGACTACGCCACATTGAAACCGTGGCTGATGCGGCATCACAAGGGGTCAGCAGGTGTGACGACGGCCAGGGTGAACCAAGCTGTAGTTGGACGCCGCGGATGACACAAGTTGACGTGGCAGAACAGGCGATCGGTTGGGGTGACAACACCGGTGACACGAGGGGGACACACCGAACAGCCAGTGTTGATAGGCCAGGAGCAATGCGAACTGAGACATATAATGGGAGGTGCCAGCATGACTCGCCAGTCTCTGAAGATGGGTGGACGAAACAATTACTCGAAACGTCAGACAACCAATATACCTCTCCTGGTGAACGCTCCGCCTTCTCCTCCTCCTCCTCCTCCTCCTCCTCCTCCTCCTCCTCCTCCTCCTCCTTCTTCTTCTTCTTCTTCTTCTTCTTCTTCTTCTGACTTACCTCCCTGGAATCGCATTTTCTGTACTATTAGCTCTCTTACTAACTTTTCCTTAGTGTTTTCTTGTCAATAGCTTTTAAATTCGTTTCTTCTCTAACCTCCTTACAAGTCCTCTATTTCGCATGTCCTGTTCTTTCCCATTGGTTGCTTGTCCCATTTTCCCCCGGCGTGCCGCAATTTTTCGATGCGTGTTATCACATTTCTTCAAGAGTTTTTAGTAATTATTTAGCTTACTTTCTTTGCTTTATAGACGCTTAGATGTATATTTTCTTGGAAATTTGTTTATTTTTTGTGTTACTGTTTTTGTTCCTTTGCTTCTCGTTTTTATGTCCCCACCTGTAACACCTCTCGTATCACCGCTCCCTATTATGCATGCCTGTGGTTACTGGTGGCTTCGGTAGCTTACATCACCTTCCGTTACCTCCTCTTGCACTCGTAAAAGATCGCAGATTTAATGACATAAGCTGGCGTTTCAGAAACACTATTAATCGTCACCTACGAAGTACAGTTAAGATTTAGGCAAAGATCCGTATAAACATATTGAGGTGAAACATCAAATATTATTGAACGTCCACAGCACTGGCTCAAAATGTGTAAGACGGGGGTATAAGTAGCTGACATATTGCAGATGGCCTTGTGCTAAACTCCAGGGATGTTTGGATTAAAGTTAGGGTTAGGTCCAGGTATGGAGGGTTAAGGTTGACATTTAATCTAATGCTAGGAGATGTAGCGTTAGGGTTATAGTCAGGGTTGTGTTTAGGATTAGTGTCGGGATTAGGCTACACGCATGGCCACCCTATCTAACTTAGAGCAGGTTTACTTGTAGTGTACTGGGGAGATGTGTACCCATGTGTAACCCAAGATGCTGTTGAATCAAAAGTTTTATAGAAAATGCAATCAAATAGTCCCGGTGGTCCATGCACCACTTGCACACGCAATGCCCACGACTGATACAACTTGGACCACATGACAGCACCCCTCTAATAATGCAACCTATTCCAATTGCACAACACTTGAATTTACTCCACAAACCTATTAAAGCAGCTAATACCATCCTCTCATTGCCCTCAAGCCTAAATGGACGCAGTTGACACCGGCTTTAACTTTACCAGTGTCTACTGTTGCCTGAGTCAGCAAATCAGTTGCCTGCGTACAATGAGTTCCTTTATTTCAGTGCCTTCAGTCTTATGCTGTTTCTCGGAAGGTGACTTGCTAATGTGGCGCCCTGAGTAAGCGTTCATTTATAGACGCTATATATCGATTTATATAAAGGACACGCAGCTGTGAATAAAGTGCTGCTATGAACGTTGGAAGATACTCTATTTACTTACAGAATGTTTGGTAATAATAAAGTCTATATTTACATACGAAATGGCTAATAGAGGGACAACTCACTGACTCTGGCTTATTTCATCCTGTCAGCTAACCGTATCCTAAAGAGGCTGCATATTTTAAGCTATCTTCAATTGGACAGTAGGCAAGGGATCTACTGCTGGCCATTAAGCTTTTGTTAAAAGATACACTGTGCCCTTTCTGATTATATATGAGGACTGTCTGCCGCAAACAATACGCTCCAAATGTCTGCTCCAGGCTCCCATTGTTTTTAATCGTTAAACTTATTCACTGCTGGTTGCTTAGCCTCGATGCTCCCCAAAAGGCCCCTAGATATGAACTCCAAGGCTAACCAACCAACTCAAATACCGAATAGTAATTTAGGAACATCATACAATCGCCAAAAAAATACAAAGCAACGTGCTCTAATTGAAAGAATTTCCACTCTATACAAGTACATTCAAACACATAAGTTCGCTGAAAGGAAATTGTGAGCGTTGCAAACTCGCTTTCAGTTAATACCTATTGTTTCATCAACAAAGTTTTTCCTCAATAAAAACTCCAAACCATTCTTTTAACTAAAGTATCGTTTGCAGGTATCAGAAATTCAGAGCGAGCGAGCTTCCAATTCTCCGACAACATGGACGGATTTCCTATTTTTTATGTATGTCTGTTCATAAATTTCGCAATCTTACCTATCTGAACCGGTGCATTCATAAAACGTAGTCTAACTTTCTCCCTCCTACCTAGTTGTTTTTACTAGAAATTGAATTGCTTCTAGGTTAGACGCCTTTTGGTTAAAGCTTCAATATGAGTAATTTGCGTGTGTATAAGTAGAACCAATAAATCTAGATGATCTGTATGCCGATAAATTATGCGACTTATGCAAGCCTTCATGCTGAAAGAGGACTAACTTTCAAAGCGAAACGATTTTCAAATTGTATGAGTATTGGGGAAAATGAAAACCTCAAAATCTTTGTAACTGATCAACTTGCATCGGATCCTGTTTGAAAACATATCTCCTGAGCCTAGACTGGTCGATTTATCAGCCAGTTCCGGTAACTTGCCTTCAGGTCACTAAGCATGTATGCGGAAGTGCGCTACAGTTATCAAACTGCTAAATCATGCGTAATCGCCAGATACCTCGAACCGCGTATCGGTTAAAACGACTACGAAGTGAATTTTGATTGCAGATGAAGCCAAGATATATCCCTGCTAACTTTAAAATTCCACCAGAAAAATATACGTAGATCAATTGCTCACTGTCACCGTCAAATATAAAAATCTTTTATTCGTCCTCTTTGAAATTTCTTTTCATTGCTAAAAGTCACTCAAGATTTAAGTATCTCAGACTTAGGTACGACCAGTGTCTCTAGGATAGAAAATTGGCAGATATTCTGGAGAAATTTGGAAGATAATATTTGCATCTAACATTCTATTAGGTTATCTCTAACACTTCTAGGTTTAGCAGTAGCGCAAATGTCTTAGAAAACAAGGTCTAATGGCTGAGGATTTAAAAGAACCCTATCCGAAAATATTTCAAACCCATTTTGACTCGGTTAATTGGCCTTTAAAAAGACAAAACATGATAGAGTTTTCCTAACGCTGGAAAACGAACAAAAACCTTTTTGTTTCATATTGGCCACACAGGCTTTTTCATTAAATTTATGCTCTGCTTCCGTTTTGGTTGGTTTCCATTTACATGGCAGTAGACTGTTAGGGTTTTTAGCATATCACAGACATTAAAAAGGTTCTAACTATATGCTTTAATTATGAAAGTCACCATGATTATCACCTATGAAGATACCTAATGCTTGGAAGAGATCTGAACAATGAAGTGGGCTACAAATTTCCCTCGTGTGCACTGCTTTCCTCCGCATACTAAATGCAGGGAGTATATTTTGCATATGAAGAGAAAATCTTTGAGTGTTAGATACTGATCGAAAAAATGTTTATTAGACAGAATAGTAGACCCAAACAATGGAAAATGGTTTTAAATTTTGAAATGACGTATTCAGATGCCTTGCGCTTAACCTGGTGTTTGAAGTGTGCTCTGTCGAAACGCAACTGCTTACTGTCGAACGTTATATTTAAATTTCGTGGTACTTTCGAAAATAATGGTAATTCCAAGTTATCGGGCGTAGAATCCAACGGATTTGCCGAGGTAGGAAAGATCAGGGCTTCATTTAGAAATCCAGCAAGTATGCTCCATTTGTTCTTTTGCCCAATTAATAGTCATTTATGTTATCTCTTACTTATGAATTAGTTTTCTAAAATCAGTTCAAACGGAGGTTGAAAAAGTTAACAATGAAGGAGATTTTTTTGCAGTCATCGCATTTAGAAGCGCGGGTTAATGCCCATGAACCAAATGCCGGAATATGCTTGTGTTTATTAGTTGATGCGCCTGGGGTTGGGTATAGCTGGCTGATGACGGCTAATATGCCAGAAAGGGCCATTCTAGTCTCCTTTGTCTTTGTCAGTAATATCCTTCTGCCTATTGCTCTAGCTGCTCTGTGGCTGCTGGCGGGGCTCTAGAGTTAACCCCAAGGCACAAAGGAACGAATGAGTCTTGTAACCGATCGGTGAGAGCCCAACTTCAATTGTTAATATTCCCGATTGAAACTGGCAAGACAACGAGCTCGTGGCACAGTGAGTAAAGCCTTGGACTTCTGCCTTACAGGTAGCGAGTTCAAGCCTTGTGCGCCACAGCCCCTGGGATTAGGCATGGCTGTCTGGTGACGGATAATAAGCCAGAAATGGCCATTCCAGTCTCCCTTGTCTTTGTCAGTAATATCCTTCTGCCTATATCACAAGCTGCTTTGTGGCTGCTGGCGGTGCTCTAGAATTAACCCCAAGGCACAACGGGACTAGTGAGTCCTGTAACCGATCTGTGAGTGCCCAACTACAATTGTCAATATTCCCGATTGAAACTGGCACTACAACGAGCTCAATACGCAGTGGGTAGAGCGTTGGACTTCTGCCCAACGGATCACGAAGTCGAGCCTCGGGCGCCGCAGCCCCTGGGGTTAGGTATGGCTGTCTGGTGCCGGAAATGGCCATTCCAGTCTCGCTTGTCTTTGTTGGTAATATCCTTCTGCATATATATATATATATATATATATATATATATATATATATATATATATATATATATATATGAAAAGAAAAATGCTCTTCAGGAAATGGAGTTTTACTCGTAAATTTTCAAGTTGGTGACACCAACCCGTCGTCAGACAGAAATGAACAGAGGAGAAAGTGAAGTGGCGCGACAGGACAGATGGTGACAAACAAACAGCTGGTGTGAGTGGGTGGTGGGTGGACCAATAATCGGGGCATGTTTTGGGACGGGGAGGTGAGGAGAGAACCATTACATTGGCTTGTTTGGGAGGGGGAGGTGGGCGGCGAGTAACTACGACCGGCTAGGTTATCGATCATGGTTCCGGGTTGGATTTAGGGGTCACTGCGTCGGTTGGAGGTGTCGGAATGTTTAATTGCGGTTCACCATGTGTGAGGTGGGGTTGGCGACAAGTGAGATTAAAAGCCGCAAGGATTAGCAGTCGTTACTAGGGGATGGGCACTCGTTAGTAAATCGTGCACATCATCCTTCGTACTGAGCATCTAGGTCAACGTGGTCAACGCTGTGCTAGAGTGCCAAGCTTCGAGGAATTCTCGAGCTTGTTTGGTGTTGGCCATGGCGATCACGTCGGTACCGTCCCAATTGAAACGATGGTCTCATTCAAGGGAGTGCGCAAACACGAGTGATAAGGGGTAACGTCGGCGAATTGCTAGCTTATGTTCGTTGATGCGAGTCCCAAGACGTCGGCCTGTATGGCCAATGTAAACAGAAGGGCAGTTGGCGCACGGTATGCGGTAAATGACATTGCTTAATTGTTCTTTTGGTAGGGGGTCCTTTACTCTGCATAGGGTTGCGCGTATGGAGGACGCAGGCTTGTGGGCGACAGAGATTCCAAAGTGACTTAATTGTCGAGAGATTGTTTCGGAAACACCTTGCATGTAAGGTAAGAAATAAAATTTCCGTGGTACTATGTCTCCATTAGAAGCAAGGTTCTGCGTTTGTCTCTGGCGTCGAAGACAATTTTTCACGAAGCTCGTTGGGTATCTATGGACCGGAAGAACTGATACAAATACGATAGTTCTTTCTTAAGAAGGTCATCGCTGCTGCAATAGCGGAAGGCCCGATGGAATAGGGTGCGAACACAGCTTCTTTTGTGGGCCGCAGGGTGGTTACTTGCATAGTTAAGCACGATTTCTGCAGTAGAGTCCTTTCGGTGGACGCTTGTTGCGAGTCCACCATCACTGAGTCGTTGTATTTTCACGTCTAGGAATGGTAGTGTATCTCTTGTTGCAGCTTCGCGTGTAAATTGTATAGTTGGGAAGACCCCATTCAGACTCTGGTGCAATTGCTCAACGTCACTAGTCTTTATGATAACGAATGTGTCATTTACGTAGCGGAGCCACATCTTTGGTTTAAAACGTTGTAAGACGCCTTCTTCTAGTCGCTGTAAGACTAATTCGGCAAGTAGCCCCGATATTGGAGAGCCCATTGGGGTGCCCTTAACTTGTTGATAGTATTTGCCATCGAATTGACAATAATTCATAAGGCAGAGCTTAAGCATGTCTGAAACGTGCTGCTTTGGAATGCCGATAGGATTTTGATCTAGACATCGCTCTATACTGTCAATGGTCAAGTTATGCGGTATAGAGGAAAACAGAGAAACAACGTCGAACGATACAATACATTCCTCAGGACTTACTTGAACTCCTTGAATTTTCTGTACGAATGCCTGCGAGTTTCTTACGTTGTATTGTGATCCATCACTGAGGTGCTTTAGTTTCCTGTATAGCCATTTGGCAAGATTGTAAGTCGGGGATCCAATAAGCGGTACTATGATCCTCAATGGTGCATTTGGTTTGTGCACCTTTGGAAGGCCATATGCAAGTGCGATACGGGGGTCACTGAGAGTCATAAATCTGGAGTCCTCGGGGCTAATGAGTTTCAATCGAGAAAGTTCGTTCACTTTCTTCTTTACAGCAGCTGCCTGTTTTTTCGTTGGGTCTGCATCAAGTGGGGTGTACGCTTCCCTGTCATTGAAGATACGGTTTGCCTTTTTGACGTAGTCGGTCTTGTCCATGATAACAGTTGCGCCACCTTTGTCAGCAGGCATAATGACTATACTTTCATCTCTTTTCAGTGATTTCAATCCCTTTGCTTCTTCGATTGCTAAGGTTTGATGATGTTTCCTTTTCCGAAGGAGACCAGTGGCGCAGCTACGTATGTCCGCACGTATGTCCTCGGGGACGGTGGAGATCAGCAGAAGGGATTCAAGATTGGCTAGGAAGTTTGTCGGTGTAGCATCGGCATGGCTGAATTTTATTCCTTTAGAGAGGAGGTTTATTTCAGCGGATGTTAGAATCCTTTTGGAAAGGTTAACAACCCTCGTCGGCATGCTGTTTTAATTTGTAGAACGGAGAAGAGATTTGCGTTTCTCTTGTAGGTTTGCTCGTTTCTTCATTCTGGCGTCCTTGGTGGTGGCAATTATCCTTTGTAGTAATTCGTCGAATAGGTTCCCGGGTAGACATGAGAAGCACCGGTTTTTAAGGTCGGCAATGGTGGCTTCGAAGCAGCAAATACGATGGTGGACGTCGGATATAACAGCACTCAAAACGCGGAATCCATATTTGCGTGCGAGTTGTCTTCCAGTCTCATTGGGTAGAGTGGGCTTGAATCGAAGTGACTTCGGAAGGATACCGCGATCGCGACAGCGGTGGAGGAAATTTAGTTGTTCGTAAGTCGTCGCCTGTCTCTGTGCGAATTTCTCCCAACGTCTGGTAAGGATAAGCGTTTGACGCCCATAAATATGTTGAATAACAGAGGTGGTTTGCATCCTGAGATAGTATAATGAAAAGAAAAATGCTCTTCAGGAAATGGAGTTTTACTCGTAAATTTTCAAGTTGGTGACACCAACCCGTCGTCAGATGAAATGAACAGAGGAGAAAGTGAAGTGGCGCGACAGGACAGATGGTGACAAACAAACAGCTGGTGTGAGTGGGTGGTGGGTGGACCAATAATCGGGGCATGTTTTGGGACAGGGGAGGTGAGGAGAGAACCATTACATTGGCTTGTTTGGGAGGGGGAGGTGGGCGGCGAGTAACTACGACCGGCTAGGTTATCGATCATGGTTCCGGGTTGGATTTAGGGGTCACTGCGTCGGTTGGAGGTGTCGGAATGTTTAATTGCGGTTCACCATGTGTGAGGTGGGGTTGGCGACAAGTGAGATTAAAAGCCGCAAGGATTAGCAGTCGTTACTAAAAAAAAATAATTTACGAGTAAAACTCCATTTCCTGAAGAACATTTTTCTTTTCATTATACTATCTCGGGATGCAAACCACCTCTTTTATTCAATATATATATATATATATATATATATATATATATATATATAAATCGGTGAGAGCCCAACTACAATTGTTAATATTCCCGATCGAAACTGGCAAGATAACGAGCTCGTGGCGCAGTGGGAAGAGCGTTGGGTATGGCTGACTGATGACTGCTAATAAGCCATAAATGGCCATTCCAGCCCCGAATTGTCTTTGAAGGTAATATACTTCTGACTATATCACTAGCTGCTCTGTGGCTGCTGGCAAGGCTCTAGAATTAACCCCAAGGCACAACGGTACAAGTGAGTCCTGTAACCGATCGGTGAGTGCCCAACTACAATTGTTAACATTCCCAATCGAAACTGGCAAGACAACGAGCTCGTGGCGCAGTGGGTAGAGCGTGGACTTCTGCCGAACAGGTCACGAGTTCGAACCTCGGGCGCCGCAGCCCCTGGGGTAAGGTATGGCTGTCCGGTGACGGATAATAAGCCAGAAATGGCCATTCCAGTCTCCCGTGTCTTTGTCAGCATAGCAACGTGTAGCATATGTTGATAATTTGGAACCTACGAAGACAAGGGAGACCGGAATGGCTATTTCTGGCTTATTAGCCGTTATCAACTAGTCATACCCAATCCCAAGTGTGGAACACCTGGGATTCGAACCCGCGACCTTTGGCATTTGAGTCGAACGCTCTACCATTGAGCCACGGGCTCGTTGCTTTGTCGGTTGCGATCGGGAATATGATGATAGTGTGTGGCTCACCGATCTGCTTAAGGAGCATTTATTTTCCGTTGTGCCCTGGAACTCAGACTAGAGTACTTACAGGCAGTCGCAAAGCGACGTGTAGCATATGTTGATAATTTGGAACCGACAAAGACAAGGGAGACCGGAATGGCCATTTCTGGCTTATTAGCCGTCATCAGCCAGTCATACCCAATCCCAAGTATGAAACACCTGGGATTCGAACTGCGACTGACTGTGAGTACTCTAGTCTGAATTCCAGGGCACAACGGAACATAAATGTTCCTTAAGCAGATCGGTGAGCCACACACTATCATCATATTCCCGATCGCAACCGACAAAGCAACGAGCCCGTGGCTCAATGGTAGAGCGTTCGACTCAAATACCAAAGGTCGCGGGTTCGAATCCCAGGTGTTCCACACTTGGGATTGGGTATAAGTGGTTGATGACGGCTAATAATCCAGAAATGGCCATTCCGGTCTCCCTTGTCTTTGTCGGTTCCAAATTATCAACATATGCTACACGTCGCTATGCGACTGCCTGTAGTACTCAGTCTGAGTTCAGGGCACAACGGAACATAAATGTTCCTTAAGCAGATCGGTGAGCCACACACTATCATCATATTCCCGATCGCAACCGACAAAACAACGAGCCCGTGGCTCAATGGTGAAACGTTCGACTCAAATGCCAAAGGTCGCGGGTTCGAATCCCAGGTGTTCCACACTTGGGATTGGGTATGACTGGCTGATGACGGCTAATAATCCGAAATGGCCATTCCGGTCTCCCTTGTCTTTGTCGGTTCCAAATTATCACCATATGCTACACGTCGCTATGCGACTGCCTGTGAAATACTCTAGTCTGAGTTTCAGGGCACAACGGAACATAAATTTTCCTTAAGCAGATCGGTGAGCCACACACTATCATCATATTCCCGATCGCAACCGACAAAGCAACGAGCCCGTGGCTCAATAGTAGAGCGTTCGACTCAAATACCAAAGGTCGCGGGTTCGAATCCCAGGTGTTCTACACTTGGGATTGGGTATGACTGGCTGATGACGGCTAATAAGCCAGAAATGGCCATTCCGGTCTCCCTTGTCTTTGTCGGTTTTCAAATTATCAACATATGCTACACGTCGCCATGCAACTGCCTGTGAGTACTCTAGTCTGAGTTCCAGGGCACAACGGAATATAAATGTTCCTTAAGCAGATCGGTGAGCCACACACTATCATCATATTCCCGATCGCAACCGACAAAGCAACGAGCCCGTGGCTCAATGGTAGAGCGTTCGACTCAAATGCCAAAGGTCGCGGGTTCGAATCCCAGGTGTTCCACACTTGGGATTGGGTATGACTGGCTGATGACGGCTAATAAGCCAGAAATGGCCATTCCGGTCTCCCTTGTCTTTGTCGGTTCCAAATTATCAACATATGCTACACGTCGCCATGCGACTGCCTGTGAGTACTCTAGTCTGAGTTCCAGGGCACAACGGAATATAAATTTTCCTTAAGCAGATCGGTGAGCCACACACTATCGTCATATTCCCGATCGCAACCGACAAAGCAACGAGCCCGTGGCTCAATGGTAGAGCGTTCGACTCAAATGCCAAAGGTCGCGGGTTCGAATCCCAGGTGTTCCACACTTGGGATTGGGTATGACTGGCTGATGACGGCTAATAAGCCAGAAATGGCCATTCCGGTCTCCCTTGTCTTTGTCGGTTCCAAATTATCAACATATGCTACACGTCGCTATGCGACTGCCTATGAGTACTCTAGTCCCAGTTCCAGGGCACAACGGAACATAAATGTTCCTTAAGCAGATCGGTGAGCCACACACTATCATCATATTCCCGATCGCGACCGACAAAGCAACGAGCCCGTGGCTAAATGGTAGAGGTTTCGACTCAAATGCTAAATGTCGCGGGTTCAAATCCCAGGTGTTCCACACTTGGGATCGGGTATGACTGGTTGATGATGGCTAATAATCCAGAAATGGCCATTCCGGTCTCCCTTGTCTTTGTCGGTTCCAAATTATCTACATATGCTACACGTCGCTATGCGACTGCCTGTGAGTACTCTAGTCTGATTTCCAGGGCACAACGGAACATAAATGTTCCTTAAGCATATCGGTGAGCCACACACTATCTTCATATTCCCGATCGCAACCGACAAAGCAACGAGCCCGTGGCTCAATGGTAGAGCGTTCGACTCAAATACCAAAGGTCGCGGGTTCGAATCCCAGGTGTTCCACACTTGGGATTGGGTATGACTGGCTGATGACGGTTAATAAGCCAGAAATGGCCATTCCGGTCTCCCTTGTCTTTGTCGGTTTCAAATTATCAACATATGCTACACGTCGCTATGCAACTGCCTGTGAGTACTCCAGTCTAATTTCCAGGGCACAACGGAACATAAATGTTCCTTAAGCAGATCGGTGAACCACACACTATCATCATATTCCCGATCGCAACCGACAAAGCAACGAGCCCGTGGCTCAATGGTAGAGCGTTCGACTCAAATGCCAAAAGTCGCGGGTTCGAATCCCAGGTGTTCCACACTTGGGATTGGGTATGACTGGCTGATGACGGCTAATAATCCAGAAATTGCCATTCCGGTCTCCCTTGCCTCTGTCGGTTCCAAATTATCAACATATGCTACACGTCGCTATGCGACTGCCTGTGAGTACTCTAGTCCGAGTTCCAGGGCACAACGGAACATAAATGTTCCTTAAGCAGATCGGTGAGCCACACACTATCATCATATTCCCGATCGCAACCGACAAAGCAACGAGCCCGTGGCTCAATGGTAGAGCGTTCGACTCAAATGCCAAAGGTCGCGGGTTCGAATCCCAGGTGTTCCACACTTGGGATTGGGTATGACTGGCTGATGACGGCTAATAAGCCATAAATGGCCATTCCGGTCTACCTTGTCTTTGTCGGTTCCAAATTATCAACATATGCTACACGTCGCTATGCGACTGCCTGTGAGTACTCCAGTCTGAGTTCCAGGGCACAACGGAACATAAATGTTCCTTAAGTAGATCGGTGAGCCACACACTATCATCATATTCCCGATCGCAACCGACAAAGCAACGAGCCCGTGGCTCAATGGTAGAGCGTTCGACTCAAATACCAAAGGTCGCGGGTTCGAATCCCAGGTGTTCCACACTTGGGATTGGGTATGACTGGCTGATGACGGCTAATAAGCCAGAAATGGCCATTCCGGTCTCCCTTGTCTTTGTCGTTTCTACATTATCAACATATGCTACACGTCGCTATGCGACTGCCTGTGAGTACTCTAGTCTGAGTTCCAGGGCACAACGGAACATAAATGTTCCTTGAGCAGATCGGTGAGCCACACACTATCATCATATTCCCGATCGCAACCGACAAAGCAACGAGACCGTGGCTCAATGGTAGAGCGTTCGACTCAAATGCCAAAGGTCGCGGGTTCGAATCCCAGGTGTTCCACACTTGGGATTGGGTATGACTGGCTGATGACGGCTAATAAGCCATAAATGGCCATTCCAGCCCCGCATTGTCTTTGCAGGTAATATCCTTCTACCTATATCACAAGCAGCTCTGTGGCTGCTGGCGGGGCTCTAGAATTAACCCCATAAGGTACAACGGGATAACTGAGTCCTTTAACCGATCGGTGAGTGCCCAAATACAATTGTTAATATTCCCGATCGAAACTGGCAAGACAACGAGCTCGTGGCGCAGTGGGTAGAGCATGAAATTCTGCCCAACGGGTCACGAGTTCGAGCCTCGGGCGCTGCAGCCCCTGGGGTTAGGTATGGCTGTCTGGTGACGGCTTATAAGCCGGAAATACTTTATACCTAGATACGTTTTAGTTTTGAGTAAAGAAGAAGTTTGTCCGGGCACCGTAACAGATCTCGAACAGATTTCTTCGCTCACATAATCTAGTGCATAGTATTTACCTATTTCGCGAGCCCATATTAACGCATATTTCTATTAAGTAATACACCACGGAAATTGCATGATTTGAGCAAATAATATTTCATCTGAGTTTTCTTTGGGCGTTAATAAATTAATAGTGTCTTCGTTTTTTTATCATTTTGTAGTTTTAGAAAACCTCAGTCATTTTACTTTGTTATTGCAGTTTACAGAGATAGTAGACAACCTGAGCGAATTTTCTCTGTTTAAAACAAACACAGTTAATATGGAGCGCTTTTGTGTTTAATTTTCCATGTGTCAGTCTCAAATTATAAACGAATTTATTTAATGTAGACTTCCTCTGTCGTCTAACTATTAGTCTTATCATTTCAGTCTTGTAGTTAAAGCTATATAAACAAAATGCTTTTAGTTAATTGTATTAGGAGGACGTTTAAATCCATAAATAAGTGAATTCATTCAAAATGTCTTTGTTTTGTATTCTGATATAATTAAGCATGCAATTGATTGTATAAACATTTCAATGCCATCCTTTTTGCAAAGCAATTTCATATTGATTATGAGTTTCAAAATATTCTTTAAATATAAACCAAACAGTGTGACTCTCCACTGGTTGTTTAGACCGGCTAACTAATTTTGGACATTTTACATACAACTTGAGGAGAGTTTCTTGCACTCTGTTTCTCCTTTCAACTCATTTTGTCTGCACATAGTTGGTCTAATTATGCCTTTTCCCACGGTGATTTGAATGCTGTAGTTGCCTGACATTCTGACAGAAAGGTTTTATTACAACATGCTTGCAGGAATCGCCTTCCACTTTTAGGTGCTACTTTCCTCCCTCTATGTCCTATGCCTTTGTATATAAGAGATGCTTTACTTCGTCAAGTAAACAACCAACGGATATCACTTCTAATGGAAAGGTAGATATCCATTTGCCTTTTTTTGGGGATCGATCAACGAAGCATATATCAGGGTGATTAATATTTCCTTCTTGACCCAAAATCCTTGACATTGACTATCGTGGCCCTCTTGATTATTATGTATTGACGGGTAAATTGTGCGAGTGTGTCCTACACAGCCCCACTGCCGCCACGTATTCGCAATTGGAATGGCTCATAACTTTCTCACTTGGACAACACAAGCTGTAGTATGCAAATTCGGAAGGCTGCAGGGATTTCGCCATTGCGAATTAGCTTCTGAATATACCTAACTTCTGACCGTTATTAGAATTAGACTTATAGTTTTGAACATATTTAGTTGAGTCCTTCAACTTATTTCCAAATCAAATGCTATCTTTTTCCAAGTGATGTATTCGCCCGAATATCCATACAAATATTTATGACTAACCAATCTTGTTTTCTGGTTCGCTGCTCTCCAACTCCTTCACGAACTGACCACACGGACGCACAGAAATTACGCAATTAGGCTAAACCTCTAAATATTTTGGCCCTCCTTAGCTCTAATTTTTAATCCTTAATCATAAAGAATCTATAGTAGGTGATCTAACTCCTGCAATATGTTATCAAAATTTGAGAGAGCAGTTTAGTGTTGATTAAATCTCATTATTTTGATTTTTGAGTGGAGTTGAGGCTCAGAAATCCTTTAACTAAAGAACACTGCATGTCTAATCTTCTGTATTGAAGGAAAACAGGCAGTATTTGCGCGAAATCAGAGATTTCCGAACTCCCAATAAATTTCCCATGCTAGCTAATATCACAGAACAAACTGCAAAATTTTTATGCATTGTGCTAAAAAAGGACATTAATATAAGAATGAAAAGTTTCAATTAAGTGCCTTCTGAAACCGGAAATTTCAACATTATTTCAATGAAACGCAGGTGAAGACATATATAGAGAATCATATTTTTTTCTCAAAAGCAAGCAAAGATTTCACCTTTAACAATTTTTGGCATATTGGTGTCATGTTTTGTCACAAAACGCAAGGATAAACTTGTTAACACCTATTTTTGTTTTATTACGGTGAAAATGAAGACTAATAACAAAATACGTATAAGATATTGTGGAGCTTGACTAAGGAATCATATACATTTAATTGGAAGTACGCGATAATATTCTTTTGTATGGTATATATTTCGATTATCTGGAATGTAGAAACGTGATAAATAGAAGATTAGCAGCTTTTAAGACAGTAATTTCTTTCATTTTCAGTTGAAAATGTATCACTTATTTTCAATGAAGTCACAAAAAACCCTAAAACTTAGACATATTCACCTTCACTTAACCTTTGAAAAAGGTAAAGTTCGCATATATTCATCAGCGATGTATCTACTTAATGCGTTTTTTAAACGGGTATCTTATTATAAAACATTTCTGATTGATTTAAAGCCTACTAATTTTGACATTTGTTGTGGCTGTTCATTATTTGCGGCAATGTGCTTTCATGTTTGGGTGAATCTAAAAATATGACGCAAACGGCTATCTTCAGTAGAAGCAGCATCCGAAAGTTTGCTACTTCAGTAACTGCTTTTAAAAGCGATCTTATTTTGAAGGTTTTCATAAACACATAGAAAAGGATCTAATTTTTTATTGCCAATCGATTTAAAACAGTGAAAATCATGAAATGTTTTCCGGTATTCAAAGGAAGATCTGAAATTAATTGTAATCCAATACAAGAAATATCAATAACGAAATCTAATGACAGGATGGTTCTTATAAGATCTAAAAAATTGTATGCTATTTAAGTTTATTCGTCGCATTTACAGGGATTTTTCACGTTTTCAGAACTTGCCGCTAATTGAAAAAAATAGTATTTCTCAACAAATAAATAATTCTTTTCGTTATTCCTTCAAGTTTTAAATGTGCTTAAGGTTGTTCATTAATATTTCCAAGCTTTGACAAATTCAGTGATGTCAAATTGCGAGTGTTTATCGATCTTTCGTTATTTTCGGCATTTTGCATCTTTTGGGTTGCTGACTGCTTAAGCCAAGATGATAAGTTCAAGGTGTACTTTCAATACCAATATTTAACTGCCCTTTTTGGTAGAGCGAAGTAAGCATTTAAAACAAGATCTGGAATTAGCGTCTGCCTTATGTAAAAATTCAGTGACTGCAGTGACCTGATGCCGTGCGCATGTTGCAAAGCTGAACCGCTCGCTCCTACATGCATATGCGCACAAATGGCTGTTTGATCCTTGCCAATCCCGGCTGTCCAATTTGAGCAATCATCTTCAAAACTGATTCATACATAACCTCGCTGGATGCAAGGTCTCACCCTGACGGCGCCGCCTTTGGGTTGGACGTGTCTTCGTCTGGCTGCCAACTTTTTTCAACCCGTTCTCCGGTATTTCTGTACAGAATAGACTATCCCCCTAACTGGCATCCGGGACCTGCAGGTCATAGCGGCTACGGTCTTCCCTAATCAATTAAACTGCTGCGATTCTGGTGACCCTGACGTGAGTCGAACACACAACCTGCTAATGTGACTGATGTCTATTATCATAAATATCCTCGCTTGGTTTCAACTGAATTTTGCCTGTGTCAGTTGAGGGGACAACGATATGGGGAATTTAGTTACAAACATCCTGTCGTGAAGTGACTTGTAGCTCAACAACTACTCTCTACCCATCGGGTTTCGGTCATGTTTCCGCTTCAAATCCAGCAAATCAGCCTCCTCGTCAGTGTCAGAACCAGGACCTTCTTCCAAATATCCGTTATCTTACTTCTAATGCAATCTGTATCTCTTCATTTAACCCAAAAAATGTTGACATGGCACTTGGATTTGTCATCGACATGCAACTCAAACAACCCAGCGATCGGCTTTCTCCAACCATTCTCTCAACCTGGCTCGTTCCTGCCAGCTAAAGCCGCCCACGCTGTCCATAACACTACCATTGGTACGTACCTCGTTCAATCAATTTAGCTATTCTTCCTCCATTCGGAATTTTTCATCGGAAATCCGTTCTGGGAAGGAAAGCACGTGTAGTGGCCCGGCTCCGTGCGCATGTACCAAAGCTGAACCGCTAGCTACTAATTAAACATGTGCACCAGCGTCTGTCCAGTCCTCACCAATCCCGACTGCCCAATCTGGCCAAACATCTTAAAGGCTGACCCATGCATGACCTCAATGGATGCCCCGTGACGACTCCGCATGGTCTCACACTGGAGACGCCGACTTCGGGCCGGACGTGCCACCGTCCGGCTGCGAACTTTCCAATCCATCCTGCGATAGTTCTGTATAGAATACAGTTTCCTTTCAACTGACGTCCTACTTCTTTTCTTCTCATCCGGGACCGGACCTGCAGGTCAAAGCTGCTAGAGTCTTCCCTTATCACTTAAGCTGCTGTGATAACTCGTACACTTGTGAAACCAAATGTTTTTAAGATATGAAAGTAACGATGCACATTGAGCATTTCACTAAATAGAGAATTTTTAGTCAAAGGGGAATTGCATATTTTTCTCTAAATGTATAATTTACGTATTTTAACGCAGTTTTGTTGAAGATCACTGTTAGCAATCCAACGGAAATCTCCTTAAGAAGCATACCTAATAATGATGCCTGAGTTCATATGCTAACCACTTAGATGGGAACTAATCTCACAAGGTATAAAGTCCGGATGCAGTTTTAATCCCTACAATCAGAAATGTACTTGATTTTAAGGCAGCTGTACCTGAAAATATTCGACAGGATCATTGAATCAAAAACCGAAGAGTGCTCACTTATTATTATTTGTTAGCGGTTAATAAATTAAATGTATTTCATGATCTCTATGGATACTAGATACATTGTTAGTTAGCAAGTTATTACTTACAAGATGTACATACGTACAAAGATTTCGGTAAGGCATACTGTTAATGCAATTCTGTGACAGTCCACTCAGCTTGACTTGGAAAAGGCGCCGCTGCATAAAGAAGCAAGAGTAAAGTTGTCCTGACCCAAATTTAGCGCTTATTTTGCCAACATAAAATGTAACTCATACGATGTGAGCATACTTTCCAGTCGTCAAATAAAGGATAATTTCGCATTATAATTTTTAAAAGATTGAAAAATTAGAGAAAACGTCTTTGTTGCTATTCGCGAAATCGTGGGTATAGTAGTTTGCCTGTACACCCTTATTTAGTCTATGCAAATGGCTTAGTTGAGTATCCTAGGCTCGAAAACTATAATGAAATATGAGTGATCAGCCTGAAGTGTACCGCACACCAGATGACTATTTCTACAGGCATTTTAAGATCATTTAAGATTCTACAATGAGTTTCCGTCTATAAGCGGCCTACAGAATTTAGGGTTTTATTATTGAAATACTATTTAAAGGCAGTAAGGCTCCCTAGTCACGTTAGACCTTTTTGCTGCAAGTGCACGGTGATATGCAAAAGGACATGTTTATGAAGACAATAACTAGCAGATGAATGGCGAAAATTTCACAATCAGCACTCAGTTAAGCGCAAATGAACTTACGCGGAAACGCTCTGGTAGAGTGTTGAGAACGAAGTCAGGTTTGTAAAACTTCAGTAACATTGTCCGGTGTTTTAAGCCAATTTTGGGCCTGACAGCCTTGTGAGCTGTTGTACAATAGAAGGAGGCAGGATATAAAGTCAAGCATGTCTAACGTCTAATGGAGCACGTGAAACCGTTGATCGCTTCTTCTGGACATATCCCTTTAAAGTTCTCCAGTAAACACCAGTATATTTTATGAATATTTGGCCCTGCAGCTAAAGTTCGCATTACGGGATCAGCTGACGTCCGGCGATTTAAAACTCATCGGGCGCATGATTAAATAGACAACATTTTTCAAAAATCCAACACAACAGACTTCAAGTTTGAGTAAATATTTACAAGAAGCATTGAAGAGCATTTAAATACAAACAGAAAAATTGCTGTTTACTAGGGCCCAGACATTTAGCGTGATCACCATACTCTCAGTAACAGTAGTGAAACTGATGTTCCGGCGATCAGTGTCTGCTACGTACAATCTTTAACGAGTCTCTGGTTTAGCAAATTGCAGGGTATGGAGCAGGATGAACCACACACGCAATGCATGACGCGTTTACGAGTCACACACCTGTTTTTATTCGACGAATGTTCTCATGTTATACTTGCAATGTTAACTGGTTTAACATTTTTGGTAATACCTCATAAACTTCGAAATTCATGCTAGACCAAGACACATATTAACTGCTTTTTATTTTGTTAATGGCTAATTTCTGACTACGGTTCTTCCCAGTTTGAATGGTAAAAGCAGTGAGGCATGTCTGTATAGGTGAAACATTTCGCTATTATTTCATCCAATCACGAGGTAGTGTACCAGAAAACTCCAAAACTGAACTTCATATAGCTTATCATGTGCTGTGTCAAAAACGTATTATCTGACTTCGGGGGCGGTATGTATTTGAGACTAAACCTGAATGCACTGCCACATTAATTGTCTTCGGAGGACTGAATTTGAAACGTTTCAACTGAACGCTTGGTAGTCATGCTCTGCAACATGCTCAACATCGTTCCAATAGTGAAAAAATAATTTTTGCGATGTCGCTTTAATGATGCTGTCAAAGAAGCCTACAGTAAGGAGGGCTAAGCACTACCGTCCAAGAGTACCTTGAAGACCTCATTTAATTGCCTTGAGAATAATTAGGACCCCAGGAAGTTTTTATATACGAGTGTTAGTCATGAAAACGGGACATGGTCGCCCCAGTATGGCTTGGCATTCAATCTAGTCCTCACGAACATTCTTATGGCGAGCATTGATGATCGACAGAAAAATATGGACAAAGACTTGGGACACAAGGATGGCCATTTCCACCTTTTAACCTTCGTTAGCCTTCCGAACCGAAGAATGCGCAATGAGCAAATATTTCGTATTGACTTCCTGGATTACCTAACTGTGGGTTTGGCTATGCCTGGTTGACAATGGCTAACAAACCCGAAATGGCCATTCATTCGCCCTCACCTCCGCCAGCATTCCTTCCTGCATAATGTTCCCTATCTATCCACAACTACGACTGTTAACTCAGTTATGTATGTTTTGTGAAATTGTCCTCACTATCCGTGTCTGCCATGGTGATGAATTCAAAATTTTCTTCGAATTTTATTGTTCTTCGGTTGTAAGGCAATACAAGTATTGAAGTTCAACTCAACCCGCACTATAATGTAAGATAATTATAATTTATTGATAAGCGCACGGAACTGTGCAAGTGATGAACTGGTCAAATTGTCTGTCAGCTGCAAACAATTAATTGACCTCCTTAAATGCCATCCAGGTCTAAATGTTTCTACATAGCCGGTAGTTGAATTTCCCGACTGACATATATATGACATCCTATGCACAACTATATACATAAACCTAACACTGTGGTGCCACTGAACAATCGTCGAAGACATCATCTAGCGGGGACCGTTCTATGCGCTAGCTTTTGTTTAAGAGAGCAATTAGAACATCAGTTCATGTCCAATACAATGCAAAAATCGGCTGAATATTTGTTTACACTCGAGGCTAATCCGAATCAGCTTTGGAGTTTACTAAAGCATGGATGGCTTATATAAGTGGCCAAGATAAGTGTTCTACCTCAGTTTTTAAACCAAATTTTGCATTTTGTCACCATGATCTTCAGATTCCGTCCAGGAGAATCGAAAAAGCAAAAGATATAAATAAGGTACCTGCGTAGATTAACATGATGTGGAATTTTCGCATTGATGAAACAATAGATGATGGCTTTTGCAAAAGACATATTTAATGCCTGGTGACAGACAAAAAAGCGTTGTCTCGAAAAAGTAAATTCTATGTTGGAGTGCAATTTAAGAATCTATTTTCGTATTTTGTACTAATTCAAACGCAATATCTCATAAGAATTTGCAAGCAAGTGAGTTTCTTTATAATATCAAGCATTTGGTTAATGTTCTTATCAGGTGGATGATTGTAGTTTGTATCTAAAAATATAATAACAATGGAAACTCAAAAACTTTCTCTGAGTTAATCAGAAATCTTATTTCTAAAAGTATCTACAAGTATTTCTAAATAGAATTCAATTTGCTCGGTATATACTGTTGCATGTTATGAGCGACCAGTGGCCATTTATTCGAACTTGAAAAAGGCTTTGTATTTCATTGGTAAAAGGAGAGAGTAAGTTTTGTGGGCAAGCGAATGAAAACGCCATTTTCAATTAGCGGCTAGTTTAAAAAGAGTTTCTATGACAGGGATGCGCATTGTGTCCGATTTTCACATGGTTTCTCAAAATCTTTCAAATGAGAAACTTTTTTCCAAAATGCTTTATCTCTTACTTAAAATGTTTGATTTAGAGATGATGGTAAGTGCTAGTAATTGGCAATTAAATTTGAAAAGACGACTTGGCGAGCATACGCGTTGCTTTCGATCAGTTTCCAATAAAATTGGCAAGTATTTTAGCCTCCACAAGTTTGGTGTTGAAACACAGGTACCCATTGAGTTCCTTTAACACCGTGGGATCTCTGGACTGTTTTAAAGTTGCGAAAATTCCAATAACAAGATTCAAAAGACGACTTGGCGAGCATACGCGTTGCTTTCGATCAGTTCCCAATAATACTGGCTAGTATTTTCGCCTCCACAAGTTTGGTGTTTGAAACACAGGTACCCATTGAGTGCCTTTAACACCGTGGGATCTTTTGACTGTTTGAAATTTGCGAAAATTCCCATTAAAAGATTCAAAAGACGACTTGGCGAGCCTACGCGTATCTTTCGATCAGTCCCCAATACAATTGGCCAGTATTTTTGCCTCCGCAAGTTTGGTGTTGTAGCGCAGGTACCCATGGAGTGTCTTTAACACCGTGGGATCCTAAACATCAAAACCCGTAAACCATTACATTTCAAACAGACATGTTTAGTTCTAGCGCACGTTGAACATGTAACTAGAACGCTGCCCTAAAAACCGACATGCATCCATGTTAACCTTAACTTTGCAGTAGGTTAAACGTTGGAATTTTTCTAAAATCAATAACGAGGATGTTAAAATGAGCACTTTGCCAATACTATAGGCAGGAGGAACAGTGAAATTGACCTTTCTGCAATCAATGCCTGCATCTTGAATGCTGTACACATGATCAGTATTTAATCATGATATTCAAAGAATCACATACAACCAAGGTCTACGTTACCTGCGTTTTGCCTTGCTGCTGGATAATATATGATTGCGGGTTTTCTCCTTTTGTTTAGGAAAGTTGCGCGGCATGTCCGCTAGCGGACTTCAGATCACAATGTCATGAATTGGCAACTCTAAATCACAACTTGAGAACTTTCTCAAATTATGCGGAATTCTCTCCTATACGCATGGACATCTAAGTATCTGCAGGTTTAAATAGCTAAATTTAAAAGGTGCTACCTCGAATGTCTTTGGAGGACCTTGAAACTGTAGTTTCTTGAGTGGAACTCGGATAGTTAGCTTCCACCATCAACCCGCGTCGCACCACTATTCTAATGTTGACGAAAATTAATTTTCTTGATGGGGCCAACACAGTGTGCTGCAGGAGCCAACACCAAACAGGGGTATAATAACACCGGGAAGGTCTCGCTTTATCGCTTAGGAACAAATAGGACCCGACGAGGCTATTATACATGATCTTTAAGCGAAAGACCTTGACATGCATAATGGGAACTCAACCTTAGAAGCCAAGTATTTACCGTTAACGAAAATCACCGGGAGAGCCAGAATAAAACAGCCAAGAACAACAGAAACCATGCTTAGATTCTTCTCACGTCGTCAAACGTTTTCAGTGGCGGTCAGTGGCCTTGTGTGGTATGTGCACATTCACCTCAACAAGACACATCACAAAGCCTACGCATTACGCGAAGAGCCCTGTTAGGGCCGAAAATACCTTTTTACTCAGTAGCCCACCGAAAGCATTACTTAAGTTCGAGTTTCATCGTTAAGCGATTTTCGCACCCACCTCTATATAGCCACAACGATCACTTCGGTAAATATCTCCACAACTACTGATAACACGGATACGTGGATTGTTACGCTGCCTCTACACACGAATATTACAATGCAATGAGTTTAGCATGCCGAATTATCCTCCCTGTCACATTCATAGCTCAGATGCATGGATATATTATTTGATGTGGCCGCTGCAAAACGTGGTTCCACGATAGTCGTTTGCACTTTCTACTATGGTCAATTTGCCGTCTCCTACAACTCCATTCGCGCGTCTTTCCCAAATACCAGACATCCATTTCGATCCCATCCGTCAACGGTTTTAGCTATTTGTCAATCAATTGCACTCACATGGACATCAGCCATCTTGCTAATATGCCCGTGTAACTCTTATGGTGCACTTTATCTCGACTTGTGTAGATCGTGAATAGGTCATGTCAAATGAACTTGAACTTTGCTGGGACACGCTTATAAATGAGTCTTGCCTGTATTACAGGTGATATTATGCTAAAGTTTTAGGGGTTACGGTTAAGTTAGTGCTAGATCTGGTGTTAGAAACCAAGGTTAGGACAGGAAAACAGGCAAATCTGCCAGTGGGATAGGATTTGCCTATACTCTTCTCAAACCAGACTTTTCTACAGACCTTAAAACCCTTCTATATACTTACTACTTTTCTACATTTCCAGTTTCGTTCAACACTTATGCAAACATTTTATGTTTGTTCCTGATGGGGGATCACTTTGACATACTCCAAGCCTGTATTCAGCTTTCGCACCAGATATTAATTTTAGTAATTAAGCCCTCAGCATATTAAGTTTTCACTAGTACATTTAGTGGTATGAAGGGACTTTTACAATTGATAATAAAACCTACCAAAACCTTTTATTCAGAAATAAGGAATTTCCTTTGAAAGATAAGATAAACCCAGGTTTTCTACAGCTGAGTGAAATTTGCACTGAGTGAAAAACTTCAATAATTATTTTAGAAACGTACATATCAGCAATCGAGCGTAATAAGAGTAAATGACGTGTTTTAAATCATTCAACCCACTTACGTATCTGATGAAACAGAAATCTCCGGCAGAACGGGAAAATGCGAAAATCAAGAGCTACATCAGTCGAAACTGTGGTTTTGCTTGACGAACTAATCTCCAATCTGAGTTATATTGTAAAGATTTTGATGTCGAAGAAGGGCTTGCTGGGTCATGACTACGACCTATAAAAGTTATGAGCACGATCAATAGCGCATATCAGACTGGCCAATTGGCAGGCCCATAGCTAGAGCGTGGTGACATTATAAAATGCCCCCTTGTGTTAACGCACAGCTGGCCGCCACTTATCTTTGGCTCAGGGACAAATCAGATGAACCTGAGCCAAAGCAACTGATTTTACAACGACCAGAATTGCATCTGCGTTTTAGACAAACCCTTTAATTTTGATTGCGTTGTGAACGTTTGTTTCTTTTATTCTCAAGGTGGTTACCT
Organism: Schistocephalus solidus; assembly: GCA_017591395.1. Classification (NCBI taxonomy): domain Eukaryota; kingdom Metazoa; phylum Platyhelminthes; class Cestoda; order Diphyllobothriidea; family Diphyllobothriidae; genus Schistocephalus; species Schistocephalus solidus. The sequence goes on from WEDG01004495.1 coordinate 252,390, forward strand.
GATAATTTTGCACTGCAACGTTGGTGCGTAAAACTAGTAATTTTGAGTCACATTGTTGCAATGCTGTGACAGAGCACTAGTAACGGTATATAGAGGTCAGAACTTCAGTACGGTTTGAGGAAATGAAAGCCTATTCAGCCATGCCGATGTGTTATGTCCGAGAAATGTTTGCGAAATTTGAGCTTGTCTCGGAGCGTCAAAACAAGCACGTATATGAAATGTTTCCACAATTGGTGTGCAATAAACTCACTGTATCAAACCGACTTACCATTCAGGCCCTCTAAGAATAGCAGACTTTTAATCTTCTCAATATTAGAACAACGTACCCACGTCCGAAGAGTGCTTGTGGAGAACCTATGCTTCTATATGAAACAAATTAACTCAAGTAAGATTTAAGCAAGCTTTCCATGAAAACATTTGAAGTATTTTGATTCTTGCCCAAAGAACATAAACGCACTAGTCTATCTTTTCTAGAAAATCTACCAGTAAGCCACCTATGTATGTTACATCCAGTTAACTGAGTAAGCCCACAGGTCAGCTAGACGTAGGATCAAATTGGACAGAGTCACCGAAAAGTATTTTGTTTAGCGAAAAAGATGCGAAGTGTTTATTTGGAAAAAGTCAGAATCTGGTAGACTTTAAAGGGATGACTTTTAAGCAGGACTTTATTTACTTACAGCCTACAAACAACATTCAGTTGTGCTCGCAAGCTACAGGAGTTTGTAAAAAAGTTGTCTAGCTCCGCATTCTTACACTCATGAGTGAGCAAGAGGTGTCATCTCAAATAAAGCTGTGCCAAACACCAAGCTCAAATGTTTCAATGGCCTTATTAATAAAATCCATGCTTAGCAAACATTCAAAAATCAAGAGGAAAAATAATTAGTAGAAGGCAGGAGTTCCACTTCACATAACGGCCTTACTAAAGCGCCTAAGAAGTAGGTCAAACATTGTCCAATAGAATGTGCTCTGTCTGTAATTATACCTACTTACATTTACATATTGACTTCGTTTAAAAACCACTGCTGTTTATAAAGGCTCCAATGGATGTTTGCTCTTATTTCGACATAGTAATGAAATCCCTTTGTCAGTGTTAGTAAACCGAAAAGGTTTATCAATCGGAAAAAAAAAGAAGCCATATTTATTCAAGAGATCTGACATAGTGCTTCACTCTCACCGGGGTTCACATAGGTTTATGTGTCCGAAAAATAGGTTTATATTCTGTTGACCTTTTACGTGGTCGACCGAAAAGTAGCCATCGTGCACTATTAAATAAAAATAAACGTTCACAAAACTGCGCTGGCTGGATATGCTGTCGAACATTATGCAAGATCGGAAACAATACACGATCTAGGAACTTACCATTCTGGCATCGCACCTTATCTCCTGCCTCCAACATGCAACTAACGGCTGATACGGCCAAGGCTCAACATAAGTCGTTGTCTATTGGCTGCAGTAAAGCTGCAAAGATATCAACTGCGTCGGAGAAACTGCCTAAGAGTTTCGAGCGTGAGTGCATTAATATCTGTGAATTTTTCAAAGGTTACACTGACAGTTGGTAGTGGCAGTCCATGCCGTGCGGACTGGTTGCGTCTAGAACCTCGACGCCCCTGAGAAGGTGGGTTACGGTGACGATCATAAGTCAAATTAACTGGCAGCAGGCCAGCTAATCATCGAGGACCCAGTTAATTCCTTTACAAAATTGTTTGCGTTTCACATTACCTTGCTAAGATGCTGGTAAATTGACAGTTTAAACGTGAGATCGTCGATGACAACAGCTTTTACCATGGCCAACGATGACGAGTCAGCACGAAATGAGGCACACTTTGCATCTGCATGTGCGACCCGTGTTGCACATAACAGAAGTCGTGAAGAGGATGCCATAGGATTTGGACGTGAGTAGCCTAAATGCTATCAGGAATGTTGAACAAGAAGCAAACCTCTCCCGATAAGCACCTCGCCTCTATTTGTTATGCTCTCCACGGATTGCCTTCTTACCTCAACCGGTGTTTATCGGTTTCTGTGTGACGAAAAACAGCTGTTCAGGGTTGTCCTGTGTGAGACAGATTTTCCAAAGTCAGACCTGACGCTTCTTGGAGGAAGGGATAGTGGTGAAAGCAAACAAATTTTGCGTTTTTCTATTCTTGTAGCAAAACCAGAGAGCAATGCATCAACTGCAGTTTACAGAAAGTGGCATGTGAACAAATTAATAAGATGGAAAACATCAAAAGGCAGACACCTAACTAACAAACCAAGATAAGAATGCTAACGAAGTTCCAGACTGCTATGTAAATACCAGCCTTCGTCGAGCATTGTCAATATCTGACCTAGGTAACCTTACTTCTCGATAGTAATTTACTTTCGACAGGAGTGTAGGAGCAGGTATGTTCTCAGTGAATTACTTTCTTTTCATTTATTACTACTCGATTGAGGGGGTAGGCTGTTTCGTTTTTTTTACCGGAGAACAACGGAGCAAACTTTGTAAGTAAGTAAGAAAATAAAAAGCTCGAAATATCTCAACTTCAGTACTGTTTATGAGAATTTTGCGTCTGTTTACCTCCTAAGTACTAGCCGGAAATTCTGAGTGCCTTTTATCTTTAAACACCTTAGAGTGTCTGATAGGGCCTAAGAGGATTCTATTGATGTTTTTTTTAAAATTTCCTCAGTGCCTACTCTCTAACGTGCAGTAAATCAACCTGTTTAAGGGGTTCATAGGCAAAGACTGCAATTTTCTGTTAATACTTGGGCCGAATTCTATCGGTCTACACATGTAAAAACTCTAATAGACTGATTAACTCCAGGTTAACGATTTTTGTCCGAGAAAAGTAAAAATCAATCATTTATAAACTGAAGTATTTACTTAAAAGCAAAAAGGGAATGCTGGAGGGTCCACTGATGAGCCGAACCCCTCGCAGCTGTGTCATGCAGCGGCAGATTATCGTTGAAGCACGTGTCTGAACAGGTATCTAAGGCCTGCGCTCCGAATATGCCGTATCAGTTAACCCCTACATATTTTACTGCTTCTGTCTGCAGTGAGGGGTAATGGTACTGACAGAAGCTTAAAGCTATTGAAAGATTAAATAGGGGGTTTGGTGCCCTCCGTAGGATCAGCTGAATGAGTGAAATCGGCGTGGAAGTTTTCAATCATTTTGAATAAAATTTTGAACACATATTCTGCTATCACAAAGTGTTATAGATTATCATGCTGCTAATAAGTAGAATGCATCGATTCTCAAAATTTATCATTAGTCCACGTAAAGTGAATAATTCACCGCAATTTTCTCAGATAAAAATATGGAAGGCTTCGAATTATGTTTTTCGGTCAAAAAGTGTATAGCAATGCTGATAATTAAGAGGTCTGCTCCACATGGAGACACTGGTTGTACCTTAGTGTCGCACCCAAATGTTAGGATTACGCTGGTAGTATATAGCGATAGCTTTAAATAAATTCCTGAATGGGGTAAGTCGGATTTCTGTCCTTGTTTTGATGCTCACTATAAGCGGCCGTGTGGCATTATCTAATTCGATAACGCCATTTAATTTGAGGGTATTATATAATGGCTTGCAAAATATGATACTTTGTCATAGTGTAAAACTTCGGTATCCATTTTAAAGGTTTTAAAAATTGTTTTCTCTAGCTCTATTGCTTATGTCTCCTTTCGTGAGAATAAAATGAAAATAAGTGGCCGGCAAATTTGACGTATTTTATGAGGCAGAAATAATTTACTATAACATGGAGCACACTTTACAGGGATCAGCATAGTACGCATGCACATATTCATCTGGGTTTGCAACAATGGATGGCACTGGTTTAGTTCCCGCAAGTTGTTGAACCGGCCTCGTAGCTCAGTTGGCTAGAGCGTTGGCTGTACTAAAGCCTTCCCCTTGTTGGCGTGGGTTAGAATCCCACCGAGGCCGCCGAGCTTTTCACAAGTGGGTCAAAGGTATTATAGAAATGGTTTCTCTGTTTTCATCCGAGTATTATAAAGCAAAGCCCTACGTACTTAAAATGGTCACACAAACATCGATTGATCGCCCTCACAGTGCCCTGTCGACATGTCACTGGTTGCACTTATGAAATCATTAGAAAAGTTTTGAATGGTTTATGAAAGGGTCGCAAAATGATTGCGCCAGGTGTTGGTGTTAACGCGTTTTATTGAGGCCAATTTCCAGCTGTTCTGCGGCCATGCGGGCACCGGCTAAAAAAAGGATGGAAGTTGTGCTGGGGCTGAGGGAAGAACAGTCCTGGGTCATTTAAAGCCGCCAGTGGCGTGTGCCAATGCAATCACGCAAACTGTTAATTGCTATTCATACGCAGATCGACGTGATGCCACTTACAGAGGTAAAAAAACCTATTTTCGGGAAAGAGAGGATTAAGAAATGGCAGTTTGAATTTGTTCATCTTAAGGTCATAAAGTAGGTAACTTATCAGGGTAGTTTGGATGACACCGAAAAGGAATACCTGGTGACGCAAATTATGTCCTTATTTTACGTATTTCGCCTTTATATAACATCATCGAGGAATACGTAATTTCATGATCAAGTTGACCTTATGTGGAAAAATGACTTCTGAAAAAGGTTACTGATTATCTTTCTGGGCCACACGGCCTCTTGCAGTCCGGCATAAATTAGGAAAACGGAGGAAATTGAGCAAACGCCTTTTATTGAGCACATGAAAAGCACTAGCCGTGAGTCTCGAATTTTCCCACCGTTGTTCGTTGCATTACATTAACTCAATGAAAATTTTTATATTTGTCACGTTCCATGTCACCTTCTCACGAGATTTGATTTTATTGGTTTTATACCGTCTGGTGGCATAATGAAATCACCCAACATGCCACGTTAATGAATATAATCCATAAGGGTTTAGCTTGACCGGATTCCTGATACGCAAAATTTTCAGAAAAAGTAGTTGAGTCTAAGTTGGACTAGCTCCTTTATGAGACATGCTTGAGTTGCCTAGATTCTGATGCAGTATTCGTATAGTGGCTTATGTAGGAAGACTGGCAGTAGAGAAAGAGAGGTGTTCCTTTACTAATGGCAGCAACCAGCAGGATCGGTGCATGTAAGCGTTTATTAAAATTGAAAATTCTGGTCCGAACCAATGATTTTCGCCAACGAAACGCCTCAGTAATTGCATGTTTTATTGGCATCTGGCAAATACCGAGTATTTTGCATGCTAGAAAGTGTCAATAACACCGCACCACATAACAGCAGTCTGTTGAGTGCCGGGCAGATAAAAAAAATAAATGCAGATTCATTAAACGAAAAATACAAGATGTTAGGCACTGGGAAGGTTTAAATGTTTATTATCGTTCCCAGATATAAAGACTGTTTCCAATAATACGCAAAGCCCATGTCGTAAACGGATCCAATTCCAACGCATCCCAGCAATGCTTTCTCCGCCTCTTACTCCTTAAATTTGTTGCAAAAAGGCAGTCCTCACTTAACGATACGTCTTAAATAAGCATCATTTCAGTTTCTGAAACAGTGGCTTAAAGTTATAAACAGTGAGTTGCCATTTAAAGTCAAAAAGTAATTACCATTGTCATTAAAAACTTATAGATATTCCATTTAAAGTTCCAATGTTTTATCTAGGGAACAGATACGGCATATTAGCTGTTTTTAACGTGGTTCCATACATTTAACAAGGGATACACAGTAAATTCCATCTATCGATACGTCGTAGTTTTTACCCGAAACTATTCTTATATCTCAAGTTGAACATGCACGTCTTTCAACTTTCCTTTTAAACTGAATTTATTTGTTCAAGTTGGACAAATTGAAGTATGTGGCGTGATGGATTCCATAAAGCAATTAGTAGAAGAAGCGTTATATGCAGTCTTACGATTTGTGTAGGAAATGCAGTTTTGCTGAGTTAAATCCGCTTTTATGTAGCTACTAAGAAGGAAGCTAATGCCTGTCATATTCGTGATCAGTGGTCCCAGTACGACTGGATAGTTGCTAAATACGGTCCACACGCATCCATTACAATCCACTCAAACTTGAATTTGCTTACGTACTAGACTTAAAACCTTACTCATTTACCTTCAATCAATGGGCTGTTAATAAAGAGCGGGGCGAAGCTTTACCGTTATGACGGAGGAGTTAAGTCTTTCGATGGAGAGAATTCGGAAATGCAAAAAGCTACGGAAAAAGACAGCTACTGTTATCTGCTGCATTTGAGGAACATAGTACAGATTAGCATCTAACAGTTTTGGATTTCTTATCTCTTTACGTAATATAATGATTCATTCAGGTTTGTCTTTTTCCATAACTAAGGGAAGAAAAAATGGCTGTGTCTAACAATTAGTTGGCCAGATACCTGAGGCCAAAGGGCATGTTCCCGACTGTGCCTAAATTGTCGCTGCCTGCTAGTGGATACCTGGATTCCAGATACAGGCCTTTAGACAACGAAGAATGCATCCGTTAAAGGCACCATCACACGAGCGTCTCGTAACTCGGGCTCAAATGTTCGCACTACCTCACCAAATAAATTTTTTTAATCTGAAGGATATATTGGGCCCATTTATTCACTGGTTTTTGCCATTCTGCCTTCGGTAGTTTAAAAGGGAGTGGTCTCAAATCCGTCTACCGCTACCCAAATACACCAAACCTTCCCTTCAAACAGTTCGCCTCACGTATCTTGCTGGCCTCGCAATAACGGGCGTTGTCACAAACGGAGAAGAAAAATTAAAATCCATTAGGGAGCTTCTGCTAACCATCCTAGTCGACTGGCCGCTGAATTAAAAGATAAATTATCGTGCATGTGTTTAAGCATCAAACCTTCCTATGCTGCGCGTCTGGTTTTGGAAAGGGTGTACGTCAGTGGTCTCCAGTTTCCGCCCACAAAGAGGAAGCAGGAAGGATGCAATATTTTAAAACTTGACGGATTATTGCACATAACAGTGATTAAAAGTTCTTTGTTTGTCTAATTTTCGCTAAATACCAAACATTCATCTTGCCATTGCCTAAATTTAAGCGTTGCTTCCCTTCCGACTATCTGACAGTTGCAGAATATTTCCATGAGTAATTGGAGTGTATCACATACTGCAAAGGGAATCGAGGTTAACTTTCAAGTTGAACTTTATGTCGCGTCTCAAAAATGGTCGGTAATGGTCATCTCTTAATTGCGTCGTAAATGATCCGAAGTCATTTTTCTTTCTGCTACAGCCAAAGTACCACTCCAGATATTATTTCCGTAAAAACTTATCTTCAGATTTAAAGTTTCTAAAATAGCGTATGAGGCTATACCAGAATAATGAGAACTTAGTTTTGGTTTGGTCTGAAGAAGTATAACAGGCAGTGGTTCTTATTGCGTTCACCATGCGAAGCAGCATTTGGACTATTTCGGTCGGAGTCATTTAGCCGACTTAAAGAGAAAATACGGTTGGCAAAAAATTGAAAAGTATGATCCTTCAGACCAATAATGTTACTACGCATGCCGAATACTTAGCTAATTCTCGGCAGAATGTTTTTGTCCAGATACGAATTCGTCTACAGGCTAGCGTTTGTCTACTTAGTTTTTTAAATGCTATCCACTAAGTTAATCACTCGACTCAACTGCTAATTTCATTGGAAAGGAGATTGGGTAGAAGATGTATGTTAAACTTTTGCAGACTCTCAGCAGTTGGCTTACTTTCAAAGTAATAAAGCGCGCTTAAAGCGGTTTTGCGCGAAGAAGCACTAGTTTGCCCGATGTTTCTGACTGTTAGTCAACTTTTAGGCAGCTGAAAAGTCCTTAGTACCACCGCTTACTGAGCGACGTTTCGAGTGACTTGCTTGATTGCGGATATTTTTACCAACAGCTGACGTCTTCTCATGGATCTTGGCGCAGGGTATGTGATAGCCTAGCAAACGAGAAGTACACCAACTGGAACATTATCTACTTGATGAAGCAGAATGCGTATCCTGCAAGCAGTCGACCGTGCGCTCTGAGATGTCTGGCATTTTCGCTCAGCTAGAGCTAAGCGAAAATGCCAAGTAGTGAATTTTCAAAACCACACTGGTTCTTCTATATGTAAAGCTGTGATAAGTGTCAACAACATCCATTTTAATCTGTCTCATTTATGTTTTTTTTGCAAACACAACATGTACGTCTTTATCAGTACCTGTGGTGATAACGCAGTGTGGCTGTTTCTTTTATGGGTTACTCGTACTAATTAATGTTGGATTAAAAAGTGCAAATTTCAAAATCAACTGTTTGCAAAAACATCGAGCGCGATAATTACGTGTTTGACCTCTCGCTCTAAAGCAAACTTTTGTGAAAAGTTCAGCATATGAATTTATCCTAAAGATTACATCAGAGAATCTAGGGAATCTCCTAATGAACCGCACTTGTCCTATTTGCTTCATTAACCGATGAAAAAGTGACAGAGCAAGCGTTTCATTCCTTGGCATTTAACTGTGCTAAAAGAAGGCCAACAAATTTCTTTTAATCGTAAGGTTTATGCATGCTCTTGGTTTTGCAGGTAAATATCCATGCAATTATCTGTCATAATTGCTTTCATATACATGGGCTTTTAATTGTCGTTGAGTTTAAAACTGGATAAACACGACGTAAGTGTCCTTCCTTCAAGGTTGTTTATAATTCTAGGCGAAATTATGATTTTCAGAGCTGTTCATAGCTATCAAGTATTTAACCTTGGTGAAGATATATAACTAAAACCTATCTTGTAAACCCAGTTGACATATTACTTTTTCCTGTTCCGTTGTCTTCCAAAACATGCACTTATTTTATCGTATATTCAGAACAGTTATACTATTTTCAGACAAGTACTGTATTGCTGTTAACAATCATAAAAAGGCTAAATTGATGTGCAATGCATAGAATATGATTAATATTTGAACGCACTTTGCTCGTTTGGTAGTTGGTGTACGATTTTATTTATTTATAAAATAACGGGTCACATATAAGCACATTACGACTAGCAGGAACAACTGGAAAGCCACCTTAATTATCAGTTCAGCAGGGTATTATAGAAGGGACAAAGTAAACATAAAGCAAACAAAAGGCAGTTGAATATAAATAGCATTGTCGCGAAACATTGTCATGCAATTAAATTTCACACAATTATGAAATTTGACTGAACCATCTGTGCACCTGGGTCTGGATTCCAAAATGATGAACTTATAATAACTCGATCTGGTTTCAAAAACCTTAGGCACAGGAATACGATAACCTTTCTCTCAATACGACACACCCTCCTTCACTACTCAAACTACTTTGGAAATAAGAATGATCAGGTACTTGCGCCATTACTAATTGTTAGAAGGCAGATTTTTGATCAACATTTATGATTTTACTTTTATGTATAACTTTTCCAAATTTAAAGTTGATTGTGATTTGAAAAGATAGCTCTATAGGGTTTTTTTTCGTTGCACTAATTTCCGTGACTCATAAGAATGGATAGAAAACAGGTCCTTAGTAATTATCCGAATTTAGTCAACTTTAGTCAACTTTTAGTCAACTTTACGTCCTTCTCTTATTAGTAGGCTTTATGCACAAAAATCTTTTAGCTGGGAACGTGATCACCAAATCGAAGGAATTACCTTCTTTCAGCGAGCAGGATCACTTGAAAAAAGAAATCCCGTGTCAACAGGATCTCGACTATAAAGACTAGTACCGTTTCGAAAAGCCAGAATAATGGTCGCCTGCTTTCTGTGATTAATTCCTTCAATCTTTATATATATTTCACCATTTCGCTACAACGATTATAGTGTTTGTCTTTATTTTCTTGTGACAGCTCTCAATTAAAATCAAGCCTTTAATAGGATGGCAATACATTTAAAATTTATATGAAGTTTCAACGAAACCACGCGTGAAATTATGAAGGTGTAGAGGAATTGATACTAGTTCTAAAAAGGTTATTCTAAAACTCTAAGCTAAAATTTTTGATTTTAATTAGTACATGCCCCTTACGTTATTTATGTAGCGTTTATCCGTGTTAAGGCACTAGATTAGGATAAGGATGTATGGCTGGCATTGGAGTTTGCGATACGAATAAGCAATTAGGGTTCAGATTACGGTTTGGTTTAGGGTTAGGTTTGGGCTTAAAGTTAGGGCTGGGACTAGGGTCTTATTGGTGATAAGGTAAGGTTTAGCTCTAGGTTTAAGTTTATGACCAGGTTTACGATGATGGTTAAAGAAACGGTAAGTGTTTGGGTTAGGATAAAGTTGGTTTGTCGTGTACCGCCTTGCTTAATCCAGCCATCCTTATCCAATAAGTTTGGATTATATTTCACCGTCCTTTTACATGCCTCTAATTCTCATCTTTTAAATTATGTCACCTTTTTCGTCACTCCGTTTGAGTACTATAACAAAAGTATGGAAGAGATACGAGGTTTGTTTATGATTTGGTCTGATGTCCTTATTTTTCGCATCCATCTGCATTAATGATAAAGTAATAGTAGCATTCTTTCCATATTGCAGGAACCCCTGTGCCCTATTTTCTCAGTTGGCTTCCATGTTCAAACCTTGTCTCGAATACTTTCAGCTGTAAGGAAATTTTTATATCCATATATCAACATTCCAACATCAGTAGAAATATCAATATGCGAGTTTTTATGTACCATTATAAAATATAATATTTCAGCTTAATCACGTAAACCAAGTTTTGAAAAATAGTTGCTTTATAGGTCAATAAGAAAGTGATGTCGGTAGGCTGAAAAATGACATGTCAGAAAATTCAATTAGTGCAACTGGCTAATAATAACGCGTTGACTGCAAAGCATCTAAAAGTGTAATGTTATTCTGACCCTTTGGCCTTTATTTTCTTTCCTTTCGACGCAAATGAAGGGGATTTGCAGGTTAACATATAAATGCCTTCAACTCCTTGCTTCAAGACCACTGAAATATGTATTTATTCCTCTTCAGTGAACGGTCCAAGGAAAGAATATATTACAAATTTATCTATTCAATAAGTTATTCGGCATTAACAACATATAAATTGATAAGATTTTTAAAACACCAGAGCTGAGTTTTTGATAATAACAAAGGATTAAATGTTGCATTTGCATTCCTAAGGTGAGTGCTACCCATGTCAATATTGGCAAAAACTTTGATTAGTAGTGACGAGTTCTTGAATTTCTTCCCATATAAATGACAAATTATCATAATGGTTTGCTTTTGGCCTGACGCAAATCATCATTCATGATTTTTTCTCATGATTTACTATTTTTACTTCGTTATTACCCACAGCAATTAACCTCCGATCCAAATACAAAATCGTGGTCACTATTTGTTTTTAGTGCTTTAAACATGTAAATGACGTTTAAATGGGTTATCAGTAACTTCTCTACAAAACAATAGGGAAAGTTTAATTTTCATGTTTTTTACATGTGGCAACCTCTAGTTGCGCAAAGTACGTTGCGTTACTCATTAAATCTCATGAATTTCACAAGATAATTATTGTTTCCCAAAATCAGCCAAGACAACGTCCTTAGAGTCTTAAAGTATTGGAGGAACGACCGTCTTTTAAAAGGCAAACATTGACTTATAACTTCCTGTTTATTAAAATAAATATTAATTTTCCCAAAATATCTGAATTTTCAATAATGGAATAATATAACACATACGAAAGCTCATTCTTTGGTAAACTGTTTGTTAAAATTTAGAATAACATTAAATCTGTGAAACATGGAGATAGCCCGGCTTCCTTTAGTGTTTTGATCAATGTAGTCATTTAGCACAAATCCCGCTTTCTGTAAAGAGTGACTCTTTATTTCCTCGTGTCATTTTCGTCTAATAATTCTAGATAATTTTCTGGAAGCTTGAGATCCAGATTATTGGCGAAAATAAAAGCAAGCGAAGAGCCTAGCTATTTTATAAAAGTTCGATTATGGCTTCCAGCTTCATAAAACTCATATCTCTTTAGAGCGATGAGCTGGATCATTATCCTGTCAGGTAAAATCATCCACTCTGCGTCTGTGATTCCGTTATAACCGAGGGCATCATTCATGAATTCAAGTAACACCTTTATAATAACGGTGTCCTTATTTGACCACCAGCCTGGCCGCTCTCTGAATTAATAGCCAAAAAATAAGCAATAATCGATGATTCTGGAATGTTGACGTCGGTGCAGTGGTTTTTGGAAAGTTCTCTGTGCATGTGCCCCTTTGAGTCGACTTTGCAAGCTTATCTTAAAAGGAGACCCCATCGCAGAAGTACATGTTCTTTCATAAAAACGGCCTATACTCAATGCACTTTTTAGAGAATAGAAAACTTCTCTCAAACGTTTATTACTTTAAAATGGTTTTCGTCCATTTTCCTGGTGCATTGCAGACACTTGTATCCTTTTCCTAATTTTTGTCATAGAGGACAGTGACGTATGCTCCCTGTGAATGGTCTCAATAGGTATATGAGGACAATTTTTATGTACAACAAATAATGTAGTCTACCTGCTTACTCTTTAAATGCTCTGCTTAGCCCCTATTATTTCTGAGCACGGCGCGATCATTAATACTGCGCTACAAAATGACCCTACTGATATTGCAAAAAATTAATAATGACTCGCGCGGCAAACCCTACGCTGCACATTTTCGTAGTCGTTCGTAGGCAACTGCAGATAGACATGGTCTTGACAACTTTGCATATGGCATGACAGAGAAAATTAATGGTGTTTTGCAGGTTCTCACATATCTGTTTGGTTAAGTTCCCAGTTATCTGTGTGGTTAAAAAAACTATTCACAAAGGTTAATTACAGAGTTTAATGACAGAGAACGTCAAAAAATTGCAAAAACTAAATTTTTAAATGAAATCTGCTCTTGTTTTCCCAAAAACAAAATTTGATTTCTCAAATCTGTATTGACTTCATTTTCATGAACGCAAAACCAAATGTTTCGTTCTCTGAAATGATTTTTTAACATCTTTGCTGCTTAAATTATTGTGATTTTATAGTAAAACGCACATAAGTAAGAGGTTCTGATATGTTGGTTTTGGCAGCATAAGAAAATCTCTGCATTTCGAGAAACATTGGATTTTGCCCAATTCTGGCCTATTCTCCTTCAATAAACTGATTTGTATAGTTCCTTTAACCCAGATGTGAAAAACATGGCTGCCTTGGTCGTATTTGAGCCCACGCCAGCCAACCAAGCTATGAGGTTCCATCACACTTGGGTCAACTTAGCCACCCTGCCTAAGGCAACGTATAAGATTCACTAATTTTGTTGACTGCCCTAGCAGGTTTTCGTAAGCAGTCAATCCAGGTTACATCAGGCGACTTCCAGGCAAATTTCTTTGTAGGGTGGTATTGGCAAATTTGAATAATTTCTTTGATCCAAAAGTGAAAGAAGGCGAGTTGAAATGAACTCTTCGTAAGCAAACAGCTTTCTTGCCTCAAACAAATTCAACAATCAAAATTAACAGCTTAAAAGTGTTTTTGTTGTACTACTCTCTCAAATTGATATCTAAGCACACGTGTAACTTGTCATAATTTTTCTGCATTCTACGTAAGCCCAGAGTAAATTATTTTTACATAAGTCACATTGGAGGTCATCTTGGCCATGCTTTTACTAAAATTACATTATATTTTAAAGTTACATTCTAGGAGAACAGATGTTTGTTATTAGAGTTAGCTAAAACCGTTGCCACTTGAATTTTGCTTAACAAGAATCACTTAACTTGCAAGGTGTCCGTTTATGTTTGAAATCATGAAAACTACCTGACGGTAGGCAGTTTTTTAAATTTATATTGGTTCGCTATCATGCTGTGCTTCGTCTTCTGTCTCGTGTCTTGATAAGATTTGTAATTTATCACCGTCTATCTTCAAATAGAGACGTGTGTGCAAACACCTGATTATTCATATTATTACGATATTATGGCACAGCTACTGATCATAAATTATTGCTGTAGAAACAAAATTGGATTTTACTACATAAATATTCTCGGCGCTAAGGAATGCTTCAAACACTCTACTTTAATTGCTGGATAATTGCATTTTAAGCTATGCATTTTCGAAACGCAAACAACAGAATTTGAAGACAAATCGTGTCTTCCAACTACCTATTCAAATCCAATGCATATTCGTCTGAAGTAGATGCTATCCAGCGGGAGAACCTACACGTTTAAACGGGAGGGAATACCAGTAAGTGATTAAGAATGTTAGGAATGAATTGAAAATATCAAAAAATGTTTTGATTCGGTGAAGTTCCTAAAGTACATTCTGCTAATATCTATTATTTTAAGAAATCTGAAGTATTTCCATAAATGCCGAAATAATGACTTCTAAAAGTGGCATTGTTTCAATCGCGTGCAACACTGACATTTTTGAAAAATGTCTATGGATGCTATGTGCATTTGTCCACCGATGTTTCATGAATATGGAAACTTGCTTTCATTTTGCACATATAATATACAGGAAACCATATACTCCATTTACAATAACTTTTTCATTTCCAAGTCAAAATAATGTTTAAATATTGTGTATTCTTCCATTTACATTGATATTTTGAACCTTTTTCGGCGTTATATTGCCTTTATTTTTCAACCAATATGCGAAGTAGTTTTTAGAAGAGGAGTAGAGATGTAGCTTACGTTAAGAAAATCACATACCGATTTCCGAGAAGCCCTTTTGTAGTTGGACATTGTTCGGGTTTATATGATTTAGGTCGCGTTTTGTGAACGCAGGATTATTAAGCCTTCAATTAATGTGCTATTTGAACATTCGCTAAAACTTTAATAAATTAAAACGTTTAAAAGCATCATTTAAGAGTTTGAAGTATAAATATAAAAGTAATCATAATCATTCATAAATAAAATTTCTATTCTAAGCTTTGTGGGTGTTCACTTTATAAAACTTAAACCACACTCCTTATTTTATCAGACATAAATCAAAATTAACGTAAGCTCATATTCTGAATGTAGTGTTCTTTAGTTCTGTTTCATTTCCCTTGTACATACAACCCCATTTTAATACTTATTTCTGAATGAAAGTATAACTTATAATTTCACTCACTGCTTCATAAGGTTTGTTATATAAAACATTTATACCTTAATTCGAATTCAGAATTCAAAATAAACTTAGTCTGCTTACGAATTGCATTAATACCGTCAAAACTATTGTCGGTCTAACTGCACTTAAAATGTATTCAGTTGTAATCGATTATATAGGCATGCGTAATGACAGAATAAAGAACGCTTTCTGGAATAGAAGTAGTCTTGTGCAAAATTTACCAATGTTTGCCTATTGCGCTGGTCAACCCTAACCTTAAATTTGACCCTATCCTAATATTTACCCGGAGCTAATCGTAATTCTCCCGTTGTTTTACGCATGACAGTCTGTGATACGGGTAATTTATGTTTCCGTCTCCTGCCGGAGAAGCATATAAGAGCACCCAACCTATGTCTAAACACTTTCCGAACCGAAATTTCATTATAAAAGTTTGATAATCATGCCTTTGATTTTTAAGGTGAAAAGTGTTTTAACATGAGCTTCAAGATTAAGATGTCATATGCTTTAAAGATTGCTGTAATAACTTTAGTTATGAGACGTGCTAATTCCACATTTCATTCTTCCTTTTGTCTAAGAAAGGGTTGAGGGAACATTTTGGAAAACTCTGCAGTATGTAAACGTTTTAAATGATACCATTTTGAAATGCAGAATTTCTCATTCCTTTGTATAATTTTCTATGAAATATTCCTTTTTTGAAAGGTCATTACATTGAAGCTTTACAATGGTCTACGTTTAAAAGTTGTACGCTCTCATTACATCCAATTCATTGCAAATGAGCAAAATAAGTTTAAACGGAACAAATTGGAATTGCTATAAATAAAACAGTCCAGCAGTTACAGCACCTAAAACTAAGAGTGATCTGATGATAAATCAAATGACGGAACCCAATAGAGAACATGATAAATTGCCAAGACATATGGAAATACCAGTTCTTATGATTGTCATACACAAACCTTTTTCATTTGATTTCTGATTAAATATATACGTTATTTTTTAACTCATTGCTTAGTATACTACGGAAAAATCCTTTGCTTTGGCACAGAGGTTCCTCTTTTTGAAATTATACGGAAAACATGACGTTCATAAGTTTCAGCTGTAACAGGTCTCTCGATTAGGTAAATCAAATGAAAACTATCTGCATGTGTAAAAAAGAGACTATGGTCCTCTTCATCACTGCGACTCCTACCTCGTTAGATTTGGGTCTTATATGCTGACTGGTTCCTCGCCTTCTGAATGTTTGTAAACTTGCATGCCAGAAAATGTATTCTTACATTTTAATTCTGTAAGTATTAAGAGAGACTTCAACATAATGGAAAGCGTTCTAGGAAGATGTACTTAGTTCGGTTGAGCTTCTGAACATTTGTAGTCGGCAAAAGTTTTAATGTTCCGTTATTTCTGCACACAGTGCGCATACCACATCACCCCGCGCTTTTAAAATAAACCGCAAAGCATGCATTTGTGGCCGCTTTTTGTTTTTTCTTCATAAAAGAGGCCATATGTCACCCAGAATGATACCAATGAAATCATTTGTCATAAATGTTTTAAACTGGACGTTTATGTCCACTTGTTTTTTTTGTTTCACGGTTAATAATGAAGAAAGGAATGCAATTTCTGTTTATTTGAGCATCAACCCTTTTACAATGTGATGCAGACAAATATTAAACGGATAAAAATGGAAATTCTATATTTAATTACGTATTATGTTGCTTACATTTTGTTACTTGCTAAAAATAATTTTTAATTGTTACATCACTCCATAATATGAAGTATGCTAGCATCAGAACCTATAAGTCACTGTTTGTGATGACTATTGCTCCACGTGAAACTTAAAAATTAAGCTAAATCTTTCGACTCTTAAATATGATAGAGTAACGAACCTCGTTTGGTTTCAATGGAATCACAGTAAGCAGCCGGAAATTAGCTGTAACGGTTATCTAGACTGTATGGATATCCTTTAGTGTGCCGTGTATCATAAGCTGGAGAGTTTTTCCCTTGCAGTTGATTCACTTTAAGATATACATATGATGTTCAGGTAATTCAAGTCTATGGTAGTTGGGAGGCCAACAGTCTTTTCGGTCTAAAACCTCTCAAAACTCACTGACAACGCTTCCTTATTGGGGAAGTTCATGAAGCTTTCCTAGAAAAAACTCGATAGTTAAGTTGAAACGAGTGTCCACAGGGGAACGCAGAATCTCATCTGGAAGTTCGTGCTCTTGATCGTATGTGTGGCCAGCATATCGAAAGTAATTGGTTTTGTACAGTCTACGGGTCTAGATATTTTAATTAGTTTATTCTGATGAAGTATAGTGCTATATATGATCCGATAAACCCAGGGATGGAAAACCTTCGCCCTTTGAGAAGCCTCAAAATATGCACAGATTCGGTTTCTGCACAGAAGCATCAACAAAAACGTGCTACCAAAACGTGTCACACAAACCTGCGATAAAAACGTAGTTACCGAACCTAGGAGTATTGTAACGTATTAGAAAGATGATCCGCGTGTTCCTTCAAGATTGCCACGCCAAGATTCACATGCCTATGGCCAGTAGAAACCAAATACGTTTAGTTAATGGGCGAGATTTGGTAAGAATCTGCTCCTCGGAGGGGGACTAAACAAGTCCGCGAACAGAGAGCGATACGTAATACAGCACTGGATAACAAATTCAGAAACCTGTCTCCATCCTCGCGATTACTCCCTGGATCTCGCCTTTTTGCTTCTAGTAGTATCATGGCTGATGAAAATTGCCGCAAAACAATTGAGACTGGTCGTGCCGGCAAAGTTCACATGCCTACGATACTAGCCGCTATGTGGCTGTTGGCGAGGCTCAAGAATAGGCCCTTAAGACAGAAGGGAACGTGTCAGTTCCGTAAGTGACCGGCGACCATTCATCAATGAAGCATCGGGACTCTCGTCCAAGTGTCTGCCATAGGATGGAAAAAAAGCTCGGCAGGAATTTATGATGACGAATGATGGAATGACAACGGAAATTGAGATTTTCAATTATAGGCCCAAAAATGTGCATTTTACTAATTCCTGTAGTGCGTTCAGGAAAATGTCCTTTTTGTATGCGGAATTTGTTTTCACCTAATTTCATTGGTTAAAATGTTTAGAAATTTAGACAGAAATCTACTTTATCTTATATTCTGACATTTTCCTTTACTGCTCGCTTCTCTTGTTGTATTTTTTGCATTTGATCTTGTTTTTAACTTAAGAAACTGTAAACAAGAGCAAAAAAGACTCGTCGCACTTGAACATTGATTTTTTCTCTGATTAAACTATGAGAAAGCATGTAAATAAATTTGTAATATTTAGCAAACTAGACGTTTTGGTGAGTTTTAAATGTGAGATTTGGAATTCTCGGTGTTTTTGTGACCCAAATTGTAGAAACAACTGCCAAACAGTTGGATTTTTAGGTATTGTGAAACTCTCCCGATATCTCTTCTATCGCTGACGTCTATATTGGGCACCTGTAAAAAAAGCTCCTGCTTTAAACGGGTCAGTTAATATTTTTTACTGATCGTTAATGCCGTCATTATGATCTGTTTTTTTTGAAACGAACTACACGGTAGGTATGCAAGACAACCATTGATGCCAGATTAGAGCACAACGGGCATTATTTGCATGCGCACACATACCAATTGCCACACACTTCGGTCGCGCAGGATGACTAACCTGACGACTACCTGACGAAAAAGTATTGGCCTGGGTCTAAAAGGCAGCTCTTCTGATAAAACTCGAACCGGTGGGTCTTATGCGAAATGTTGAAAAAATGGGGCCTTAGAGTGGGCAAAATGTTAACTAGTAGGAAAAGGTTGAGGTGCAATAAGAAAGTCGTTAATATGATGAATGGCGTTTAAGTACGCTAGTCCAGTTATGAGGCAGCGCGGACATTGAAAAACGGTATATTATAACTACTAGGCTTCAAAATATCTAGCAAAACACTAAGGACCGTTAAACGACTTAATTCCATAAAATGAACCCAATTTACCATGTTTAGTATTATTTTTTTCATTCGGATCATAATAATTGATCCATTATCAATTAATTTAATTAGTCAATCATGGAATGCTTGACGATAAAACGAACGGTTATTGAATCATTAACCATCGCCCTAAAGCCAACCACAGCTTAGCCATTAGTTGGGAAACCTAACAATAAACCCGCAACTAAACAAAAAACCTTTAACCTTATCCCAATTCCCCTGCCCCTAACCCAAGCCCTAAACGCAACAAAAAACCTAGGAGCAAAGTCACTGTGTCAACCACACCGTTGTGTCGGGTTTTATAGCCAATCGATTTTTCACGGATGCATAAAAAGTAATCTCAGTTGTAATGCCAAAGGAAATGACCAAGTTAAGCCGCGTTGTAGGCCCTGCTTAATTATTGCCTTAACTTCAAAGGATAAGTTAACACCCGAGGATTATGTTTGCAATAGATCGGAGTTACATATTTATATTTCTTCATTATATAGTATGTAAGAGTAGGTATTGTTGTGTTTACTTAGAATTTTCCAACAGCGTAGGCGTGTATTTCAGACAAGCCGGTATGGTATTTAAAGCTAGATATTTCTAGAATTTAAGAAAAGTGTAGTTTCTACGCATTATAAAACTATGATAATCCTCTAGCTGAGCCGTATATCCTAAAGAAATTCAGGTTTTGGATCCCTAGCATATAGTGCATGGATATCACGTTTGCATTAACTGAGCGGGTCAATCAAAAACCTGACGTCTGAATTCCTTAGTCGATTTAATTTTTAAAAGGAACACCTATAACAATCAGTAATCGAAGTTTAGTCTTTGAATAGTACTGAGAGCTACTGTGGACAGAGTCGTCCTTTGGTTTTGAATTCGACATAAATAACGAGGAACATATATTTTTGAAGATTAAAAACAGTTTCTTTGTTGGTTTACATTCATGAATGCATGCATAGTATTCAAATATTTTTTAATTATTAATACTGATAAAATACACATTTGTTTACGATTTTTGTTTTACCCTGCATTTTAATAAAAATCTAATTATGATCATGTCTGATAGTCATTACTGAAGGAAATAATTATCTACAAATGTCGGCTAGTTTCTAATACTCAGTTAAACTATTTTCTTTTTAAAATTGTTTGCGTTTCGACAGGATCATTTGCAAATGACGTATTAGAAAATTGGAGCGTAAATTTGAAGCGATTTTGTGCCTAGACCACCCGGAGTGAATTGATCTTCAAAGTCCCACCCCAGAGCAAATGGTCTTTCTTTTCTCTCGTTAACTGTACTTAAGCTTCCTAGCTTTTTGAAAAATCCTAATGTCTCTAAATACAAGACAAATTTGTTCAGTACGTCTGTTTAAACATGTAAATTTTTTATATGTCCCAATCATGAAGAAGCAAGTAGGTTGTTTGGACAAATCAATTGTCTCTCCTATATGTCTTCAGTTTTTAACAAGATCATACAAAGAAATCACTAATGGTAACCTTTTTGACTTGAATCCATTTTAATTGGAGGACATACTAATCTTTACTTCGGTTAACAAGAAAAGAACACTAATTTTCTAAGTAATGTACTAAAAGCACCTAGTTTTTTGACATTAGGTCAAATAGGAATTCCAAGAAGCGTTTGAGGAAAAAAGGCTTAAAAAACTGGAAAATAAGTTTTATTTGTCTGTAGTTTTGCTTAACTACTTGGTGCCAACATGAGAGTTGCAGTATTTGTTGATGAACGCTCAACGATCGCTAACGGAGCTCACGCATCCCACTATGCCTTGGGGTTCATTCTAGAGCCCTACCGGCATCCAAACGGTAACTAGGGGTAGAGGCAGATGAGCCTCGGTCGGGGCACCGCCTGTGGTTGTGTATGACCGGCTGATGATGGCTAATGAACCAGAAATTGCTATTTGAGTCTCCCTTGTCTTTGTAGGCTTTGTTCATCTGCCTCTACTGCTATAAGCCACTGTGCGGTTGCTGGCGGTGCTCGAGAATGAACCACAAAGCGCAACGGGGCGAGTGAGTTTCGGCAACGATCGGTGAGCGTTCATTAAACAATGCATTCAATATTCCAGATCTAAACCGGCTACACAACGAGCTCGAGGCTCAATGGTTAGAGCTTTGGACTTCTGATCAACAGCTTGTGGGTTTGAACCTCGGGTGGGGCATCACCCGGGTTAGGGCATGTAACTGGTTGATGACGGCTAATGAGCCAGAAATGGCCAATCTAGTCTCTTTTGTCTTTGTGGGCTTTGCTCAGCTTGTGTAGTTCCAGAACGCAATGACATAAAAACTGCATTCACTTACTGGTGATAAATTCGAATATCAATTCAAAACTTTAGGTGAACCAACCTTTTGTTCAAGCAGCCAGGTCTCTCTTTTCTCAAAAAACTGTTTTAAGTTCACGCAAATTACAGATGACATTGGCGATCAAGTGACTTTTGTAGTTCGGCTGATTACCTTATTTGTATTTCTTCCTGCTTTCTGTTCTCCAAATAATTACAATTTGTATAATAAACTTTCATGACAGAAATAACCCTGACGTTCTTAATGCGTTATTTTACTTTAATTCAACATTTGTGCTTTCTGCACTGTGAACTGAGAAATGGCATTTGATATTCAAATTTGAATTTTGACGTTGGCCTAAATCAGGACATTCATTTCTGCAGGGAATTTGTTAAAATTCAAATTGGGAAGTAGCCTATCCTTTCTAAAACGTACACGTAATTTTTAAAAAAATGTTCAGTTCTTACAACGATGCTATAATAGTCCTTAATAATTTTAATTATCTTTACCAAACATGCCGCATAGGACTTATTTCTGAATATGTTTAAATTATTGTTTTAAAAGAAGGTTATAAATGCAATGAATTTGGGTTTATAATCTAAGTTTGGCGTACCGGTAGCAAAAGTGCATTCTCTTCATCTTAATTCGTTAAACAGCATTGGTTCATTGGACAGAAAGTTTTTTCCACCCTCGCAAGTTGCTGTAGGCAATGGCAAAAAAACACTCGTTAAGTAATCTAAAATAAATAACTTTTGCAGAATGTCAGCGTATAGGCTGGAGATGCCGCATTTAGCACTCTGATTGTCCATCAAACATTTCTTTATTTTGCAGAGTGTTCACGCAACGAATCAGAAGCAATTTTGTTCCATAATCTATTCCTTCATCAAATGTCCCAGCCTTGTGTATTTTTAAAATAAAAAACAGTGTAGAAAGTGACACATTTATACGTAATTGTTCTCACTTTGCCTCTTTGCTGCTTGTTGAAATTTTAAAACTTCGTATAGGATAATCTGCGAAATGCCTCTCGACCGAATTCTATAACAATTTTCTTTTTCAGAAGACAACTGTCAAATTAAATGTTTAGTGTTTTAACATATTTTGTCCTATGAACTCACCCTAGGTTAAAGCCAAACGAAATAATAAGATATTACTGGTGCAATTTTGAATAGTGTTCTTTATTTGCACTTTTTAATTTATGCTGTTTATGTCCTAAATGAATGGAACCAGAACCGTTTTATTCAAATATAAGTAGTAAAGAACATATATACATAAAACAAAATATATAATCAGAAAGTGATTAAATCCTTTGCAAAACCTAACCCACACTGGTTATCTTTTTAGGTTGATGCCCCAGCTCGTCGTCCGCCTATAAGTGATAGACAAAAGCTGAACTAATCAACTGGCCAAAATGAGCTTCAATGTTTTTCAAAGTCATTTAGATCTTCAATGAACCGATTCATGCAAATGATCGGAAATTTACTCAGGTTCAAGGTTGTTAATAAAAATCAATTGAGGCTTCCTGAAACACCTTATTGAAATTCTATTGGATTTCGAAGTTTAAGTTGAATAACATGTTTTATCATATATGTAGTCTTCTGATATAATGTTACCATCAAACTGGGTAGTTCATTAGTTAAAACAATACTCCCATTATTATCCTCTGTGTTTCACATATTTAAACGATTTGAGAGCAGTGTTTTACTGCGTTATAGTCAGTTCCAAGAAGACATTGGTGTTTTTCGAATTTAGTATTACCGCATTTTGTAGAACGTTTAAAAATAAGAGAGTAAAAAACTGGAAAATATTTAATAAGATTATTAGGTTTTAGACCATAATTAAAGTTGTTTAAGGTTTGCGGGCTGTTGTATAAATGTTGTGCGTGTAAATGTACTTCAATTAACAAACATTTGCTAAAGTAAATAAGTATTTAATTTATGTGATAAGTTCCAGGTAAACGTTTCAGATTTCCTGTTTGACTGACATATGTCAGTCTTTTTAATTCAAACCGTCATTTTTTGCTCTCCATTCACGTGAGAATTTGCATAATTGTACATTAATTTGCCATCTCCCTTTGATATTTTGATCTTTTTCTCTTTTTTGTTTATCTGAATAATAATAATACGGTTGTCTGTGCAGTAACCAAGCACATTTTTAATGACTTTACTTTACACAAAATTCTTGACGAATGCCCAAGATGCCCGTTTTTGCACTTTTCAGTCAATATATAGTATTGGTGATAATCCCTGGCGAACCTTGCCACGGTTTTGTCAACAAAAGCCTATGCAGTTAAGAAAACACTGCTGCACTGTCAAGTAGCCCTCAAGCGTCCATTAAAAATAAAGGTTCAATTCCAGGCTACCTATCCAATTATGTTGTTAGATATTCCACAAAAATCCCGATTTTTAGCTGCTTTCGTTGAAAAAAACATAGAACGACTGCAGTGAACCGTCTTAGATATACATGATTAAATGGTGATATTGAATCGTAACTATATACTCCTCCGTCTTTCTGCTGCTTTCGATCTGATCGAAAATTTTCATTATGCCGCAGAGATGGACGGATGACTTTTTGTCAACTAAAATTGGTGTATTAACCGTACTACGAGTTCGTTAAATTTTATGACGTCATTAAATTCTGCTTATTTAGTCGCCTTTGCATTGTTCAACTTTATACCGGGAAAGCAATGCTTCAAGTTAACCATACATCCTCATTAAAATTTTACGATGATTTTATACGTTTTTTCACTGTCAAATGAAAGCCCCCATTGTTAAATACTTTTCTAGCTATTAAACTTGTTACTACCTATATGTCCTCTCTACCTGTAACGAAGGCTTTAGTCCGAATTTTCGAGTTTCTTACACAAAAGTTTGTTGTTTTATTTGGGACAATTTATTCACTAACATGGTGATTTAAACGATGTGATTCTACGTCTCCTTAAACTTTGATGCTGTGATGATCTTGTTTTTTTTTCAATGCTCGTGCTGACATTCCTTGCTATCACACTTTGATCAACAGCCCCAACCTTTTTTGCTAAAAGCAGGGCTTGTCAGGACATGATCATTCAGAGCTATTTTGCCTTCTAAAAATTTATTTTACTTCTTCACTCGTCATTTTAACCATAACCATGCGAAAAATTAAGGTTAATGACACGTATCCACAAACAATCTGCTTTCTTTGGACTTAATTATCTGACTCTTTCCCCACTTTCCTCAAACAAGCAAACGCTTTATCCTGCTCTACCTAACACATCATTTGTAAATAACACTTTTAATATTAACCTGACATAATTTCTTATCATTATCTAAGATTTTAAGACAAAATAAGGAAATCCTCTATAAACTGGGCCAGCATACAGGTACAACTTCGCCCGAAATCAACTATTTCACGCGAGTAACTCTCCGCCTATATATGACTTATATTATCAAATAGTTTGTCTCTTTGCCCTTATGGAGAGCTTGTCCTTTCAGACCTCGTCAGTGGGCATCTACGCCTTTCCTCCTTCCTTTAGGCAGGTTATATTGGTTGAACGACAAGGTGCCTTTTCAAGCAGATTCAACAGCACCCTCCTCACTGGATAAACATAGGCATACAAATGTCTATCTCTAGAGCAATTATAGCTCACTTGGTTGACAGCAGCCACTGAATAGAACTCAACCAAGACTTGACGATCTGTTTGTTGCTAGTTTTTTGCCTTTTCTTCCATCCATTTTTTCTTTTTTCCTCTGCTGAATTTTGGAGGAATCTTAAGCGTCTCACTTTGTATTGCAACACACTAGGGCATGTAGATACTAATTTAGAATCTAAAAATAATAAACTTTATCAGGATTCCCACTGACTACAATCTTCTGTCAAACATTTCCCTACTACCTTGTGTCTCCTTTCCTGCCCCTGTGCCAACAATGGAGAAACACCTTAAAGGGTCCACGGTGAAACCGCTACCGGGCCGGATGACGTCTCACTATGTATCCTTAAATCTTGTTGATTTTGTGTTAACGCACCTCATCAACATATCCTTCATGGAGTCCAAGATTCCTGTTACCTGGCGTATATTAAGAATTACTACTTTTCTTAAAAACATACTTTTTTGTTCCGGAATCTTCTCCTTCAATTGTCTGCCCTTCGGCACAGCTGAAGCTTATTGAACAAGTTGCCTTATATACTACTATGCCATTCTCATTCAAATTTTCCAATCTCCAAAAAAATTGCATTCAAGACCAGGCGTAGTACTCTAGATGCTGTTGCTCTTGTGGCCCATTCTGCTCTAAAATATTCAAATAAGAGTGGCCGTGCGTATGCATGTAAATTTCTTGACTTATCCTCCGCCTTCGGTAAAATCTCCCGCCACCGCCTCCTCCTCAACAAAGCATCCGTGCGCGGTTCTCCCGGACAGGATGTCTTTTGGGTTAGAGATTATTTTATTACCCGCAATCACTTTGTCCAATCCGGCAAGAGGGAAACTGTGGGCCTTCCCGCTAACTGTGGGCTTCTTCAAGGTTCTATGTTATCTTCTCACCTTTTCTCCCTCCAAACTAATGAGTTGAGATCGTCAAGGGACTGTTTGTATGTTAAATATGATTCATATATCTTTGTTGCTAATCTTCGTAAAAATCAGACATCTACAGTTTTTGAGGAATGGCTTAGACCACAGGTCAGCATGGTCGTTGAAAAATGGCCTCGTAGTAAATAATCAGTGTATTTTCCAACTGTGACCATTTCCCAGTCCTGAATACTCGTGAAATCTTTTCAACGAGGTATCCGCTTTCCGGTATCTTGGTGTTAGGCTGACATCCAATCTTTATCCCTTCATTTTGGAAATCTTACCTAAAATCCGTAAACTTCTTTACTACATCCATCTTTTACGTTTCTAGCACATACCTCAATCACTTATTTGGCGATCTGTGGATACCCGCATTCTCCCTTTCATTCTTTATTGTTTTTTCCTGCTTTCCTTCAAAAGAATATGCTCTTGTTGTTTGAGTTTAAATGACATTACATTGACAATTCAAAATGGTCAATAAATTAGCTGGTCTATTTGTGGGTTATGTTTTTATCTTCTTCACGCTGACCTAATTTCTGCGAAGTCCTCGCGCCCCTTGCGCCGAGGCTTCCGACATATCTCGTATCTTACATCTGCATTTAATCTTTCCAGAGATTTAAACCGTTCATTTTTATGTAAAACTTTCTACTCTTGCGTTATTTGTTTATTTATCATCTGGTCTCAGTGAATAGATCCATTTTTTGGCCAAAACGTTTGAATGATACTTTCAAAATAAAGCGTATTACATTCTCTAAATTTCTCGTCAGGTCTGTACAATAATTTTGTGTAAAGCAACGAAGCTTAAAACATCCAATTAACAGTACTCATGGGGAAAGGGTTAAGAACCTTCAGACATGTACGAGCCAGGGATAAATATATTTTAGTTCTGATAGGGGAAAGGGAAGGTAGGAGGAAGGGAGGGGAATCTGCCAGCGTTTAATGCATACGTATCGCTGCGAGTAGGGCATGTGCTGACTGCAAACATTGACGTCCGGCGTCCTGCTTCAAGGTTATGAAACTCCGCAGTGAGCAGTTTCAAACTCACTGTCCTGCAAACAATTGACCGCAATCCGTTTGGACACACTAGGGCCTCTAGATAGTCGTGGCTGCCGAAACGCCACCTGAACACGCCCCTTTCGGCTGATGCAACATGGGCTACCAGACACTACACTTCTCGTATAATGCCGCACGCACTGATGGGAAAACACTCGAAACTGCTCCGCAATCCTATTAAAACTGCTGCCACCCCTCTCTCTCTCAGGCACAACTGAACAAAGTAAACACTAGTCCTGGCTCACCAATGGCCACTACTCGGTGTTCTGCGCACAAAAAATCACTCATTCTGGTTCCTTCCGTCTTTTTGTGCAATTTTGGATTTCGCCTGATGATTGTACTACTTTGAGGATAAACACTACTTTTATAATACAGGTTTGGCTATAAAGAACGCTCTTCACAAGCAGATGACTACTTCAGTTAGCCATATGGCCACCGCTTCTGCTGTCACACCTACCAGCCGAGGCAAGAACTCCAGAGGGCGTCAACGGTACTTTTTCCATGACTGAAAATGCTTGCTTGAGTTGTATCCAGTGGCTGCTGTCAACCAAGTGAGCTATACTTGCTCTAGAGATAGACATTTGTGTGCCTATGTTTATCCAGTGAGGAGGGTGCTGTCGAATCTGATTGAAAAGGCACCTGATCTTTCAATCAATATAACCTGCCTACAGGAAGGAGGAAAGGCATAGATGCCTACAGAGGAGGTCTGAAAGGACAAGCTCTCCATAAGGGCAAAGAGACAAAATATTTGATACTATAAGTCATATATAGGCGAAGAGGTACTCGCGTGAAATATTAGATTTCAGGCGAAGTTGTACCTGCATATTGGCCAGGTCCCATGGAAGCGCTTATTCAACATAACGTCCACTGTTGACGGATATTATTTCGTATATCTTGGAATAAACGTCTCAGGGAGTTCTTTATTTCACAGACCGTTTCTTTTAAAGGGGAGTTCGTTTTTCAGCATATGGGGAATGCATAGGTTTCTAGTTCAGTTAGCTAGTCAGCAGACGGAGGCTAAGGTCATACTTAAAGAAATAAAACTGGAATTTGTTGCATTTTTCATTGCCAAGTTTCCTTACGTAATGCTCCCATGAATTGTTCCGACGGAAGTTTCAATAGCTAAAAGGTGGTCCAGAAAGGCGATGCGCCCTTCCTTCTTCTTTTCCTCAAAGTGAGGCTTACCGATAGTTGAAGTGGATTCACTTTGTGTATGGTGATTTTCAAAGGAAGCCTCTCATCCCCAAATACAAGAATATCCTCCACCCATCGAACATACAAATTGATATGCTTTACAATTGGACGGAGCTGATCCTTTTGTAGTTTACCATGAAGGCGTTCATTCATAGGGTTCTAATTAATGCTCTCATCACTACTCCTCTAAGCTGGGAGTAAATATACCATCGTATTTTAACTGATAATACAGTATTTAGCAAAATAACAGTTGCGTTAGTGCGAGGGTTTTTATGTAACCTGGGAAGTCCACGTAAACAATCTCGTTATTTAAATATTTTATCACCTCTGTGGGAGGAGTATTGAAAAAAAGGAAATCAAATATCTAAGGATAACATGGACTTCCCTTGAATTGTATATTTCTGAAGGATTCACGTGGAGAAATGGAAGGATGCTATCACCGATCCTTAACCACGGATATCAAGACAACACAGGATTTATCCAAGAAATGATAATTGAATATCCAACGACCTGAGCAACCAGCACCTGCTTGGCGCTATCGATAAAGCGGAATATTTCACGCTCAGTAAAAATCAGTACAGTTAAAAAAGAGCGCATAGTTAGCTAAGGGCAAGATAATCTGACACAGTTGATGAATACAAAGTGGTTCTGCATTCTGTATTTGTTCAGCTTGCGTCTAATCTCCCTATTTTTTGGCCAGACATTTTGAAAGTTTAAATACAGTGAGTTGCGCCTTCTTATGTCGGCTGCACAGGAAGGTCAGGTTTGTGAATATTTGGTATACAATACAACTGTGGGGAGTTCTGCCAGTCAGGTAAGAGATTAGAATTCTTGTTCACTATGGATATCTTGGACTTTCAGTTTCCGAAGATATGTCGTGAGTTGGAATTCTATGCCTTGGTATTACCCTCTCTTCTCTACTTAACCTTAGCAGCATAAATTAAGTAAACTTTTAAAACAAACACTTTTATTCATTAGTCTGAAATCAGAATCATTTTCGGGCCTCAAGAAGTGCTCTATCGCATGCAATGCTAGCCGAAATTTTGAAGTGCGTTTTCGACTGGATAGGATTACTTATATAGTGCTGTAATATTGACCGAGGCATAACTTTATAGTATTTCGGGCACGTCAGGATATTGAAATTTAACTGCACTTCTTTTGGTCACCTTCAATAACCACATCGGATAAAATATTAATGCCTACGTAACATGCTACACCTTGACCTGACTAAAACAAAGCACAAACGACTGTGTCGATTTTCTATCCTTTAGTAAAAGTGCCCACACATCCTTCATACAAAAACCTATACAATTTTTTTTATTTCACTGAAGGTTTATATCTTACTGCTTAAAACGCTAGAGGCAGATACAGAAAAGAGTATCTACTGAATAAATCATCAAGTTTGGGATGCATGTCAAACAATTGAATCAGAAAATATTTTTAGAAAGCTCTTGATCATGCTGTGGGACGCACTGTATGTGATGCTACTCATTTTCCTTATCGTATGAGGAAGACTACAGTGCTCATAAGCATGAACCCCCTTTCAAGACAGTGAGATCTTACCTACCAACCCACCATTTTGAGCCCACAACAAATCCGGATCCAATTTTATTCCTGTCTTTTGATCTGACTAAAGTTAAGACTAAAGATGAGTTAATGAGATGTTTATAAATGGTGGAGTCTGCTTTAAGCACTATGATAGCATTTTCTTTCAATGGCAACTCATTCCCAAATAGCTTCCTCGATAATGGACCATGGTGACAACATTGGCTTGCCTTGGTTCAAACGGGCTCTCCATAGAATTCGTAGTGGTTATGCAAAAATCCATCTGAGATAGCTTTCTCTGCAGTAAATTTTTTTCGTAATAAACCCTGCCTCCATCATTAACCAAGTTACACATATGCAGTCATCTGCAGGTTCGCTTTGCTTAACAAAGCAGAAAAACAAAAGGGACCTTATGACTTTGTACTAGGAAGTGTCCACCAGATTTTTCTGAAGAGAGTTTGCAGAGAGGGAAAGACAAAACACTAATATCCAGCTAGAGTGCGATCTCATTAATCAAAACGTTATTTTTAGTTACTAAGGCCCATTAGAGAAAGGGGCTTTTCTAAATCAAATGAGCAAATACAAAATCACAACTGAACCGAAGTTCCACACAACTCTAGATATTGCTCCATCGCAACCTGAAATTCAACACCAAATTATGAAATGAACTGTTTCCTTTCCATAAATTTAGTGCTGGGAGAACTGGAAGGATCGTTCAGAAACCGAAAAGCGGTTGGAGTGCAAGCATAAATGTGAGTGAAAAATAGTTATTAGTTGCTTATATCAAAGAAATGTGCACTTCCGCTTACGGATAGACTGTCTCAGAATCAGTAATGCCATATGACCATTCGAGGAAACTTTTTAACTTACATGCTTACAGTTTTGGCATTTGGCCGATCATCACTGTAATTTTTTTGCGTGGGATGGAAACTCGTATTACCTTTTTGCTCTTCCACCATGCAAATATCTTTTTGCGATTTCGGTTTCTGGGTATGTCATTTACGTTATCTGGATATGAGTTCGCTACTACCTTCAGCTAGTGCAGGACAAAATATTATACCCTTTGGCAGATACAACTTCAATTTTTTGGAAGTAAATATTATCAGAGTAACATTTAAAGATTCTTTAACTTGAAAATTATGTTTATGTAATATGGATCGTCTCCGGAGGAGAAAGGAATAATCTGCACACAATTTGTTCAGTATTGAAAGCAGTATCATTTAATTTTGATTATATTATTCAGTGAGGCTTTGTGGAACTCATGCACATTTTGTCAATATACGCTGGTGAGTTTATTTTACATTTTTGGCTGTTTATTTCCTCTAGATATCGTATTGTGTGGAAACAAAAGGCAAGAATGTTAGTGAGTAACATCTTTGCTTTATTAAAATATATTTAAGTAATTTTAGGTTGTGCGTTTCATCTTTTTTTCTGTGAGACACGGGAATATTGACACCCCTCCCAAAGTCTAGATATTCTGCGTTGCCCCCTAAAGCGATTAAGTGTAAGATTTTTAGTGTTCAGGTTATGCTTAGGGGTATGATAAGTAAACATAGGTTATCTGTTTGGTTTAGGGTTTTTTAGAGCTAGGGTTGAGACAATGAACGAGTACCCTTCCTGGCGGAATATCATATACATTGTGGGCGTTCCTATTTAGGAAATGTAGGACCTTGTGACATGACGGAGCATCGGAAAAGATTCAACATGTGGTTCGATTGCCTAGAGTTTGTATTTGCAACATCTACTTTCTCACGAACTGATAAAAAGGGCCCACATCACATCCACGTTGACCATTGTCCTTTTTCAGTGTGGAGATAAAATACTCGTCGATCAAACTGAAGGTTGACTAGACAGTTCTCCAAATGGAAGACTTGTTGAAGTGAAAATTTACTTTGTCGCACAATCATCAACAACACCATTTTATTATAGTTTTATGAAAGTGTCACAGATCTTTCTTGGCGATATGATATCGCTTTAACCAACTTGCAGTCTTTGGAGTAAATGACTTAAAACCGGTATTTTCTCCCGGCAAACCATTTTGCTATGAACCATTTAAACCCTGGCTAAAAAAATTGCTAGCAGAAATATGTCCTTTCTTCCCCAATCGGAATACTTTCTTGTATTACTTAGAGCACGCCCAGGGAACTTTAATTCTGCTAGTGTACTTGTACATTAAATGGGATTGATATTGTAGAAAATAACTTTTACGATAACAGTTCTGATAGTCGAATTTCCTATTGACGCCTGAGAAACGATTTGGCAGTAATTAATATTTTTATTATCCTCATTAAATTTACTCCGAAACATTTTCCTTACAAATGTTTAAACGCTAAATTTCTTCACAGGGGAGCAGAATCGATAACATGTCGGATGGGGACTTTTTGTATTTGATAGACTTTTGCTGCCGACCTGTCAATTACAGGCCACGGGGATGGTGTCGGTGTGAGACGCACCATAACGATAACCTACTAAAACCACTGTGTTCATCAGTCACCCCTATGTTAGGTAGCGAAGCGCTCTCACAGCATGAGGTTCAGTGCCATGGTAGCTAAGCTCTCTAACGTAAACACCGAACCGTTAGGCGCTCCCATGGCTGCAGCGGAGGCAAGAACTACAGCAACGTGCGCCATGCCTGCATGATTCAGCTGTGGACCCGATTGTGGACCAATAGGCGTCGAATCTGCCCGACCAATCAGGACAAAGGGATTATGGTCGCGCGTCTACCAGCCAAAATGCACGCAACCAGATATTCGCGTTGGCCGGCTCGGCTCCCAACACAGGCCACGAAAGCAGCGGTGACAGCATCAGCAACTACTGTGTGCGCACATGCATATCTCCCGACACATGCATGGAAGGAGGGCTATCTCGTCAGTGCCTATTCTTGGACTCTGAGAGGCCATTTTTACCCGATTAACGCTGCTTGTGAAGACTACCACGTTCGCCAGATATAGTACACGATTACACACATAGGGACACATATCCTATTAAAACTGACTTTCCTCCGATCATCTACTAAGCCGTTTAACAGCGATGAGAAAAAGATAAAATAACCCTCTGCTTTCTTCAGGCCATAAACGACCGAAAACATGAATGCTTGCAGTCCAATCGGTCCTGTGCTTTTCCCTATCTTCCTCCTCCATCAAGTGTTGTTTATGGACGCCTACGACGCTATCTATCCAAGCATGAAGGCCTATGCAGGTGGGGATCAGGTGGAAATTGAAGTGTTTGAAAATGCTACTATTGGAAGTGTGGTTCTAAAGGACCTTCGTGGATATCTACATATATCTCAAGAGAGGCAGGTCAGACTTGGCCCTGGCCCGTTTAGTTCGTTCTTTCAGCTGAATTCGGACTACACTTTAACCGTTTTAAAGTGCCTCGACCTAGAGTCTGGTGATTTATGTCATGCAGTAAAGTCTTGCTGTCGAAACGAGGGCTCAATGCAGACAGCCCCCACATTTCTCAGTCAGAACGAGGCAACTTATAACCAACTAGGTTATAATCAGTTCTTCACGAAGGGGCCTCAGTGTAGACTAAATGCGGTGGTGCTTGCAAACGATGGAGGATCAACAACCTTAAAACCATTCTCGCGGATCAGTGCGTTAATAAAGGATGTGAATGACAATGCGCCCCATTTTACTCACGTGAATCTGGAGGTGGATGCGGGGAGATCTGAGATTTCTCATGGTTCCGGCACGGACTGCTTGCAAATCACCTTCCCTGAAGGGATGGAAGGCATTGGACAGAGTTTTGGGCTGCCTACTGCGGTTGATGATGACTTTTTACCAGAAAACTCTGCCATCACCTATTTCATTGCTATGAACTCGCCTGAATCAGACTCCTTCCACGAGCATGGGACAATTAGAAAGGTTGAACTTCCTATCGATACTAGTAGATCAACACCAACGTGGGTAGCGGTTGGACCCTTTCGCTTGGTTTACCAGACAAAGGACTCTTCTTTAGCTCTCGAAGTTGCCCGGGAACTAGATAGGGAGACTCAGTCAGAGTATGAACTCATTCTTTACGCTGCGGACAGTGGTGGCAAACAGAGCACGATGTGCTTGCATGTGTATGTGTTGGACCTTAATGAATACGCGCCAACATTTCTCACTGTCACTCAACTGGGCAACGTAGAAGTCTCTGAGATGTTAGACCAGGGAAGCGATTGGCGACTAATTCAAATCTATGAAAATATATCTGTCCCAATGGCACTGATTCAGGTTGTGGCAGAAGACAAAGACGCTCCACCTGCTAACAAGATAATCTACAAACTTGGTCCCGGTTTCCCCCCAAATGAAGCGGTTATCACTTTCTCCCTAGAATCTCTAACTGGACGACTGACGCTTGAGCGTAGCCTTGACTATGAACGCACTAAACGCTATAAGTTATCAGTATTGGCTATTGATGCGAACTGTGATTCTACCCTTGAAATGGAACATTTGACAAAACGCCCCCTTGCAAAAACCTCTCGCGCTATAACAGAAAGTATAAAAAAGGAGCGCAAAACCGCAACCCTTACCCTGGATATCCGTGTGAAAGACTGTAATGATAATACTCCCGACATTAAGCTTCAGGGAACAGTCAGCGATGGTCAAACCCGCCCCAATGGTGATATCGAGACGCTGGAAGTGCTGGAAAACTCACCGCAAGGTATGTCCCTGGTATTTTTCAGTGCACTCGACAGAGATCAGGGTGATGCAGGACTAACCATGTGTCAAACTGCTAAACTGGACTCACAAATTTCGGATTCATAAGTTTGCCGACTTCTACAGCCTTGAAACAGCTGGTGAATTGGATCGCGAGCAAAAAAACGAATACATTCTGACAATTGAATGCTCCGATAGTGGCAATCCACCGTTAGCCAGTCAGAAATCGATCAGAGTTGTCCTGCTAGATGAGAATGACGAGGCCCCTCAGTTTACTCAACCCATTTACGCTTTCCATGTGGCCGAAGGTAGCCCACCTGGTACCCTTTTACTCACCATAGGCGAAAATCAACCAATGGCAGTGACTGCCTTTGACAGGGATCTGAACAATTCGTTGGTTTACCACATCGAACCGAGTACCGCACCTTCCCCCAGATTCGAAATCGACCATTCAGATATGGGTGACCAGTCCATGGCTTTTGACTACCAACTGTTTGATGTCGACGCTTCTAATGGACAATTAAGCACTAAGAGTGTTCTGGACCGTGAGCAGCGAAAAAGTCACCAATTCAGCCTCTGTGTAAGTGACGGCCAGCACAAAACATGCACTGAGGTTATCGTCCATTTAGATGATGCTAATGACAACCCACCCACGTTTGAACGCGAAACCTACATCATACGCCTGACTGAAAACGAGCAAATTTTCGAGCCTCTCATCACCTTTAATGTCACTGATGTCGACATCGGAAATCTGGGCTTTACATTCGCCATCGAGCCATTCCAGTCTTCCGGAGGCAGCTCAAGCGAATCTGACAGCGCCGCCGCTACAACCCCCATTTTTTCCTCAGAAGTCAGAACATTGCACCGTCACTTCAGCATACGCGAAAATAAACTGTTCCTTCGACATCCCCTAGATCGGGAAAAGCGAGCTCATTTTCACTTCATGGTTCGTGTTACTGATTCGCAGAAGATGATGTTAAATGGTTTGCTTCAGTCAAAGAATCTTTCCAGTGCTGCCGAAATTTTCGTGGAGGTAGCTGACACCAATGACAATGCCCCAGTTTTCATTTTTCCAAATGCTAGCGCGGGCAGCGAGGGAGGAAATCAGCTAAACGTCTCTTGCCGAGAGACAATGGGTAGCTCAATTGGCCACATTGAGGCGACGGACGCGGACCTCGGCAGAAACGGGACCATCGTGTATTCCGTCATCCAGGGTCCCGTTTCAAATGAACTTTTTTATCTTGACAAGCAGTCTGGCGAGCTGTTCGTTAATTCTGGCAGCCTGATTGATAATTGCGACTCCGTTTTTCTCTTAGTGGTGTCAGCCGACGATTTAGGCCCGCCACAGAGCAAAAAGGGTCGTCCACTAGCCGTAGAGCGACTACTCATCCGTCTTCAAAACCAGCCGACCCTAGCGGAATACATGTCTTTGAGCTCCCGGCAACAAGTAAACGATCAAGAAGGATTGGATAGCATACGCGGCGGTGGCGGCGGCGGCTACTTCGGAATGCCAGCGAAGACTATGCTCAGTGTGGTTCTTGGAGGGTGTATTGTCTTTCTCACTGGTCTCTTCTTGGCATGGCTTATCCTCATGATATACAACAGGTCAAAAAAACGTCACCGTGACCGCCTGGATATGGAATTTCAAGCTCAGCGCTGTCTTGATGTGGCAGCTTCACAGTCTGAATCATTCTTCCACCCTTTCGCCAATTTCACTCCTCAAGTAGGCCTGCCAGCTCAAGGCCCAGTTTTACGGTACGCTGTCAGTCTTAAGGACTCCTCACCTAGCAGAAAAGGTATATTCTGACAAATTTATACTTCAAAGTATTTATTTACTCTTTTAACATTAGCTACTAGGATTTATTTTCGTTCTAAAATTCACATTTTCCAAGTTGGTGACTCGTGTACAGTAGTTTACAAGTAAGCCCGTTATGTACCAGGAGTGCTGAAACAAAATCTGATACACGATGAAGGTACTTGTGTTTGCATTTCGTCGATGACAACCATAGTTTGCTTGATCTCCAGTGATGCCTAATTTTTTTCTATATATATTAAGCAATATTTCAAGCGACATTCTCTAATTATTGATTATCGATTGTAGTAACGGCCTTAATGTAGTGAGTATATCGACGCAAACATTTTAAAATAGATTTTTGTTGTTGAGTGCAAAAACGCCTGACGTCCAGTTAATTATTCATTATAGTTTTAGATGCACGGTTTGAGGAACCCGAAAAGGGTATTTTTAAGCTAATACCAAGGAATACGCACTTCGTTCATCGATAAAAATATTTTGCATTTGAGCGTCCCAAAAACCGATGGAAATACTGTAAAACGGGATACTTACGGAAAAATTTAGTAGCTCTTTCTTTAAAGTCTGTTCAAAACAGCTTCCGGGTGTAAAAAGCGTAATTTATTGACCATTTCAATGGCCCCAGCAATCCTTAATTGCGCTTCACGAGCACCGTCAATGCGAGGGAGGTTACTCGAAAAACCACAATATAATCCTTACTTTCTCCATCGCTTTGCCCAGAGAAAAGTATCAATGCCTTCGGCAGGTTGGCACCTTCGTTTGCTGCTGATACGATTGGCGAATATGAACCGTATATGTTGTTGCAGGACTGATAGAAAAAATACTCTTCTTTAGCTTAGATGCCATAAATAAATGAATACGATTTCTGCAACTGAAATGGTTAAGATGTTAAATCACCTTAAACCATTCAATGTTCATGTTCGATTTCAAAATGTGTTTTCTTTTTAAATTGTGTGATGCACAATTACGTGTATTTTGTATCATATACAGCAAACTCTGCATTCAAATCTCAAGAAATGTTTACTGATAACGTTTTATTTATTCTGTTTTCAAACCAGGCTAACAAAAAGTATTTGGAATCTGTCCATAGAATCTCTGCACTAAGAGTTCAGACCCTCTGAATTAACTTTTAAAATCAGAACAACAGTATGAATTTACAAATTTTTCATGAAAGTGATCGAGAAAACTGACTTTATTTTGTCATTAGAAGGCGAAAGGGGCATCGATCGCCGAGACTATCTAGAAAACTAAGGTTTCGCCTTCCCATACATTTAACCTATAACCTAGGACTAGATAATTTTAGCATGCTCATAAATTTTTAAAGTTATAACTGTAATTAGCAGATTTCCTGTGATGGCACATTCTTTTTACATTTATGTATATATACTAGAAACCGCTTAGGGAAAGCTATATGACCCACCGAGGAACCAAACACTCGTTGCTGTGTCACGCAGCAGCAGAAATATCGGCGAAATTCGTGTGTGGGTTTTTAACTAGAACCTATGTCGGAATTTCAGTATAACGTCTTTGAACATCGAATTAGATGACGTGTAAAACGATCTCAAGGAAAATTGGAAAAGGCGGTAGCCAATCCGAACAAGATGTCCATCCACAATTACAACTATTGGCAGGACCAATTCAGCAATATAGATTTTCTGGCACGTTTAAACGTTTAACTGTTTGTTTTGCAGACTTACCACAAGTCTGACAACGACCTGGGGAACCAGCGTCGAAAATATACCTAACAAAGTTACCTATTGTTTCCTAAAGAACTTCTCTACTTCGATACATATATATTTATATATGATAGTGTGGGGCTCACCGATCTGGTTAAGGAACACGAATGTTTCGTTGTGCCTTGGAGCTCACTTTAGAGCCCTCGCGGGCAGTCACATTGCGACTTGAGGTTTATTTTGATAAGTTGGAACCAACAAAGACAAGGGAGACCGGAATGGCCATTTCTGGCTTATTAGCCGTCATCAGCCAGTCATGCCTAATCCCAGATGTGGATCACGCGAGATTCGAACCCGCGACCTTTGGTCATTGAGTGTAACACTCTACCATTGAGCCACGGGCCCGTTGTTTTGTCGGTTGCGATCGTGAATATGAATTTTGATAATGTGGGGCTCACCGATCTAGTTAAGGAACACGTATGTTCCGTTGTGCCTTGGAACTCACTTTAGAGCCCTCGCGGGCAGTCGCGTTGCAAGTTGAGATATATTTTGATAAGGTGGAACCGACAAAGACAAGGGAGACTGGAATGGCCATTTCTGTCTTATTAGCCGTCATCAGCCAGTCACACCCAATCCCAGATGTGGATCACCCGAGATTCGAACACGCGACCTTTGGTCATTGTGTTTAACACTCTACCATTGAGCCACTGGCCCGCTGTTTGGTCGGTTGCGATTGGGAATATGAATTATGATAGTGTGGGGCTCACTGATCTGGTTAAGGAACACGTATGTTCCGTTGTACCTTGAAGGTCACTTTAGAGCCCTCATTGGCAGTCGCATTGCGATTTGAGGTTTATTTTGATAAGGTGGAACCGACAAAGACAACGGATACCGGAATGGCCATTTCTAGCTTATTAGCCGTCATCAGCCATTCATACCCAATTCCAGATGTGGATCACCCGCGATTCGAACTCGCGACCTTTGGTCATTGACTGTAACATTCTACCATTTAGTTACGGGCCCGTTGTTTTGTCAGTTGTAATCAGAAATACGAATTATGATAGTGTGGGGTTCACCGATCTGTGTAAGATATACGTTTATTCGGTGGT
This sequence comes from Schistocephalus solidus, assembly GCA_017591395.1. NCBI lineage: Eukaryota > Metazoa > Platyhelminthes > Cestoda > Diphyllobothriidea > Diphyllobothriidae > Schistocephalus > Schistocephalus solidus. The sequence continues at coordinate 291,162 of WEDG01004495.1, forward strand.
GCCTTGGATGTCCAGGTGATCCACACCTGGGAGTGGGGATGACTGGCTGCTGATGGCTAATAAGTCAGAAATGGCCATTCTGGCCTCCCTTGGCTTTGTAGGTTCCACCTTATCAAAATATACCTTATGTCGCTGTGCGACTGCCCGCGAGGGCTCTAAAGTGAGCTCCAAGGCACAATGGAACATACATGTTTGGCAAACAGATGAATGAACTCCACACTCTCAGAATGCATATAAATTTCAATTCCATTCCTTTGATTGCTTATTTTATTTGGGTCTGAAAGGTTAAGATAGTCTTAAATGCCAACATCATTATGTAAGGCAAGCTTATGCGTACAGTGCCCCTTAGGTGGAATTGGTATTTCAGTGATCAAGTTGGTGTGCTCCTTAAATGAATTGCGAAATTTTTTTTTGTTCCGTTTGCGATGTTGCAGTAAATTCACAGTTCACTAAAGGCTTTGTTAGCATTATCTCCGACTCCATGAAACAGGAAAAAGTTATTCTATTTTTTATCTGCTGAAACTGCCTGTTACTGAGAAGCAAGCTTGAATTATTCATTTAATCATTGCGGTTAAAATTGCTTTCTATTCGTACGAAAAATATCATAAAAAGGTCGAATGTACATCGAAAAATTGAATCGGCTAATCTTAACTTGTTAACTACTACGCGTTATTCCCTAGCTGCATTTAAGTTTTGCTTGCATCAAATACATTTATAAATAAATTAAACCTACAAGTCCTCGGATTCTGAAGACAAGATTTTTTGGAACGAAGAAACAAAAAAATAATAAATTATTCAAAATGGCCGATTGTAAAAGTACTAATGAACTTCTCCCCTCATCCACTTGTCATGAGTTCGGCTTTTGTACTCATATCACTTTCTGAGAAAAGCTAACTATAATGGAACCATATATTGTCCTGCTTTTAGTTATTGCTGTGAGCATGAGAGGGTGCTCACTCTACACCTTTCATTTTACTCTGGGGGATGCGGAAAAACCTTTACCTCAGGAATATTTACTAGTTGTTTGATAAATAACCCCGGTAACTTTTACTTTTTCTGCTGCTGCTCTCATCTTTGCAAGCCTTCGTGGGTGAATGACATAAACGAATAGGTATAATGCTTCATCTATCACTCTTTTGGTTACTTGTGCCAGCACCTGGAAGGAGGAGATTTGCCTTTTTCGTGAAAATACTTGTTGCCAAAACAGAATTATATTCTATCAACTCGCATGCCAGCTTGAGTTACGCACTAGGGAAAAGGCTCCGTGCTATTTTTTCATAGGATCGCAAGAATTACAGTAAATTTTTATTTGAAGTTCATGGTTATATGCGTATTTTCTAATGTGTATACAATTTGAATAAAATCCTTCTTCTGGTTATGTTTATTCAAATATTTGTTTAGTTATTGGAAATATGATCAAAAGCTATGCATTATTCACTACACCTACTTAAAGTCTTTCAGAAAATTCTTTACTAGCGAGCAATATCAGAAGCTTCAGATGATTGTCGCCATAAATATTGTTTTGCCGATCAAAGCAAAAATTTTTTTATAAACACTGCCGATAAATTTAATAAAAAGACAACTTTGTCCGTTCTTGGATTCAGAATTACAAATTATCCTTTCAAAAACATCAACTTTAGGAAAATTTGTTGAATTATTAACAATTTCGATCACAAATGTTGGCGTCATCTGGAGAAGATTTACTTTATAGTGTAGATCTTTGATTACGGCCATGAATTTTTAATAAATTTTTCATGTCAATTAGCTTTTCAAAAGTACACTTTATAAAGCATTCCAATAGAGATGCTATTGGAAAAAGGATTATTTAACCAAAAAGAACATGTTAATTTTCCAGTATAGTTACAAATGTCTTTCAAAAACCGTAACTCTTAAAGACTGATGTTAACATGTTATTCGGCAGTGCATCAGAAAATATTTTCCTAGATGAAAAATATCTGAATTAATTCAATGAAAGCTTAAATCGTTGGGTGTATTATAGGTTTTTAAATATGCTCCGTTGCTAACTTAATTACATATTTTCTGATTTAAGAAAATGCTACATTATTCCAATTAGTATAATAAGAATGACAAAGCAATTCTACACGAATTCACAGCTAGAATAAGCTCATTTGACCACTTTTTATTATTAAGAACGATTTTACCGAGTATCTGATAATGAATTGCTACAGAGTATATTTTCATAGCCTTAAATCTAAATCTAATTTTCTATAAAATCCATAACCAAATCCTTTCCTCGCTCCCTTTTTGCACGCTGCGTACTTCAACTTTGGGAAATTATACCCTCAGGAAACCTACCATCGGTTTCTGCTCGGGCCAGTCCTTGCGGTGAGAGCATAAATACGGATCCGGGGAAATTAGGATCCAACAATATTCAGAAAACCACCACTCCAAGAACTTCCGGAAGCATGTTTCAAATCGTTTCAGCTTCGGATGAAAGAATCAGTGAACTTTCTCCGGTCCACAAGACGGCAACTGTGCCATTGAATGAATCGTCAGTGGTAAGTTCCGACTGTTATGCGATTTATGCAACCTCCTTTAAGAAACGTATTTGCCCGTGCTGGTAAAAATATTTAGTCCAACTGAATTAGCTAGTCACTTCCTTGTCGATCAGTTTGTCTGAATGGACTGAATGGCCACTGTAGCGAAGCTTCCGTCATAACAAAGCCCACCACTTTGAAACCTGCTAGTCAAGGGGAACCTTATACGTTAATCGAAATGACAGTGGTCAGTTGCTTTTGTCCTCAAAAAAGTCTTCGATGTAACATTTATGCTCTTATGCATAAACAGGCCATGCTTAGAATCAAGGTTTGCGATAGTTATAAATACTTTAAACCTAACTTCTTAAATCGGCTACTGGAGTTAGGGTGTTGCACTAGGTATTTTGCTCCGCATTTTCCACACTCTTCATTATTATTATTCTACGATGACTAAAAACTTTTATTTGAAGAACTATGTCCAGAAACATGTCCTATCATCAGGGTGGGAAAAATCAAGTATTAAGCCGTAAGCACGGGCATCGAAAGTGAATCCAGATTGATATGATGAGGCTAGTTACATTATTTTAAAACCTTATACCCCAAATTTCATGAACATTTGTCCACTTAAAGCAAACATAACTCGGCTTCTTGCATAATTTTGGCAGCCACCGCACAATCGAAAACTTATAGTTACATTTATTTGATAAAATATTTCTGTAGAAAAAATGTGCTTGTGAGGAGAACCACTACGCGTCTTGATATTTTATTCAGGAGATTTAACCATTTTGAACGCTGTTTTGACCATTTTTTTAAACTAGGACAAAGGCGTGTTAAAAACCAAATACATGCAATATCTGAGAATTATAAATTTTTTCCCCTTATTGATTGGAAATACTTCCATCTTATGCCTCAGTTTTATCATTTTGGAGTTCAAAAATTCTGTTAATCTGACATTGCATGGTTCAAAAATGCCTTTTTATCATCCCCATTATCATCAACATCGTCGTCATCATCATCATCAACAACATCTAGCATCTGCCATTTCGACCGAGAAAGTTGCAAGCAGGACTAAATATCACATAAGGGTCCTTATTTCGCGAGACTAGCGTGTTATCACTAAAATCCTAGCATTTTTCCCATGGATTATATCGGCTGGAACGCTTTTGTCTTACCCTACGCGGTAGGGATGCCTTGTATGTCAGCCTGAACAGGACATGGAAATGGGAGCTACCCCACCCGCTTAAAATGGGTGGCCTTATGTAAATTTCAGGAAGGGTAAATATAACTATGTTTTAACTGTAACACTTACCCTAACATAAACCAAACTGTCCCCTTATTCTAAAACTAAGCCTTCCATAAACCAAAGCCTTCCGTTAACAGGACAAAATCCTTAACTCAGTCTCATCATGATTCTAACCCCAACTCATACCTCAACCTCAAAGTTAAACTTAACTGTAAACATACCCCTGACCCTGACAATTACCTTAAACTTAAACATAATTTCCTTGGAATTTAACGCATAGCCACAGGTATTGTGAATGGTTCAGTTTAACGTGTCATGCAGGGCTCCCTTACCCCCTACGCAATCAACAATTGCAACAAAACTTGGTTTAAGCCGGACTAGATCCTCGTGTGTGAAAGTAAAAATCAGCATATTCAAATGGGTTATGATTGACCAGATTGCGGTTCGCGTCGTACATCAGAAGAAAAGCCAGTCTATATAAGAAGAAGCCGGATAGCTGCAAATAATTCATCAATGCATCTTCAAAAATTAATTACACGAAAATAAGTAACCCTCCATCAAAAGAAGAAAACGAAGGTTGAAATGTTTAAGGTAAGAAACAGGTAAATGTTCATGAGGTGTACATAATGTAAAAAATGTGTTTGCTAGACAAAGGTAAATAAATAGGAAGTAAATACACAAACCAATTCCAATAACCCGTGTACGCCGAGGCCGAGGTGCTATGGGAAAAGCCATAAGTGTTCTGACAGTAAAAAAAGCATTCAAATTTCAGATTGTATAAATTTTTTCTCTTTTACTTTATAGCAATGCTGGCTGAAAGTAAACCTGTGTTTGCAATAGAACTACAAGAAAAACAAGAAAACCAGTATCTTAGTGTCACTGGAGGTGTTTGGTACTGTTAATTCAAAGATACAAAATAGATAGTATAGTGATGTCAAAACGCACGTTTTCATATTAGGAAACTGATAAGATCTTCTGCAATTATTCTTCTGCCTTTCCACCATTGTTGAAAGAGACTTTTTTCGGGCTATAGCTTCTGTTTGGCTGCAAAATTCCCACAATGACGACAGCTGAACTTCGCTGGTAACTAGCCGTTTTGGTTTTAAGTCTCAAAAGCCCTATTTTAAGCCAATTATTTATATGGAAATAAACTTGCTGCAAAATTGAGTTATTAATACGGGAAAAAAAACCTGCAAAATGTTCCTTCAAATTAGTCTAAATGTGGTACAACTAGACTGTAAGTATCTGATAAATGAGCCGTCTGGTCGTACTTTCTTTTATCACAGTTTTTAATATAATTCGTTCTTGCTCTACAGAAGCAGGTTAATTAAAATTACTCTAATACCGAAACAAATATTTTCAGAAATACGTTCTAATCTTAACCTCCTTAGACCTTTAAATTTACTCAAAGATCATCTAAAAATATTGGTTTAACTGTGTTTTATAGTTCACATTTCATTTAATATAATAAGTCATACCTCAAATGTGCCCAGGTCACAGTGTGCCCATGCAAATGAGCTTAATCAGCTTGGCTCGTTAAAAAAGAGAGTAAATCGGATCTGAGGGTCTATCAAAATTCCCTGTGACTAACAAAGTTTACCTTTAACAATATTGACCCGTAATGTTCTCACTGACACAGAGTAAGTTTTAAGTTCAGCCAAAAGCTACTTTTCGCTGCGATGGCAAATATCTTCCTCTTATACGCTTCGAATACCTCAAGAGTATCAGTTACTTATTAGTGCAGAAAATGTTAATGGGTCTACGCATGAAGGTATATGAATATTTTGCACACACTTGTTGCTAGAAGCAAAAACACTATGGCAAGTTTTTGAACATCTGTCTCCCTCAAGGCAGCCTTAAATACATATATTTGTGTGTGTGTGTTTTAGGCTACCTAGAGAGAGAGATGAATATTCTAAAAAAGGTCAAGAAATAGTTTACATGTGGATTATTTTAAAATGAATAATTGACTAAAAAGTTGTGGATTTACATAAATATTTCCTTAAAAATGTATGATCACATGAATGGCAGTGGAGTCATTTTTCTCTTTTTTGTAGATAAAAAATACATGCAGACGTTTTAACACCCTTACTTAAGTGTATCTTTAAGAGTCTTGTGTAATCCCTTTACTCCGGGTTATTTAGTTTCTGTGACCTGGAAATTCGTATATTTCGAGCCATATTTTCTATAGATGGACCGTTACAGCGGCTGATCATTCAAACAGCTAAAGTGATCATTTTCTTACTTCTCCAAATTTATCATATTTTCTATTCCAGTCAAAATTGGTTTTATGGTTTTGTTTTCTCTTAACTGAGATGTCAGCAGTGTTAGTTCTGCGAATCTAAAACGCAGTTGCTTGCTTGCTGTTAAGACGATCACTTTCATTTAATAGGAGTTTGGTTTTATTAAAGCTGTCGCCCTAATATTTGTTACCAAAGCTTTCCTTAGATAATGCATTTCTGCCTGCGCACTTTCAATTTTTGTCAGTTAAAGTATGATGTCCCGCAGTTCCTAGCTGCATCTTCAGTCTTTTCTCTTTTCTAAATTTTGCGGTGTTATTTGTCTTCATGAATGATGATTCTGAGTTTTGATTAGGCTGTGACGAACACAGGATTCTCATTCTATGCGATAACTACGCTGAAATTTACATCTGCTTGATATCCATAAATAAAATCTAAATGCCAAATTACCTACTTATGGCCACAGTTGGTTCAGTTTTCAAGGTTCAGAGACGTTTAGCTGACACGGGCTGCATTTACATTCGCTGCACGAATGAACTAGATAGCAATAAGAAAGTTTAAGTAAGAATAGATTATGATTATTCATTTTCTTCTCGTGTAATCCAGTATATAAGGGTTTCAGTGTCGTTCTGGACTTTGGTGACCCCACTGGCGTCAGTATTCAGTGAACCTATATATGCTTGTTATGGAGGTGACAAATCCGCCTTCCTGTAGGGTGCAGTAGGAAAATCCTGCCATTTGTCTTTGGGGAATCTCTGGAGCACCCACTGTCAGAGCGTGGTAAGCACACCTTTCGGTCACTGCGGTACATGTAGCGTTCAGATAACTCGTCTAGTTTTTACCATTTGCGTTCGAATGCTGTCTGCCTTGCCCTTTTGTTATCAGATATCAACGTTTACGTGTTATACTTGGGAATTTACCTTACGAAAGTCGTAGTGCCTGACAGCTAATTTGCATAACTTCTAACTCTGTTAGGTGTCGCCGGGTACGTGGCAGGGATTTTGCCCGATATTACACTGAATAGTGACCTCGCTTACCTAAACTACCTTTGTTTAAGGACATTCGTTCTCTCTCTGGAAAAAGAGTCTTACTTAAAAACCCCTGAACACCAAAAGATTAAATCCCTATCGAATAAGGAATAATATATTTCACTGGAGTTTGATTTCTCCGTTGTTAGAGACTACAGTTGGTTGCCTTTGAAAAATGCTTCGTTGACCCTGGTTTCAAAATAAGAAAAGGACAAGGAACCCGCGTATTCTCAGAACACAACCTGATCGTAAATCATTAATGCTGCCTTTGAGCGGCAAACTGACCACGTTAACATAGATTACTATACACCATCTACATTCCCTTCTAAAAGTCATGTCTCCTTGCGTACCCGTGGGGAACCGAAGATTGGCCTGTGACTCGAATGTCCATTAACGCGTTGATGAGTTAACCCATCTGTGCCTAACCGACAGTAATAGGGACTTCTAACAAGGGCAAACATCATAATGTCTGCTTACGGCTACAACCTAGACTATAAAATCCCAAACAAGTTGCGCACTATTCAACAAATCGGGCTTCCTTTTAATGCGTTTAACATCATTTCTAAAACGCTGCTTCAACAGATAATTGAAGCATTGCTTTACCGAAATAAATTTGAACAAGGCAAAGGCGATGAAATAAACAGAATTAAATGACGTCATAAATATTTTGTCACCTCTTCGACAGAGACAAAAGTTAAAAGACCTTTGAAACAAAGGTAGCTACTCGAAAAATATAGAAAATATTTGTGCATTTTTGAAATACTATATGTCCAAACTCTTTTGTATTTGTAAATAGTGAAGTTAATTAGTTCCACTATACTCTATTTGGGATTTTTTATAGTAATTTCGAATTCATCCATTTTGTTTATTGGCTGGTCAGTAAGTATTCGTTCGGAAATATTTCCACTAGAATATCTTTTGCATTTTTCATTGCCCATTCCGCATTAAAAGCGTTTTTTCATTACGTTTGGAGCATTTCCGCGAGCCAGTTTCCCAAATAGTTTGGTGCATTTGTTTGCAAACTACATTTAATTTTATTTGAAACGTTTTGTAACTTCAGATGTGCAAATGCTTCAAGATTTTAAAAGGGTGTGCCACGTTGTAATTTGCTTAATTTTTTGTATTTTCGTTCGTTTATCAGATAATAAGTCTCGCGTCTAATGGCCTTGGTGCTACTACTTAAGCTAATTCTCCTTCGGCTTGGATTTCGCAGGGCTGTTTTCCTTTTACCCACTATCTTCCCCTTTTCCTTCTGGTGATTCACTTAAATTATGCTTGTGACCCAAACCACCTAACTGGTGCCCTTCCCTGACTTCCCTTTCGATACCTAACACACACGCCTACAGGCGCCAGCGGTTTCAGCGTCATGGCAACTCGGTGGAGTGAACACGTTCAAGGCAAGCTGTGGCGACAAAATGCCCGCAAATTTGATCATGCTGGACAAAAAGGAACAGATATCGCCGGGTATGTCCACGTTCTTTTTTTATTTTCCGCCTTTCTTCAGAACCAATCACAAGACGCCAAGCGCAATTAACCCCCGCCTCATCCATCTCTCCAAATTTGTTTTAATTAGAGACAGCACTCGGGATGTTTACCAAGTGAAATGGGAAATGTTCACGCAACGTGGGAATAAAAAGCTGATGCTCGCGCTATATGCCAGAAATCGGTTTTGGCTCAAGGTTTGACGAGCTTTGATTGAGTTTTCGAAATCAAAGATTAACGGATGGAAGGCTCATTTGCAATAAAAGGCGCTCAAATGCTCTTCAATGAATGAACATTATTGCATACTCATATTTGAACGAAGGAAATGCGGTTAGCTAAGCAGAATTTAATGACTTCATTGAATTTTGTGACCTGTTGTTTAACGGCATACGGTCATTCCCTGTTAATCAGTCAAGATAAATTCTCCAATTAAACAACAACCTAGAGGGATTTAGCATAATAGGTAAATAAAGCATAAACTGTGGGGCTGAAATGTGGGTGCACATGGTAAGAGGGAAAAATGGGAGGAAGGGTATCTAAACAACCTTGTTCACATTTAAGTCAAAACGCTGCAGTCGAATAAGTATTCACGAAAATGTTATGACTTCATTAAACTCAGCTTATTTTGTCACCTTTACTTTGTCCAAATTCATTCCAGGAAACGAATGCTTCAACTATTTTCATATGTCAAAATATCTTATAAGCTCAGTCAGCTGTTGAATTAAAATTTTGTTCTTTGTTGATTAGAATTTTTTTTAAAATATGATCAAATTTATCGCATTCCAAGGATTTCAGCAGTTGCTCTCAGTAATATCTTTCAAGTGAATTCAAACATCTGTATGATGCTGGGCCTTTTTATTTAACATATTTTAATTTGCAGTCGTAGTGGTCGTTTGAGTAGAAGAAAAGAGCATAAATATCGCTCTTGTTGCATCGCGCATCACCCATTAGCCTCATTTTTAGATTATCGTTACAGTCTCCACTTGCCTCTTCCAAATATGCTGTTCATGCATCTGAAGCACTTTTTTTGACTTTAACGCCTCTTAGTGACAAATGTGTTCTGTTCTTACATAATCTTAATTTTTCTACTGTTTTAACGCCAGGTTTTAATGTTGCATGCTAATTTTTAGGATATTTTTCCTTAACATATTGTATATATCTTGCTATCAGATCCTGAATATTAACTTTGTGTACTTTTAAACATACATAGATATCTAGATTTGTATGAAGAGGATAGATGTCATCAAAAGGAAAAAAACGTCACAAGACTTGTTGAAATTTTTTCATTAAATTTACCTTTTTCTATGAATATCCGATTTTTTACTTCGGCAACTGCGTTTTTAGCGGGCCTCTGTTAGACGGTTTCTGGCTCAAATTAATCGTGCTATTGATCGCTTCAAGACATTTAATTACGGTGTGTCACTTTGTTCTGCATTATCAGCTTCGACGTTTTCATCAAATTAAAATAAAGAAATGGTTATTGGGAAACACAGGGGATTTTGAGTCCAATGTATCATAGCAAATATTGGATGCATGTTTCTACCTGTGATCTTTTGCTACGCTACGGCTGATGGTACAGTTAAGCAATTGGACATCTGCTTTACGAAATGGCTTTAAATAACCCAACGGAGAAAAACATTCAGAAGTCCATGACACAAACCATTTCGTTACATTTTTTCAACTGATAATGTTCATTACATAGTTGTAAAGTCAGTGGTTTAGTAAAGAAATTGGTCTATAACGATCGAACAGGACTGGCACATAAAAAGCGGAAATGTTAATCAAAAATGCGGGGAGGTAGGTTGTAGGATGAGAGGAAGTATGGACCAATGAATTTTGGTCAGCTTGGAACCTCGTCAAACGGGATTATTGCTCTCTAGCATGTGAAATTAGTCGCTGCTGTGGGGACTGATGGGACGTGCAAGGAAGTGGACGTATCTCACTTATCAAATCCTAGCGTGGTATTTCGAGATATATCACATCCTACAACCACTTACCCAGTTCTTGTCTTATCCTCCATGTTGTCATTGCTTCTGAAAATCGTAACAGGCGTTGACCCGGATTAAACATATCATTGGTGTCTTTCCGGCGTTACGTACTTGAACTTCTTTTTGCATATTTTTCAGCTCTAAACAGCCGTTTTGACAATATGTTCGGCTGAAAAAGTGGTTTATTGCTTTCAGGTGTCTATAGTGTATTCGCATCTGCAACTTCATATATACTAAGTTATTGTTGGATGTGACTTGCAAAGCTAAGACAGGTTTAACTAATCTGTCAGGTAGCTCATGTCAGATCATTCATGCACCAGACCCGGCGGCTGACCAAATTTGGCATATTATCAATTTGGAAAAATATATATACTCAGTGGCTTTCAATTTGGTGACCTCCGTTGGAGTTTCTCATCCGGGATAATAATGACCACTGATGTATTTCTCTGAATATTCCTTTTGAAGAAAATCCTTCACGCAACTAATCTTACCATCGGTTGTCTATGGAGAACAGCTTCAAGTTGTCTGAGTAAACTGATAAAAATGAAGTTTCATTTCCCCTAGATGGAATAAGACTGAAAACTTATATGTGTTGTCTTTTGCAAATTGTCGACAGAGTGATCGTTATATGGGGCCGCCTGCTCGTCTGTGTATAAGGCATTCTAAGATAAGCAGCCTGACGCATTCCTCGTGTCATCTCATAAATTGGAATTTTGCATGGTGTGGGCTCATAGGTTTAATAGGCCTCTCTTCGACAATCTGGATATTAACAAAGACAAAAATTTCATTTGCATACCTTTAGTTAAAGGAAGTTCTTCGCCAGTCTTGAGACTGCTTATAGCTACGCCGTCTATCTGTATACAGCTGTACGTTTATTTCATAGCCACAGTGGCTCCCTTTATGTGCTGACTCCAAACATTTCTTCGGCGCACGCTTACAAGGTTACTTCATGATTTTTGTCCGGGTTTAGACATCGAGTATTGCGATGTATCTCTTCAGTAAATTTAGATCCTACAAATAATCTACGAAGGGTATAGTATCTTAGAAGTGGCAAGGAACAAGAGTGCATGCATTTAGTTTTCACTTAAATTGGTTTGGATTTCTACAGATGAATTTGCGCCCGGTAGGCTATGTTCTTATTGAACCGCTGGAAGTTGCACGAGTGACAACAAAATTTACAACACCACTAACTACCGCGCTTAAATCACCTTTTCGTTTCTTCAGACCCAAAGCATTGCAAAAGGGAAATAAAATGGAGATTTGGATTGCTTATATACGGTGGTGATATTGAACCTGATTATCGTATGTCTCCGTTACAGATTTCATCACCTTAAAGTGGCAAACTGATAGCTGGTCATTTGCATCTTAGAGTATGGATAGATGTCATCAAAAGAAAAAACGTCACAAGACTTGTAAAAATGGATTAATTATAGTTGCCGTTCATCTTAGAGTTTCACTAAATGCGTGTGACTAACTATCCCAACGATAAATATTTTACAGTACCTACAATGCATAATGATACCTATTTTTTAATCTAATCGTCCTGTTTCGCGATTTTCTATAACATACGGCCTAATTTACCCGACATTGACTAGATTTTTTAGATTAACATGCGATGTACTAAGTGCCATCCCTGAACATTTAAAAACAAAAACAGAAAAAACATAAAAATACCGTTTAAGTTTCACCATACAGAAAACAGTGTGGTTATTTTGTTCAATGAAAGATTGCAGGTTTTCATTTATTACAATGACATACCACTCTTTGTTTCTTTTCGGTTTACGAGTTCTACTGTAGGTCATAAGAAACGGCTGACCAAATGTTTAGTCCGGATAGCGTAAGAGGTACAGATAAAATAAAAACACATTTTCCTCAAGTGTGATGAAATTTATAGTGCCTTCTGAAAAAAATGTTTAGGTAAAACGAAGTTTCATCTCAAAAAGTAATGTTTCCATTGAAACTGGAATTGATTCCTTAAACAATCCAGGAGCAAAATACAATTATCCTTTTGGGGTCATATTCGGTCAAAGTTCAATTCAAAATATAATTGAAAGATTTTATTTTTTTCTATCCTGAGTTACCTATGAGCAGAATTTTGTGAAGTCCTACATCATTAAGTAGTTACTCTGTTATTTGTGTTATTTTCTTTTACGATATTTACCACTTTTCGCTTCATGAGTTAATCAGATGGTCTTCCTAATCACAGCTTAATGGATATATTTTCAGTTTTATCTAAACTTCTGCTTTCAAAACTGAGTTGTTGTACTAGTTGATGGTGCAACATTGAAAGCGTGTTGAAAATTTTGATAGGCTTCGGTACAACTCTTGTTTAATATCAACACTATCGGTAATCGGAATTTCACTAGCGCCGTAATATAGAAACTATGTTTAACTTCAAATAAAACGCAAATAAATATTAAAAAGAAATAAATTACATCAGTAAATTAATAAAATTCATTATAAGAACTGATTATTTTTATAAATAATTAAAATCAAGTTGCCCAATATAAAGTGACGGAGACTTATGAATTATGCTGTTTGATTTCAAGTTTATCTTGAAAATGTTACAGTGCTGCTATATAACAGCACAATGTTTACCTTTTTCGGGATACATTTGTAAAATTAATTGCTTCAAGTGCATACAGTTGTACTGATCATATGTTCTTGAATCCAATGGCAGTAATTTGTAGATATCGTGCTTAAAATGGCAATTTTGCCAGTTATATAAAACAACAGTCGTTTTCAGGTATAGTGCATTATGAAGGCCAATACGATAGCTTACAAACGAATATAAACATTTACTAATTCATAGCACGTGCAGTTAAAAGATTTAAGGATATCATGCACCTCTTCAAAATCACTTGAGCTTAATTGTTCTGCTTTCATTTTGAGTCCTCATAAAGTTCCAAAACATACAATTACGATGTTTGCAAATCAATTTCCATACTTTAATAATAACTCTAAAATTGAGTTCGAGAATAATCTAAAAGAACTAATAATTCAGACCTCAAAACCTTTTATAAATTCTGTTTTTTAAAAACCAGCAACATTCGATTTCGCCCTGTGTGAAAGTAAAAGGAATGACTAGTTCCCGTCTTGGGTAACACACTAACATTAAGAACGTCATTTAGTTAGTATTCTTGCAGAACAATTGCCTAATGTCAATCAAGGATAATTGTCTACTTAAGCAATTTTTGCATATTTTAGTCAAAGTTTTGTTGCATTAAAAGACAATCAATGAATTAGTTTAAATATAATCAAACGCGCAACTCACATTTTCCCACGTTTAATATCACCGTCAATTACCTTTCGTGACACTATCGTCATACCCTTAGGCAATGGAGACTTTTTATCCTTTCATGAATCCATTCAGGGAAAAAATATAAACACAGCTATAATTGCTAAACTCATTATCCGAAGAACAGAGTTTTAGATAAATGTTCTTTAAATATATAGCAGAATGAAAGCTGAGCAATCAAATAGTCACATTTTGGCGACGATCAATGCTACCCGCCGATTTTGCCAAACCACGAATTAAATCTTGACTGGCCTTTTGGCTTCACCCGGCTTACACTTTCAAATAATAAATACGTAATTTCTCATGACATTTCGCACACTTGAATAATTGGAAACCAAAGCATTTTTCAATTATGCACAATTTTTTATTATATTTATTTGGTAAAACATCGTAATTTACGAATTTAATTATAACCTTACGCTTCAGGAAACGATGGATAAGTATATAAGTAAATATTATTAAATGAGATTTCTCCACGCCCACTCAAATCAATCAAACAATGTTCTTTCTTTTGAAATGGAAGTAACAGTACCTCTTTAGTCAAATTAGTTTAATCTCAAACGAGTTCGATTTCCGTCTCACCGTACAAATTACTTTTAACTCTTCTGATGGCTGCAGGAAATTTATGAGCTTTTGAGAAGGCATTTGTGCTGGTTCGGTCAATGCTAGATCATGAATTGCGTTAACATGAAAAAATATTTTTTTTCACTCACATATGCAAATGACTGAAGAGTCAGTAGTAAAAGGAACCACAACTACTAAGGCCCGTTGTCCCATAATTCAGTACTGGTATTGACAAAGTTTGGTCTTTTTAAACAGCCGAATTTTCGAAATTTTTTAACAAACATTTTTTATTACGTGGGACAACGGATAACGTAGAAAAATAAATAACTCCATATTCAGAAGCGAGTTAAAATACATCGTTAAAAATACATAATGAAAAATAACTGACCATTATTCAAAATAAAACACAAAAAGATAATAAAAACAACCTTAATCTGGTTATAAATACTTGGCTTGAAGAAAGTCAACCTTAATAACAGTAAAGCTTTTACCAAGTTCTGAAGTAATTCATTAATGTCCATCTGCAACTATAAAAACACGATACATTGTAAACTATAAACATAATGCCAATCTTAAGGCTAAATGCATCATGATAGAAAACTGCCTGACGTTGACCTATAGCTTTGACAATGAATCACAGAATTGCAAGTCAAAAGAGTTAGTTTTTTAAACTGTCTGGTATTCATAGAACTAAGGTGAAAACGCTTTTTTATTTACCGGCTGAAACATAGAGAAAATAATTTTCAGCACATATTTCCAGATGTAAGTCAATGGTTGACGAATACTCTCATAATAAACAAAAACGCTCATCTGTGTATCATTAGGTTCTTATGCAGAAACGTCTTTTCATAAAATTATAGCGCTTATAGCACAGCTGAATTGTTCATTTTTGATATGCATATCTACTATGCATTATTGCCTTTTGATCTTTGCTGCATTCGGTGAATTGCTCAAAGGGTGGTTTGCGTAATTTTTCTTTATTACGGTTTTTAAAATAGGAAATATTAAGACTTCCTTACAACTTATATTCCGCATATAACGGTTTGGGTCGTATTTCTAAGCGAATTCAAACGTAAACCCTCCTCGCCAAAGAGAATGCCCTACCACAATAGAAACCGGCTTAAGATGCTCTCCTGGAAAAATATAAACCTTTTATATATATCTGTGACATTAAAAGTGTGCTTTGATACGTTATTTGAGAATAAGCACGCAAAAAACTCATTAAACAAAGCATGGACTGCAGGAAAATTAACATTTTTTTCATCTAGTTACCTGACCGATGCCAAAATGTTTCCCACAAAAATGGAACCATATACTTCTACTCAAACGTTGCTCTGTTCCTGGTTATAAATGCAGTATAAAGTGACCAAATAAACAACAGTCTTTATTCAAAGGGCTTACACGGTACCAATTCTAATGGAATTAATTCTATAAAATTGCTTAGTTTGTGAGAAATTCAAGCTGGCTGAGAGAAGGCAACTCATTTTACGGTTTTTAATTGATATTGGCATTTATTCAAAGTAAAAACAAATATCTTTGCTAGCCTTATTACTTTAAAATTGAAAAATAGTTCATCTTCTTAAACAAAGGTGCTCATTCACGTTCCCTTTTCCTCTTTTTTATGAGCTGATAAATAGTATTTCGGGTTAGCAAAAACCCCTCTTTAATATTTTCCTGTGCATTATATCTCGCTAGCTCGTTCACGCTAATCCTCCACTTGGTCTTAGTTTGCCTTCTAACCACCACAGGGGGGCGTGGAGTAAGGGAATACTGTGTTATTTGACTCATTGGAATGACATAGCAAAAAGTACTCATCGACCTGATTTCAGTTCTCCAGGAGGTAGTGGTTAACTTCTAACGCATGATTATGCACTTCAATTTCTGGTCACTGTATTAATATATATGTTTGGTCCGTTTGTTCCATCTGTAAGCAGAATGCTTGAAATTGCCTTTTTGCTTACCAGTGGTGATAGTAACAGTAGACTTGATGCTTGACCATTTATGTCAAAAGTATTGATGTCTATGTCAGTTGACGGTTTGGATATCGTGATATGCCGATCGATAACGTACATATTGAAAATATTTGATGCCAATTATATGTGTGAAGCTTAATACATTACAAAAACGTGTCTATCATTGTTCCTCGAGTACTTTCCAGTTGGATGGCAAGTGCGTTATATTCACCGAATATAAGACACATGGTTGAACCGGGGTTTCATGCGTTGGGGGATAGATGGCCATAAGCCACAAGCAATGTGCAAACCTTGGAATAATTTAATTTAAAAGATACAGTAGGTGAAATAACTCATGCATTGTATGATCAAAATTTGAGCAAATAGTTAAGGATACAGTTGGTCTCGTTATGTGGGTTTATTTAGTGGATTTAAAGCTCTCAAAGCCCTTTTGCTAAAGAACACTGCATGTTAACTCTTACATTTGGAGGAAATCAGGCAGGATTTGGGCGAAAGTAGAGGCTGCTGGACATCTTTTAAATTTCCTAAGCTATTTTATTTCGCAGAAAAAAACTAATTTTTATGCATTGTGCTATACGAGAACGTAATATAAGTACAACAGGTTTCAACTTAATCCCTTCTGAAACCGGAAAAGTTTATAGTAATTCGATGCTAGGCAAATCTAAAGAATCGCATTCTTTCCCAAAACCAGGCAAAGAATTCAGTTGTAGAAATATTTTTGGGGAAAGTTCTGATGACCTTGGCCAAAAAACGCAGGAGTTCACTAGATTACAAGTAATTTTGGTTTGCTACGATAAAAATGAAGATCGTTAAAAAAATGCGTACAAGATACCGTGAGGATAGACTACATTCACACCAATGTTAAATTAGAAGTATGCGATAAGATATTCTTTTGTATAATATGGTTTAGATACTCCGGAATCTTAAACACTAAATGGAAAGAAAATTAGCAGTTTTCCCAAACTTTCAGTGCATATTTTGAGACTCTGTTGTATATTTGCAGTCTTAGAACGGGGAAATTAGGTAAACAAATGGAGAAAAAACGCTCCAATATAAAGCGGAAAGTTTTCTCTTTCATTTTTTTAGCAGAAGGCACAAGACCAATAAAAGTTCCACATATTCGTCTTCACTTAAACTTGGGAAAAGGTAAAGTTCGCATACATTCGTCAGCGAAGTATCTAATAAGTGCGTTATTGTAACGGTAACTTATTATAAAAGGTTTATATATCATGTTAGACATATTAGTTGTCAATATTTATGGTGAACGTTCATTGTTTCGGCAATGAGTTTTTATGTTTGGATGAATCTTCACATATGAAACAAACGGCCATCTTATTTAGGAGGAACATCCGAAAGCTCACTACTTCTGTAAATGCTTTTAAAATCTATCTTATTTTGAAGGTTTTCCTAAACAAATAGAGCAGGATCTACATTTTTTATTATCAATTGATTGAAAACACTGAGCATTGTGAAATATTTACCAGCATTTCAAGGATGATCCGAAACTTATTGTAATCCAATACCAGAATAATTAATAAGGAAATTTGACTAGAGGACTGTTCCCCTAGCACACACAAAAAGGTATAACATTATCACCTGAAAATTCTTTTAAAATTTATTTGTCACAAACATAATGATTTTTTTCAAAAATAATATTAGCTTTCACCTTATCCTTAAGTTTAAAATTTGCTTAAAGTATTTTTTTTAATATTTCAAAGCTTTGGTACTTACGTTGATGCCGGCTTGCGAGTAATTATCGATCTTTTCTTAATTTTTGGCATTTTACATGTGTTAGGTCACACAATGTAACATTTCATTTGAATAGCTACTCTCGAGGAAGTTCTTGCATTTACAGATTCTCTGATACTTAAGAGATTT
Organism: Schistocephalus solidus; assembly: GCA_017591395.1. Lineage (NCBI taxonomy): Eukaryota > Metazoa > Platyhelminthes > Cestoda > Diphyllobothriidea > Diphyllobothriidae > Schistocephalus > Schistocephalus solidus. The sequence continues at coordinate 309,354 of WEDG01004495.1, forward strand.
CTCCAGAAGCAAATTTTATCACAAAAATCAATCTAACTCTAGAAAGGTAGGTTCCGTTTGATCTACTTCTAAGCAAAAACCCTAAATGAATCTTTTTCAGCAGAAAAACTTAAAGGCTTTCTCTAATTTAGCAAGATTTTTCGTTGTTTGTAATTGCCAAATGATGTTTTCCACGTTTTGGCTGACTGGGATAGAAGTAAACAGCTTATTTTCGAGTATGTTTGATTCTTATGCAATAGCCGTGACTCTCAAATAGCAAGTTATGCAGTATTACATTTATTTTAAAGAGATAACCACTGACTTTAACTAGTACACGTGATATGAGAGGCAAAACTATACCAGGTCCTATGCTTAGTGAAATGACATCTTTATCTTTAACCCTTCGGAGGCCATCAAAATTCACCTTACCAATTAAATAATGCATATTAGTCGCATTTAAAAATTTCCGCAACGAGACTGTAGGATAGAACAATAAACTTATTAAACATGATAGAGGTATAGGGATGACAGAAGCCTTGAACTTGATGGAAACGATAATGGGTTTTCTAATAAGTAGTTCAAGAAGGGACGGTGTGATCGCTGGAAGGAAACTCATTGACCTGACGTTGCAAATTCTCGCTCAAACTCAACATCAGAAGCATTCACAGATGAGTATTTTGAGATCGTAAGGTGTGCTATATATAAAGGATGTATTTGCTAAGCCAACACATGCATACTATAAATAACAGCTTGCCTTCATCGTCGGAGGCCCTATTTGATGAGATGATTGATTGGTAGTCCTCACTCGAGTCATGCGTGGCCGTAATTGCATTCTCCTTGTTAATCGCCGGTTTAAAAATTACGTGAAAATGTGTCCTGCTTCTACTCGACTTGTTTGTTGCCCCTGACTTTCCCGCGTAGCTAATTACTCTGTCAAGGCAAATATTTGTACATAATATGGAAACTGGTGGTTATAGTGCTTCCAATTTGACCATGGGACAGAGATTGATGGCTGAAACAATCTTGTGTCTCACGTGATTGTTACCATTTGCGATATCTTGAACTCACAAAACTGGAATGTATGGACGCGCTCAGTCAAAGGAGACACCACCTGAGAGCTACTGTCGTTTCCCCTCTTGCTCCTTACTGCTGCTGCGTGCTCAGCCATTGGTGACCACAGTAATCTTTCACTTTCTCCACCACAGTTGCTTTGGCCGCGAAACACAGAAGCTCCAGTAAACGATGCCAGGCTTTCCCGTCGTGGCAGTACATCTTCCGGTCTGATGACCTCGAACCTGTTTTGAAACCTCATCTCCAAGTTTTGTGAGGAGCCGTGGGCACCCAACAGTCCCAGTGTAATCCATGCGAGTGGCCGAGTCATTTTCACGCCAAGAATTAACATAGATGGTGAAATCACCGTCCCTGACAACTTGAATGTAGTATAACAAATAATCATCCCATCAAGTACGATCTCCGGAGATGGAAGTGGCTGCTGATACTTATAGGTTAATAAGCCTCGAGCAGCATAGCAATCACCTCCCTTGTGTATATTTGCTTCCATTTGATATTGTATCAAACCGTTATAGGACCGCCTCAGTTGTGAGTCCCGAAATCGGCGAACCCATTGGCATGCACTTCACCTGCTCGTGGATTGTTCCGTCAAACATGAAGTACGACTTGAGACAGAACTTCAGGAGTTAGTGGATTTTGGCCGTGCGAGTGATTCTCCGTTTCATCTTAGTATTCTTAAAGTAGTAATATAGTGGTCTCGACTACAAGCTCCTGTTCAATAGGAGAACGAAGGGACTTAACATCAATAATACCATGACTTCGCTTCGTAGGAGACCTACTCATTTAATTCTCCAAGAATTGTGTTGATGAACTGAGTGTGTTGTTTGAATTAGTGGTCAGAAATTTGAGGCGCCAAAACAGCAACTTTGCAAATTCTTTAGTTGGAGTATCTTTGAATCATGCGTCCTGTGGACCTGGCAGTAAAGACCATCCAATCACTCCTATGAAAATAAAACGAAGAAACGGAGAATCGTTCGCACAGGCCCAAATACGTTAACTCTTGAAGTTCTGTCTCAAGACACGTCTTACGTTCGATGGAACAATCTACGAGCAGGTGAAGGGCACGCAAATGGGTTTGCCGATTTCGGGACTCATAGCGAAGGTGGTCTTACAATGGTTGGAGTCGCTGGTTTTCAGACATTTTAAACCGAAATTATTGGTTGGGTATGTGGATGATACCTTCGTTGTCAACAAACTGGATCAGGTGCTCACAAGCAAAAAACGTCTCAAAGTCGTCTTACCGGGCATTGACTTTACGATGTAGGAGAAAGAAAACATACAGTTTGCCTAGCTGGATTTTCTCGATGGCCCTAAATATTATTGGTGGTCTGAAAACCAACGTTTTCAGGAATACAACAAATACGATACAAGCACTGAACTTCAACTGCAACCACCTGATCAGTCACAAACGCAAGTGCGTAAGGTCGCTAAACCTGCGTGTCGGGATGCATCGCAGTGAAATAGAATGCAAGGTTTCTGAAGTACAATATCTTCAACGGGTACTGAGAGCGAATGACCATCCCTGCACCTTTGTCAACCAGTACATACGTAAACAATTGGAGAGACCAAATCCAACCAACCCTAAATTCTGGCAAGCTCTTCCGTAAGTAAAGAACTTCTGGGAAGCCGTTATGCACCTTTTTACTCTACTTGGATTTGGGGTTGCACACAGTCCAGAAGCAAATATCAGGTATGAGGCCGAAAGACCCACTGCTGCGAGAGAAACGTCTTGCGTCCTTTATCTGATCTGGTGCAGTTGTCGACAAAGCAACTACATTGGAGAACCTGGGAGATTTCTCCGAACACGAATGGCTGAACACGCAGCTGCCGTGAAGAGAAAACAAGCTAGCTTTTAGGTTGCTGCTCACTCGATGGGACATGGTAACATTTTAAAGTTTAATGAGGCGGAAATCCTCGCAGGAGGTGATAAACGTGTGAGCCGCGAGCTGCTCGAGTCATGGTTCTCAGGCTCCCAGTCCATTAGCAAGCTCAATGAATTCCCGTTTCCATATTGTGTGGTAGGGTATCGACTGAACATGGGAAGGAGTCACGTGGGGAGGAAGTGGGTTTCCAACATCTCCAATGACAGTAAACCGATGGCTGAGTCATTATTATGCCCGCGTCTAACATAGATGATGAAATCGCGGTCATAAACGACTCGAACGTGGACAGCTAAGCTATCATTGCATCAATTAAGATCCCCAGCGCTGATCGCGAGAGCTTCTAATTGGAGTACGCATGTGATTGCGTGGCCACTACGTACTATAAACACTGTTAAAGCTGTGCCTCGATTATTCTTATCTGCTCTTGTCTCTGCTTATGGGTTCGAGTGCGAATCCGAAACATCAGGTCAATGCACTTCTTTTTCCATCAGACTCATTTTCTCGTTCTGAACTGCTTTTTCAAACTCGCTTTTGCAGTCCTGTCAGAGATCCATTTTAAAATCGTTATCGCCTTTCATGCTAATTTACAGGCAATTTCAAGTTGACAACCATGTTTAAGGTACCAAAAAAGATAAAACAGCTAAAGCAGTAAAAATAGTAAGTGTCTCATATGGAAATGTGTGACATGAAGTTATGTTTTTTGAATCAATGAGTTCCTAACTTAGTGCACTTTCATGCGTGCAAACCGATGACAGCACAGTCAACAAACATACTCAAAGCGGAAGGCTCATATAAGGTTCTTGGCCATCCATGTCAGAATGGTAAAAATGATGCAATTAAGCACATTTGAATAATTTAGAGTTTGTTATATTTTGTGTTACGAAATAACTTGCTTTACTTTCTGGATGATTAAGTTTTTTTAGTACTTTTATGTTTTAACCGACAGCTTTGGGTTCATTACTTGAAGTAAACAAAAATCTAGTTAGCAAGATATTCCGATTTTTCGATGAATTATTGGTAGAGCCGACTGCAAACGCTGGAGCTGAGAAGGTTTTATGCTATCTCTTTTATGAGTAGAACGTCTCCTTAAGCATCAATGGTTTGGATATGTAAATCGCTTTGCCTGTTCTTCGAAAAATTAAAGAAGACGAATTTTCACAGCATGGTCGCATAAACATGACCCGAATGGTGATTCCTTGAAATGCAGATCTGAATAATTTCCAAGCTTCTTACTATTCAAAAATGGGTCCATTGGTACGAAAAAAAATGTTCACAGTTAAATTCATCAATCCTCTGTCGAAAACAAGTGGTATGTACTAAAAGCTCGACAATTAAGTCGACGACAGATACGTCTTTGCAGTCCTACCTTCATGGAGGAGACAGCTAAGGCTCAAACATACTTTCGGCGTCGCAATGCGTCCAGCCAGTCAAAACGGAATTACCGTGGTGGGTACTATGTGGAAACAAGCATCAAAAGAAGGATAGATTCTCGAAATAAACATACGGAATTTAATTGAAGTCCCCGTAAATCAAGCGTTTACTGTGATTACGATATTGAGTGATCCATTTTTGAAGGAGATAAATAAACTATCTTTTATGGTATATGTACGAGTTTTAAAGAAGATTGATATTATTCTTGTAATAACTGCATCTGTCTGTAGGTCTCGAGGTGACATTCTCATAACTGCACGGGATTAGGAATATAACAAAACCAAAAATGTTAAACTTGTTCCTTGACCAGTCAGCTTGTTCACATAATTAATATATAAAAGGTTATTTCAGGGAAAATACTTTGACCTATCAGATAGAGTTTATTCCATCTACTCATCTTCAAAGATATAAAAACGGCTAGCCAACATTCAAACAGGATAGGCAGGATGGACTAGGGGATCATTCGGAACCCACTGTCATGCTCAAGCAGATATGCTTCCGTTGGGTTGTCGTTGAAAAGAAACTGCATGTATTTCCCATTTGACATTGGCCACCGATGTTCTGCATTGCGGTCAATTGCTGGTCCAGTATTTGTTAAACTGAAAATGAGAAAATGCTACAAAATGCTTTCCAGAAAAGGAAAGTCCCTTGCCCAAAAATATATTTGTCAGGTGTTTTAAAGGTCAATGATTATACACTAAAACGTTCGAAGTTTTGTATATTTTTTGAAGCAATTACCACCATCAGAAATATCTGGTCCACATTGCATATTACCTGCCTTAATTTAAAAATCTGATTTTTCTGCATAAACACTGCGAGCAGCATTTACATTCATTCCGAAAAGCGCCCTGGCAAAAAATTCATGAAATTTGTGGTTGGTCAGCTGCTCGCACGTTAGAAGATGACCAAGGAGACTTTCTGGTTTTGAAAGCCCTGACGTGTGAAGAAAACAAATGCCGCTTACTAAAACTGGGTTAAAAAGTACTGCATGCAACTATCGGGACACCTCGCAAAGACTTTGTTTTTGTTGTATTATTAAAAGTTACCGATAAACTAAATTGGGTTGATTAAAACAGTATGTAGCTTGTCAAATATCAATGTTTCTATGTCATGATGATTGCAAAAGAATTTTCTTGAAAATTATTTTCACTTGGCACTCAATCTACGAGGATTTAAAACTCTACTAACTCATTGCGTTTTGGGATGAATTTATGCGAACGGCTAAAATGGTCCGTCTCAGAAACTATTCATCTACTATATGTGCAGCCGCTGCCTACGATTTTCCTAGTGGAACTGATTTTTCTTTGATATTCGGCTCCTATTCACAGACTACCAAGGGAGGAGCTGCTTGGAATTGCCTGATTTAAGACCTCCCAGGATTTTTTAACAGAGTTGCTATGACGCCACTGTCATAACCAGTCGAAATCACGAGTCGAATCATGCTCAAATTTTGTCTATGAATTTAGAGAAATGCTGTCGTGACTGAAAAACGTCTATTCCACAAAATTAAATCTGTCCATTTTTTAGTGTTTACGAGCAAAGTTAACAGGCACCTATGTTTTCAGTTAAGGAAGTGCTAGTCTAGATTATAATCCAGCTCACGTCCCCATCATTCAGAAACAGTCTAAGGAAATCAAGTTTCTTTGAAAGGTCATAAATTTATTAAGTGCTTTTTAGCGCATTTCTGTAGCTTGCATACATCAGGACTGTAGTTTATGGTCCGTTTTGTGTTTTTGCTTGTCAGAAAGAGAACATTACAGTTAAAATTTTAAAACTAGTTACTCTTTTTATCGAGATGATACCATTTTCCACTGTGCTGTTTTATTTGCTTGTAAACGGCAATCAGACTTTGGAATTCAGCAGTGAATCCATTTTTAAACTTAGCCATATGCTCATAATTAAATATTTAACTGATTCAATTGGTTAGTGGAAATTTGCTTGCAAGAAATGGACTGAATGAGCTGCCTTCTCAGAATGTTTATCTATTTAAATTAGGATCTTCAGTTTGAAATTTTGTCTATTAAACACTTCTTTTCTAAATTTGTGCCTTGAGCAAAATAAACTTGTGACAAACAATTCCAAAATGATTATTGTTCAACCTCGAATACTTAGTTTGCAGTATTTATAATGCTTGGTGACTGGTTAAGGTTGGTGTCAACTCGACTGTGCATCAAGTAAATGTGAATTTGATCGCAGGTGTGTTGGGTTTTCCTTACGGTTTGTCTGATATTAGTTACTTTTCAGGTTGTTTCTCTGGCTAACTTCGATTTTGTTTTGTCAAGCAGTTGCCACGGCTGTTTGTGAAGTTCCATGCAAGTTTTTGACAGTAGGAGTCAATACAAATTGGAAATTTGCATGCACGTTCTGATGGAGGATAACGCCGTTAATAACATTCTGTCACCTTTTGCTTTTATTTCAGTCTTTATCACGATATCTTTGGCGCAACTTATGGCGTAAATTAATACACGGTAGCGGCCAGCATCCTTTCTAAAGGTTTCGACTGTCTTATACTTGTGTTATGTTCTTAATTCTACAAGCTGTACGTTTGAACTCGCAAGCATTCCTGTGTGCCATTACAAAGATAAACCTTAGTGCTTATATAATTGTGCAAATAATTTCATCTATTTTCTGTAGTATATGAGAAGCATTTGTAAAAATGTATATGAAATCGCAATTTTAATAGACCTTGAGCGGTCCTGATAAATCAGAAACACTTGAAAAATGGAGCTTTTTCTTTAAGTGTAAAAGTTGACGAAGACAACATAGGCTGTCAAATGAGTACACAAGAAACATTTGGATAATGCTCTTTATGAATTATGTTTGTATTTATCAGAGGATCGAAATTTTAGAGAAAAAAGTGTACTACTGAAATAATCAATTTGTGTTGATTTTAGTGTTTGCATCTGATCGAAAAGATGTGTTTTTAAATGCACGAATCACAGCGTGTCTGAAATATGATGGAATAATACCGTACAAGGATCAATATTCAATCCCTACTTAAGTACTCTTTTAGACTTTCAAATACATTTCAGAATAACTGACATTTCTTCAGATTAAACACTGTATTTACGCATCGATTCGGCAGTTTAGCAAGTATAAGTATCTTCGGAAAATATAAATAGTGCGTCTTTTTGAAAATCCGTCATATATCGATGTAAACATTTAAGTTAATTGCTTATAAAATCTGCACTTCTGTTCCTACCTCCAGTCTTGTTGACTCTGTTCTGACAGCGGGCCAAGGAAGGTGAGATGAGTGTGTGCGAGATGGTTTGCAAATCTTCAATCACTTTAAACGACAAATCACACACAAGTCACAAATACTGCACCTACCCCGTTTCGGAACGGACGGTGGGCATCATCAGCAATGGTGGTTAAACTGCGGCATAGTTTACCGTTGAAACGTGTACCAAGTCAATATCGGAAAAATTACTTGACAAATTAATCACCAATATGGCAGAAACGCAAGATAACCCTTCTTCCGTTGGTCTAACAGGAAACAATTAAATGCTAAATTTTTGGTTTATCTGGTAATCAGGTTTTTTTTGAAATACAAGCATTATGAAAAATAACATGAATTTACGTTTTCTCCTTTCTCCACCCCTTACTACGATTAAAATTTAATTCGCTTTATAATTGTCATCTCTAAGCCCCTTACTTATATTAAACTGCAGGGTAAGGCGTATATAATTTCAACGAAATCAGACACCAACGTTGGCAGTTAGACAAAGGCAAAACAATTTTTGACATGAACTTATAAACTGGAGTCTTTTGTTCAAACTTTTTTGGGAAGTAAAATACCCTGAAACTAATAGCTTATATTAGGTAACTTATACCAAACTTTGTTTACTTTAGCTGAAAGCATGGAGTCCATGCGGTACCTGCTTTTCCCGGGAGTCCCACCGTCAGCTGTTGTGACGTCAACAATTGGTAATGCCTCGGGAATTCCAGTGGTCGAGGGAAAACAGAACAGCAGCACTTTTTGTAAATCCTCCATCAAACCAGTCAAACTTAAAAGAACACATGCGTTTTCACCTGCGTTGGCTAAAAGAGTGATCGGCATAGGGGAAGAGATGCCTCAAAAGACAGCAAGGAAGCACGTCAAATAAAACGGCAGTCCCAGCACATGACAAAGCATTATATAATCCTTGATCCAAATCAAGGCACCTTGGTTAGTCCATCCAGCAACACTATTCGCCCCTTCCTTACACCACCACCTAAAAGGAAAGGCAGTGGTCCAGCCATTGCGAGTCAGTCCACAGCAAAGAAAGATTGTGAATCTACCGATGTCCTTGAAAACCGGCATTTCCTGTCTCCTGAATGTGAATATACGGCTCTTCTTCGAAACTCTAAGAGGCCGGAGCTACTTCAGTCAACCATTTCCGGTCCAGCCTCCCAAGGATCCAATCAGTACTTTATTATTACTAGTGCCAGTAGCACATGTAACTTCCAGCCCGAGGGAACTACCGTGAAATTTCCAGCACCAATAAACGCAACCCTGAAAAAGTCTCACTGAGCAACAATCCATCGGAATGTTTTCTCTATCCCATCAGCTAAGTGAACGATCAAAGTCTCCCTCCTCCTCCGCTTCACAGAGTGCTGGTCTTGAAACGCCACCCCCAGCAAGACGGCAAATGCGTTTGACACAAATTGGTGGCGCAGACGGTCTCCTGGTGTTTCCTGACGTCCAAAAAGAAGAACTGCCTTCCACATCATCCTCGTCGGGCCTCAACAATACCTATACACGCACATCCGACAGACATGGTATAGCACCTACTGAGGAGGGTAATTTGCCAATCGTAAACAATGAATTTGGATTTGCAAAAGCAGAGACTACGCCCTGTACTCAGGCCACACTCAGTTTACCACAGCGGATTTTTGCGGAAGGGGACTCAGTTCTCCCACGATTCGTCAACCCGCGTAGTGCTGCCTCGCCATTATTTCAATCGGATTATATATCCCTGGAGGACCTGATGAATAACTGTGTTTGAGGCGCAGCATGGAAGCCACACACACACACGCTATGTATATGTGAAATTTCTTCTATCTTTTTTGCTACAATTGGGCTGATTTGTCTTCCAGCGAGTGATCAGAGATTGGCGCGCTGAGATATGAAGCCTGAGCCTTGAAAACCACAGGAGACGTTAGATTGGATATATTTGACGTGCCGCGCAGTCATGTATTAAAATATCTCATTTACGAAGTAATTATCTGCCTCTTGTGCTTCCAAAATATCATCCAACTGTTAATTCATTCTACGTTTCTCCTGCTTTCGCAAATGATTTAAAAGTAAAAATTCAATTTCCTGTTGCAGATTAATTTACGGTAATTCCATTAGAAAATTAGTCTAAGAATCCACAATTTAATCTACTTAATGAAGTGGTGGGCAGATGGTTTACAAAAAGAGGCTGATCAAAACTTTATACTTCAGTAAAGTGCAAATTACCTTTACAAGTGTTGATAAATGAAGTATCGATAGTTTCAAATAAATTAAATGATGTTTGTTTGCAATTTATGTCGAAATTTACTGGAGAAGATACAAAACATTAACGATTAACTTAGATGTTTTCAGACTTGCATATCTATTTCAAACCCAGAAATCGAACGGGTTGTGTCAACAACAAACCAGGGTAGTATAATAAGTATAAATAAACGATGCAAGTATTTATATGCAACCTCTAGCTTTAAGCTATTAAATTAAAATATAAATGTCCACGAGCCTTACTTTCAAGCAGTTTCATGAATATGGCTCAAAAGAAAGAGTAGATTACTCTGATGATAACACTTAAAGAGAAAATGTAAGGAATTTGCGGTCACAATGTACTTTTCTCACAAGTAAGTTCCTTTCCCTACTAACAGCCGTAACGTGGATTTATTACTAAGGCAGCTTAGCTTACACTGAACGTTATACCATCCTACAGCATAAGAACAACTGACGTCGCACCAATGGGGTTTTATTTCCCCTGAATACCTATCAACTATTTTGTTCGTAATACATGGTTCACCAGAACTCCTTTGACAGCAAAGTAGCAGTTAAATAAATTCAAGGTGACTTAACGATAGGGTGCAGGACAGGGAACAGACTTTTGTTGGCTTTTTGACTTTTTGACAGTAATACTTCCATTAAATTTGATGAGTCTGTAGTTCAACTCCAAGTTAGCCCCTCCGTTACCAACCGATTTAAGAAACCAAGAGTAGTTTTCTAACTAAAATAAACCAACCCCTGTCGAAAATTTATTTCACTTTTGCTTATTTTTCCCATCACATTGATCTTCAACTAGTCCATTTCAGGTGTATGAATCTGTCAACTGTTAACAGTCAAGGTGCCTTGTTCAAATGATTTTTTTTTGGCATTTTACTTTGATGGAATCATATCTCAAACTAATTGTTGATTTTTCAAAAAAGGATAGAAGGTACTTGGATAAGGTTTGTGCACTTATTGACTAGTAACAGTTTGACCTTAAATTAAAAAGAAAGGGGTTTTTCAACCTTCCCTGCCAGTTCACCGCATTCCGTAATAAAAAAATAACTTAAGCAAAAATAAATGTTCTCCATTCGAATTTCCATGAAATTCAAAACTCGCAGGTAATCCTCATCAATTTTAGGATGCTGCTGCATTTAAGTGTAAAAGTTTTTAATATTTCACACCCGGGTAGATCTAAGATGCTTCACCTTTTAGTAATATGTTGTTTTCTAAGAGGTTGAAACTATAGCATCGCTTACATTAAATTATATACCATTTTTATTGATATTATTATGAAAACATGCGATGCCTTCTACTTCCTATAAATTTGTTTTATCCATTTCGGTTCCCACCAGGTTGAAATTTTTGTCTTTCCTCATAAAGTTCATCGTAGAAATAGGCATTGCCTGTAGCTGCGTAAATAGATTCCGACTAGTGTATAATGTTTTTTTGCCAGGAAACAAGTTACGTTTGTCTACCACTGGACATTTTAGTTCTCAATGACATACGTTCTCACTGGAGGTTTCAATTTATTGCGGTTACCAATGTAAACATTATCTCCAATCAACCTTGAAAAGCATTCTGTAGTTATTAACCTTAAATATTTAAATTGACAGACTACATTAAAGTTTTTGCGCATGTTCAATAGAAAAAAGTTTTAAAATTTACAAGTTTATAGTTAAATAACCCTACATGATCCGCAAAATTAGGAATAACTTATATCATCCGATTAAGTTAGTCCAATATTTATCTTTCCTTTTATAAATTTTAAAAATAAAAGTAAATACTTCTAATTTTGTGCTTAAATATATCCGTCAGTTCATAAGTACTAAGAGGCAATTTCAGCATCCTAGCATGCGTTTGAATTTTGTACATGGTCGGTACGTTGCACTTATACAATATTTTTAAACAAACAAACTTGATAAGCTGGAAAATGAAAGGATAAATACGTCGTTTTTCAGAAATGAAACCATCTGCGGAAACATCTGGATTAGGGATTGTATGAAGTTAACTCAACTCCACAAACTCTTTTAAATGCACAGTTTTGTCTGCGCTATTTAATACGCAAGAGAAGGAAATTGTAAAACAAATGCTAAAAATTAATTACGCGAAGGTAAACGATACAGATTAAAAGGATATAGGGAATATTTTGGCCCCGAAGTACAAAGTTTACTTTGGTCCACCGGAAATAAATACTTCCAACCAAATCTCATTTTTCAGATGTCGACATTGATGACTTTTCATCAGCTAATGGACACCTTATTACCCATCTTTTATGATAATTGTTTTGACTTACATATTTTGATAATATTAAAGAAATCTCAAATAAAATGGCCTCTTGCGAGAGGCGTTAACAATTATTTTACACGCAATGACCTTATGCAAAAGACGATAATTGTTTTTTCAAGCAACCTTATCCTTCCTAACATACTTTTCTCATGCTTGAAGACAGCTTCAAGACATCAACTTTTTGAGGAAATATGGAAAGAATATTTCATGATTTTTTAAAAATATTGTACGCATTCTCATTTTATCGCACTTGCAGTCTGCTTTTGGGGAAAAATATGATTAAACTAACTAACCTGCATATGTTAGGCAAAATTTGTTTATTTTTTCGGGTATATAATTAAGCCTGCAACGAAAGCTCATTTTGACGTATCAGGTAACTTCTAGTTTTTAAAATAGATAACGTTCTTTGGTTATAGTCATGAGCGCAAAACAGGGCCGATTTACATACTTTTTGGAGAGAGGCAACAAGATATACGTTATGATCTACAGAAACTCCTGATGGACTCCGATATAATTAAAAAGTGCAATGTAAGCTTTATTCTTCTGGCAAATCTAAAACGTTGCTTTTTAAGTATTTGATCATACGTTAAGAAGGATGCAGTTATCGTTTATTTTTAAAAACAGAGGCTACTAAGGTCAAAAGAATGTCCTATTAAGGCAAAAATGTTGGAAAATTGACATTGAACTATATTCACCATTGTATGAAAAAAATCGGCACCCTGTAAAGACAAATAACAAACATATTTTATTTTGATTACAGTCTAATTGGCTGTTTTGTTCAAAAACCTTATATTAACATTAGGTCAATTACATCAATGGGGTCGCTAATGACAGCACTGCATATTTGAATCCCGCATATATTTCTAAAGGCATTTATTGTTGTTACCATTGTAAAAAAAAGCAAAGTTTCAGAAAGCAACTGAAACCATGGATACGGCTTTTATCCTTTTGACGTGTTGAATTCACGGTTGAACCCACGATCAGGGACAGGAACAGGTTGATGCTAACGCCCAAATAGTAGTTCATTTTGTGGGGCCTGGCCACACCTTCAAGTTTGAATACCATGACGTTTTCAGGCGAAGTGAGTGCAAGCCGGTTCGGTTTTGACTTTCCGGTCCCCATTCCACAATGACCTTCCTCCGCTTCCTCTTATTTCAGCGCTGGAGTTTTTATTGGGTCTAATAATTGGCTACGAGAGAAGAACGCGCGCAAACGCCACTCCCTTTGACGGTACTAGAGAGACAAATAGCCAGGTAATTCTCAGGCCAGTAACTAACACCAGTGCGGAAACTGTGGCAAATACTGACTCGGACGCGGGCAAACAGGCAATTATCGCAACTACTATGACCATCAGCGGTAAATGTGGCAACTGGTAGTTATTTTTAGGCATAGTATAGCAAATGGTAAGCATGCGATGGCATGGCAAAGGAATCTTATAAATACTACGTTTCTTATGGATCAATAACATTTATCTGCTGTTGGTTCTGATCAGGCCATCAAGGGTCGGTCTGAAACTCCAACCATCGTGATTTATTCTGATTTAATTTTCCTCTCACAATATTATGGTGGATGGAAATGAATTTGTTTTTCTTAAGTTAAGTGGTAATTATTACGTGAATGAGAGAGTATCTTTGCTCAGTTCGCTTTTGAAGAAACATTTTGGGTTGGGACAAAAACGAGGATCAGGTTTATGTTTATGCTTAGAGTTATGTTTAAGACTTTTGGCCTGCGTTATATTTCAGTTAAGATTATGAGTAAAGATTCAGTTTTTAACTAGACTTCGAGACTTTTTGGGGTTTTGTATAGCTGATAGCTACACCTTTTTTGGTAGTTAGAATTTTTTGTGCTTTTTTACGTATGGCACTCATATGACTAAATGTCTGCATTATATGATACATTCATTTGAAAATCTAAAGTGGCTTATACGTGCATAAAATGGTTCCACATTTCACTGGAGTATTTTACTTACGACTGTTATTTAATAAAACTTTAGAGCGCCTTCTAATTTCTATCTGGTGGCGAAGGACATACTTTAATTTGAATGCCTAGTTCCAAAGTTTCCGGATAATGATGGTCGAATTTTTAACAGATTTCATTTATTAAGATTACATTGTGGTAATTAAGAAAATAGACGAAGCCGCATGGTACTTAGGTAAAGGATGTTTTCCGTTTAGAACAACCACCAAATTTGTCCGCATCTAAGCAATTTTGAACAGAATCATCGACTTAAAATTTAAAATAGTATTTAAAATGTGTTGCAGGGTTAGTGAGCAGACCATCGCCTATTATTTAACCTAGTGAAAGTCTTACTATATGAAACACTTTAATAAAATTTGCGCATATTATCGTTTAAAGGCTTTTTGTTGCAGATGCTGTCATTACTTTCCGATTTATTAACTTTATCTTATTTCCTCTTTAATTTGCGCCTAAACACTTTTTATATCTAAAGCTTCACTATTTTTAAATTACGATTATTTTGCTAAGAAGATGACTGGGCTCAAATTCAAAGAAGTCTTATCACAGATCTTTTCGAAAATCTGGAAAGTGGTAATGCGAATTTTAACTTTTTAAATAGTTCTGCAGTGCGGAACGTGTGAAAAAGGCAACATTCTTCCTTATTCTAACAGAAAGTGAACATATAGATGGCAGTACTATTCTGTTGTCAGTGACCGATTTCTCAAAACGTTAACTTAAATTCTGAAGTAAGTTTTGATTTGATAGGATTACCTAAGTTAGACTTTAAAACTGATTAACTTGCAGAAACATTGAAAGCTATTTCAGATATGGTGACAGACTGATTTCTAAATGCACGTCCTGCCAGGCACTTGCAAAAACTGTACTCGGTGCAAAACGACTATTTTTGCAATTTTTGATGTACTTGTAGTTTCAAGCACATTTGATAAAACATACTGGAAATATGCGATTTATAGTCATTTCGCAATCAATAAAGTCTTCTTATAATTTAATACTTGAATGAAAGTTTACTTGTGGTGTTAGGTTTCTACCTATGCGAATTTTAATACTGGATATGGTCATGCAAAGAGCATCATATCTGCCTACTTATTCATGTTCCATTAAAAGAAACAATAAAATCCACATCTATTAGAGATTTTTACGAACCCAGAATTGTTTCTGTCTTCTAGCATGGAAGAATATAAAATTGTATTTAGTTGGAAACCGCAGCAATTGTAGCACAGGGACAAATCAGGGAAAAACGATGTCGGGATTTGAAAACGCGTAGGCAGAATAACATAAAACCAAACGTTTAAGCGACCATTTAGAAGACGATGGGATTTTCCACCAAATAAGAACAAAAAACGATATTTTTGAAATTGTGTCCATAAAATATATTAGTCTTTATAACGGCAGCGAAAAATTAATAGAAAAATCGTCATAACGTATAAGCAGTCATTTTATTGAGTGCAGTTTAAGCTTGCGGCCGTAAAGTGAATTCAAAACCGGTATGCTGGCGTGTTGGAAAGACCTTTGGATTGCGATGCATGGTCATTAATCATACAAAGTCGGTTCAGTAATCCTTCTTAACTGAAACTGTAGTTCGGAATTTTCTTTGACCATTCACGAGATCAGTCACCCACTGGTAACTGTACTTGACTTTACTTTAGTCAGACTTGGCTGTGAGAAACTTTTCTGAAAATTTCCTTCGGGATACCACGTCACCCTACTACCGATCTTGTTTCTTTTGCCTCGGTTTATTTGTCATACAGCAAATAACGTTGAAGTATCAGAACATTAAGGTTAACTTCGAGATGATCTCATGCGGTTTTTATTTGAAAGATGGCGAAAACTGTTCCACCTTAAAACAATACTTGTTCAGGTAATCAACATAGTAGAAATGCCTGTTACACACAAAAATAAGTACTAATTACAAGCCAGGAATGGATTTCGTCGATTTTCGATTGCGTTTTACGCAAGTGCGGAGGTAAGTATACTTGCGTTCCCTACAAGTTCCAAGGTAAATACTCAGCTACTAAGCGCTGATTTGAAAAATCCATTTAATTTGACAAGTATGGAACAGCAGATTCCGGAGGCATTCATAACAAGCCGAGGGCCTCAAACTATGTTATGTATTTATTTATAAATTAACTTGGTGCTTAACCTTATATTAACTACTTGCATTAAGGATCCAATTTTGAAGGACCTTGAACAACTGCCCCAAACACAGTATAAGGAGATGCTGATTTCATTTACACGTCACGTGGACATGGAAATCCAAAGTCCATTTTTAAGCGCACCCATCATTAAGAGCAATAACTTTACCTGAAATAACAGGAAAGCAGTCTAGTTTCAAGGAATCTTCTGTTGATTTACGAACATCAGATAGTGAAATTCCTCTATTAGATGCATTTAAGCTGATGTGTCTAGACTTAGTTTTGTTGTCTTAGTCATTTTACCTAAGCAACAACTGCATAACTTTCCCAAGAAATTTTTATTCCATTTTCTGAAAGCAATGAGAACTACGCAGAACATCGAATAGGGAATAAATCTGTCAGGATGAATAGTTCGTGTATTTAATTTTGAGTATGACTGAATTGAGTGACCTGTTGTCTGAGATGTTAATTATCTTCATGTAATATCAATAGATTAAGTTCGCTTTAGAATATTCTGCGCACCAATATTGCTGAACTTATGATTGGTATAATATTTTTACGTGTGAAAATGAAAACGACTTTATCTTTGCTCATTTTTGTCTAATTAAGTAGTTTCAGACATGTTTTACCAAATTTAAACTAGCAAAGATCGGCTTTTTTATCAATGTTAAAAGTAGGTATGTGGTTGGGAAGGGCTGAATTCGATCCAGGTGTAGGAACTTATGCAAATATTTATATTTCATATGCACTTCAAATACATTTAAAGAATGACTCCCAAAAACGTTGCATTTTGCAAAATAGATTTTTGTGGTCATACGATAGGGGAAGATGATTGCCTGATTATGTTGCGAATTATAGTATTGACACGGTTAAGAGGATACCTTACCAAGTTATTTAACTTCGGGAAATCGAAGCTCATGAGTCACGAAATGCGGTTTTCATGTCATAGTCAAACTATTAAAAGTATTTGTTTGATAAAGTTGGTTCGAAGACAGAAGCATGTTTTCTATTGAATATCACAAGTTCCTCACCTTTCTGTCGGAATGCCTTACATGCCCGAATGTTCATTGCATCTGCTGAAAACACCAAGCTGGTTGTTTGCTGTGCCTTCATTTTGTCCAAATAATGTTCTCAACGTTTGCACCACGTTTAGTTTTTTTAAATAATGAGTGGCAATTTAAAATATGTCCACAAAATTCTGCTTTACATTTAAATTGCCTGATGTCAGCATGGCTTGGTGGAGAGCTTTAACTTACGCCTCAGAATCAGTTCTCCTCGATTTCAGGGCATAATCCTCCAGCCTTTATGATAACTCCTCCCAGATATGGATAGTTTTCTCGGATCTGTCTCCTACGAGATTTTATTTGACTTTTTCCGTCTGTGGTAATGTAACTGATGTATTTTTATGTTTCTTTGCTCTCATCTAATGAATAAAATGTCTTTAGTATCACTCGAAATTCTTAGCGTAAACATCATCATTTAAGTCCAGTCTACTGTCGAAAATAGCACAAATAAGACTCAAACTAAAGTTTGCCAAATAATACCAGCCAGCACACCCAAAACAAAGCATTGACTCGCCTGGATTATGCTTTTCTCTAGTATTTTCCCGTATAAGGAATATAACTCATAGCAAACGTGCAATATTTTCAAAAAATAATACGTTTATCAAATATGGACACTGGCAAAAACAATGAAACTTACGAACCATTTCAGGATTAGTTGCTGTCCTTATTCAGGAACAGACCAACCTCAGGTAGAGGAAATTTATGACGATGTTGTTTAAAGGATCTGCGATCCAGTGAAGACCTTGCGTCGATTCGGTTTTTTTAAGGACCCTCCGGATACACGAAACAATGACGTTCAACGGTCGTTTTTGATTTCTGGTGGAAATACGGCAACTTATTTTTTACATGCAATCTCATAGTTAAGGTCGGTACAGTAGGTAACATAAAATGGGGTGACTTTAAGAAAGAAGCATTATCAACAGTGACAACGAGTGTGTTTTTATATATAAACCTATAGTGGAAAGAGCAATAAACTCAAATGCTGGAAGAAAGCTAGTTGTTATAGAAGTCCGTCGATTTGACTTCATCAAAGAGGCAGACGGGAGTTGAGTGTTGTTAAAGACAGTGTGGAATTCAGGCATGTGAAAAGGATAAAAAATACCGAATCAGTGGCACTTTTTCAGCGGAAAAACCCGAGGCTGTCAAAAACTCTAGCTCTCAGGCAGTAAATCCCCCTGGACAAAAGTGTAACAGATAAAGTTCAGGAGTCCGGACAGGTGTTTAGGCAGACTTTTTCGACTGAGTGTGCGTAGTTAAGCATATCGTCTGGCCTACTTGCGTTATTTTCTGTCAACTACACGCTGAAAAACGATGGTAATAAACATTGTAATCGTTAAATTCCGAAGTCTGTTGGTCATCCACCAGTGTTGATGTTTCTTTATTTATCTTACCTTGTTAATTCCAAATCAAACGTACGCCATTCAAAAGCGCATAGAATAAAGAAACGTTAAAAATTTATTAATGGGAACGGAAGAAAATTCAAAGGTAAGCTCACAAACGAGACTGGCTGAAATGCCCAAAAACCGAGCAGGGCTATTATGCTGAGACTATGGCCCAGTTTCTAATAGAAGCAAAGAGGCAAGTTATGGGATTTAGTCCTGATGAAGGAGACCTTATTAATGGAAAAAGAGGTTTATTAACCTGACGCTTTGGTTTCTCACTGGAACCCGTCACCAGAGACGGAGTCCGATAAAGTTATTGGATTGCGTAGGCGATTAGAGCGAATAGTTACCTACATAACTTCGTCAACCAGTGCTTACGCAAACGAGACAAGAGACCAAATCCCACCGGCTCCACATTTCGGTGAGCTCTCCCGTACGTGAAAAATGCTTTGGAAGCCGTCAGTCGCCTTCTCACACCCTTCGAGTTGGAGTTGCACACAGACCAGAAGTAACCATAAGGCGTCAGATTATGAGGCCAAAAACCCACTGCTATGGCAAGTGGTGCTATGGCCTGGTGCAGTTTCAGACAAAGCAACTTTGTCGGAAAAACTGGAAGAAAACCCCGAATTTGAATGGCTGAGCACACAGCGGCAGTGAGGAGAAATGACGCCAGCTCCTAAGTCGCGGCTCATTCTACGGGATCGAGTCACACCTTCAAGTTTGATGAAGCAAAAAATTCTCGCTAAAGACCACCACCTGAGCCGCGAACAGCTTGAGTCATGGTTTTCCGGCATTCAGTCAATCAATAAGCGCAACGACCTGCCCGCCCCATATTCAGTGCTGGGACTTTACTTGTGCAAATTAGTTAGCCACGCGAAGACCGTGTGGATGATCACTGATCCTGGTGCCAATATCGTGCGAGTAGAATTGCCCCAGAGCTCACAGGGCTGGCGAAATTCAGCTGTCAGCCACTCGACTGAGGGCCATCCTCGCACCATGTTCAGCCGCGTTCAATGAGCATGGGAACCGCTAATATTGACAGGTATGCTTGTGAAAAGTAACAGCATGGCAACTGGCTAGTCAGATAATTATCACATTACGAGCACTTATCTGTGACGCACTCGGGAGCTACCAAATGTGATAGACATGCAGTGGCTTAGCAACTACATCCTATAAATGCTGAAAAACCTTGGCAATCCAATACCCTTATCGTACTCGGTCTCTGATGATGGATTCGATGAGGGATTCCGAAACTTCAGGCCAATAAATCTCTTGGTTCAGTGTTAGTGTCTCCTTCTATGTGACAATGGACCATTTATGTACATGGGCCTGCTACCGCTTGCAGTGATTAGTTATATAAATTTTTAAAACCAGTCCACTTCATGGAATGTTCAGCCTCCAAAACCCATCAGAAAACAGTTACTTGCGATACGATTGAGAACCGGAAAATTCAGAAGTTTAAGTAATTATGTTATTCACTCGATATGTAACTTTCAGCCTGGATCCATTCAGCATGTACAGCAACAGATAAACTTATCAGTTTCACAGAGATACAGTACCAATAGGAACTGGTTGCAACGCCATCAAACTGAATAAAAAATCAACTCATGTATTCAGTGCTCTGTGTACACTTACTCGCCTTCCGGCATGTAATGAGCACGGCTTGCACATAGATGCCGTTAATTGATGTGATAATGACCCTGTAACTTAACGCATCCATACTGACTATGGAAACGATGTTGGCCCACGTGCTCCAAGTGGTTCCAATCACTCTGCTCCGGGAAATTTTCGGTGACGAACAGAGGGGAGAGTTCATTGCACTTTCTCAGACTGAGAGTCAGAAACCATTGCTCATGTAGCTTGTGATTCATACAGATCCTACCACTTGGTACGACTTCAGCCTCGATGAACTTGAACTTTGGCCAAGTATTGTCCAGCGATCCGCAACGTGTGATTTAAGGTCATTGCTCTCCTCTGTCCATGCCTGTTTGACTGTCCGCGGCCAGATCAGTCTCATACTTTCTTCCATGTAGTTCCTTTTCCCGTAAATGTACCGAGTCCGGTGGACGACCGTAGAGGCTTCTTGCCATAGCCTTAAATCTTCCGACTTCATCCCTTAACACTTCTGCTTTTCCCTCCCCCCGTACGAGTGCAACACGAAAGCGAGTTGGAGTGGGTAGACGGTGGATGGCAACATAGACGTTCTTGAGCTCGCCAAAATTTAGAAGCGGCACAGCGTAATCTCATCCCATCTGGGCGCGTATTATGGATGAGTTGAAGCGGATAGCCATTCGCTCGGTGCACGCGTTGAAGCTGTTACATTTCAGGAATGTTCTCCTGCGTTGTCTCTTATTATGTTTAGACTGAACAAAAATCAACATTCAAAAAGTGCGAGTATGGCTTTTGAAACAGAGCCTCACTCACGAGAATTTGAACACATGGGAGATTATTCTCGTTTTCATTATATTTACTTACCAGAAATAGTTTGATGGATTTAACTTTCAATCCTACAAAATAAAATTGAAAAGAAATGTGACAGCACATGATGTTAGGATTTCGTTTGGCAGGAAACTTAGCCCTGGAATTTCTACGAGAATTACGATTATAGGCTGTCTGTTATGTCTGAAGCGGAAATTAAAAATATGAAATGCTTTAAATTTCTTTCATTTCTTAAGCTATAGATACAGTGAGACGTATGTGACTGCCTTCTTTTTGAATCTTAGAAAGGCTATAGAATAGAGTCGAGACCGTTTCTAGGGCTCTCGCCTAGACCTTGTCGACCAGAAATATTATTCTAGTTTTTGCTTGCCAACAAGGCTACCTAAAGTTTGCGTGTCAGAATTCTTAAGAGACTGAAATCGTAGGGTGCGTTGAAGTGGTGATCCTCCATTTAGTGCTTATTCTTAAAAAGTTAGACGGCCCTAGCCTATCCAGTGGTATAACGATCCCCTCTACCGACACCAGAGGGAGGTATTTGTCAGCGTTAAACATTCTTGAAATATGGTTTTTGACTTTCAAATCTACTTCACGTTGTCTGAAAGACTCTATAAGGGACGACACTTGGTGTCAGATAAAGAACATTTTCAGCCGGCCGGCCGATTCAACTGCTGTAGTCAAATACCGTGATGTGTGTAACGCTTATTTCTTCACCAACCTTGCGCTGGTGGTGAACATCTGGTTTACGCGTGCTGCACATAACCTGGTCACCATTAAAATTAATGGGCTACTGCTAGGCGATTGAAATATCACTTGTACGGAAGTGTCATAAAGCCCACAACCAGAAGAAGCCCTTGCAGCTTGCTTCTCTTTCCCAAAAAAGAACACGTTATCCCTCCAGTTATTTAACTTCCAAGTCACGATTTTAAGTCACGTTGAGATTGAAACGCGTCAGATCAACTGTAGTGAGAAAGGTGCCGATTTAAGGCGATGGATTCCACAGTGTCTGTCTCATTCGCTCTTTCCTCTCCGATAAACCATCCCTTTATTCCAGCCTCTGAACCACCAGGTGACGGGACTGAGTGCAGTGACTGACGTGACGTAAAGGCCAACGTCTAAGTCGTTTTCACACGCAATTACGGCAATCTTCATCGGTTCTCGCGAATTTAATGCAACCAAATAAGCATGTGTCATGATCCAGTCTGACTTTCGTTTTTGTTGACTGCATCAACAGCGTAGCCCGTCGTAGGGACCACGCAGTTCTACGCAAAATATTTTTCGCTGGACTGAGATGAAGCACATTGGTTTAGAAGTTACGGAAGCTTTAGTGTGTGTGGCTCCTTTATCTTTCAAGTTGATGTTCTCACGGTTTCATACAAACCTACACGGAAAACCTCAAGACTAGCAGAAAAATCAGAAATCTTCCTTGCCTTATAGCCACACAATGCATGCTGAGACCATTACGTCTAGGCCTTGGACGTCGGTCTGAATTAATTATCCATCGATGCATGATGGAAACTTTATCTTCGTACCGCACATTCACTCATTTCTCATCTCTGGCTCCATAGAGCCGTGCTCTGCGCAGTGGACGCACAGTGATAACCGTCCCTGACCAGTAAGGTAACCAGATCAGGCTGACTACTGAATGTCTGCGTGTGTGCGCATACAAAGGGCCATGCGGGGAGTTTATTGGATCAACGTGAAGTTTGCATTATGGAACCGTACATGCTACGGGGCTGTGCACTCCTAAACAACTGTCGCAGTGGTTCGGCGGCAAACCTAGACGTCGTCTCTCGCCGCGCCAGTCACCCAAATCAAATTTACATATGGGATGACAGACCGGCTTGGACAGCGGACACTTGCCTGTGAGATGCAAGAGAGAGTGTGGTCAACTCGGAAATATGGCACTTCAGCGCCTTTCTTACTATAAACTATCTGACGCACTTTTACCCTATCACGACGCGATAAAAGTCGGGCCTTGGGATGGTGCCAACTGACGAGGTAAGTCAGCCCTCGCAGGATGGAGACTCAGGCTGGAATGCCTTCTTTTTAATGTAACCTCTATGGCACTCCCACCTGCATAGGATACGAACTGCCCTCTTTGTTGCTTGCGGAAAAATCTGGTTCACTGTGGGCGTTACAGCGTGTATAGTTCAATTAGGTGGGCTATGGAAATCTATCCCTCATTGCACCAAATCCAGCCTCCAGTCGTCTTCACTCAGTTATACCATTTGGCCCAGGGCGCTGGGGACCAAGACCGCCCAGATTCTGTGCAAGTCAGTTATCAATTTAAACTAATTCACGCGCAAAGGGCCATCCTTCGCCCAGCGCGCTGCGGTGTACACTTTTGACATTACTGTTCGCGACGCTCGACTTCACGCGTTTGTGCGCGTCTTCATGCACAACCATAACGGACCGTGTGTGAGGGGTGCAGGTCTAAAACGCGAGTCAGCTTAGAGACGGCAATCGTTAACCAGTCTGCGCAGATTCCATGCCTCCCTCAACAAATACCGCACACGGGGTATGCTGGCGCATGCAGGCGCAGGCTTAATGTCTCCCAGCCACTTGCGCCCAATCTGAACATCACATGGCTGAACGTGGCTTGTGAACGCCAAATATATGGTTAATGCATCCTATGATACAACAGATACTGTCCTCCCCCTCGTCGTGCTTCCCCATAACTTACAAGGGTGACTGCGTAGCCTAGGATGTTGGTTCCTTTTTAACAATCCAAAGGCAAACCCCACGGAAGGGAAGGCAGCTGTGGTCGCCATGTGACCAGCGAAAAAGAGGCCGTTACGGCGCTCAATGAAGTCCGATTCAATCAACAGGGACAACTAGAATAAGTGGTTGCCATATACATCTTCTTTCAGAGCGAACCCTCTACTGGCAACGGGGAGGGATGCCAGAATTACCTTCAAGAGACATCATCAGGCGACTGTATTGCTTATCCGATCACATCAGTAACGGCCTAGTGACCATGGGGTTGCTACTTTGTAGGAAAAAATGGCTCTCTTCACAATGCTTGGCTGCACCTGTACGCGTACACCCAATACTGGGTGACATATCGGCCTATTCCACGACACGTATATACTCGACACCTCCCGTAACAGACCATGCCTCTGTTGTACGGTAATAATGCACTTCAAGTTGCCATCGCCGATATGCCGGGTAAAACGTCGCCTGCTAGACCATGCCTAGTACATCAAAGTATGTTCTTTGGTGTAGCTACTACAGGTCTTTGCTCTGGAACACCAAGGTAACCAGGACTGAACTTTTTAAACCTGTCACTTCACTGACGAAGCGTCACCCAGAATCATTTTTATTTCCAGGCACATTAAATATGCAGGGTTAAGAGCGTTTAGCGAAATGCTTAGTAAGGAAGGAGTGGAGGTAAACCCGGCGACAACTTGAAGGATATTAGTAGCTATTCACACCTCCCCAGTCCTTGCTGATATTCTGTTTGTGAAGGTTTCTACATATTACAGCAGGTTGGCCGTTGCGCTTGATATTATTCATCTAAATCGGCTTGTTCTTAAGTTTCGGTGGAGTGCAGTTACGACCAGTGTTACGCTGTATCCTAAAGGTTCGATTTGACAATTTCCCACTCACATTACTGAGAGGGTTCAGTCTACCGTACTAGCAACATATACTAATAATGGTAAATAAGAGCTTACGGGACTCACCCGTCGCGTTGGGCCTTGGCGCTCTCTCTCGAGTCCCGCCAGCAACCGCATAGCATCTATCTACCATTTTGTAATAGTCCCTAGTGAAAAGGGCAAGATAACGAGCCCGTGTATCAATAATTAGAGCGTTGAACTTCTGATCGACATGTCACAGGTTTGATCCTCGGGTTGGGCCCCACCTAGCATTGGTTATTAATAGCTGATGACGGCTAGAATGCCAGAAATGGCCATTTCAGTCTCCCATGTCTTTGCCTGTAATATCCATCTACCTGTTCGACTATTAACCGCTGCGCGGCTGCTGGTGCGTATCCAACGTGAGCCTCAAGGTAGAGCGGAACGAGTGAGTTTTCTTAGCAATTCGTAAGCGTTCATCAACGAATGCAAGTCAATGTTCCCGATCTAAACCGGCAAGACAACGAGCCCCTGACCCAAAGTTAGAGCCTTTGAATTCTAATCAACATATCACGGAATTGCTCCTCGGGTGGGGCACCACCTAGCGTTCGGTATGACTGGCTGCCGACGGCTACTAAGCCAGAAGTGGCCACTCCGATCCCCCTTGTCTTTTTCGGTTATATTATTTTGAACACCAATACCCACTTAAAGCCCAGAGATGCGTGTTTCACCTATCCTTTACCACCGCATTACACAGCCGTGAAGGTTTCTGTTCATCAGTGGATTCAAGCGTTTCCATATGTTTTTTATATCTGAACACCAGATTCCATCCTACCTACATTAGGGTCCGAGGAAATTAATGCACGAGCTTTGAGGAAACCCTTCGGACCAAACCCTTTTAGGCTCGGTACGAAAGTTGATACGAATAGTTAGGCTGAAATCCATCAGCTTTTGCGTTTAGTTTCAAAGAAAATTAATGCTCGAACTGTATAGTTTTGTTCCTAAGCATTTACTCCACGTCCGTTTAGTAATTTTCGTTAAAATTAAACAAGGCGTGACAGGTTTCAGTGTGGCTGTTCAGGTGGTTACATTTGATTGACAACAAACCATAGACCTTCGGTGGTTAACGGTGGTGGTTAACGTCCAATGTTTGGGATGGACTTACCAATGGAGTCATGGGAAACGGAAAAGCGAACGACATACGTGAAAGCACATTTTCAGCGACAAAATCAAACATTTTATCCGCACGTTTGAATGAGAACCGGGGCAAGAGTAGACTGTTTGGCAAGGTGAGTCCGTTGTATTTTGGGGTTCATACGTAGAGGTCGCATAAATTCTGTCGTCTCAGGGCGGCCATAATTTGCGAAGATATTTTTCCTAAGTGATATTGGTCGGTATGAAGAGGTGGATACGCATATACCCTATCGGGGGAACTCCGGACTAAATAATTCCTTCGGGGGCTACCAAGTGGAGATGGATCTTCAAGCCCTAGCAGTGTTACCTAAGTAATATGAAATTTTTTGCTTCAAGATGTACTTTGTTAGGTGAAGGCGTTTATTTACGTAATAAGATATTGGACGTCGGTTGTGCTACTTTTCTGTTTTTAAATATCGCATTATCTTTATGTTTGTTCTTTACGGGTAAAGAGTTGGCTACAAAGGTTTTAGTTCTATTATCACAGCAAGTTTCTCTGGCTGCTAAACATGTATGAGAGATCCCCAGAGCCTTCAGGGTGCTTTTCGAAGTTGTGAGGTCGACAACAGGAAGGTTTCCCAAAAAGAAGTCAAGGAAAACAGAGACGGTGGAACGAGCATTTCATGAGACAAAGAGCTTGTAAGGGGCTCTGCACGCAATTGCCGGTAGCGGCCTCCTCAGTCCAGTTGCTGTAATCCCTCCGCTGTTGAGACAAATTGACCCCAGGCGTCATTTGTCGCCTGCAGCCAATAAGTGAAATAGTGCACGTTGATTGGTTTAGAGCAGTCGTGGGGCTGGTGCCAAGACTCGGGTAGTTCCAGCAGGACGGACGGCATGAGTCAGAGTCTGCGCCGGCCATCACGTGAGCCGAATGCCTAGCTTAAGAGTGGTGAGCTAAGCGGTGCGCGTGGGAACGGACTACCACACACTCTTATATGGTCGGTTGTACCCTTGTTAGTTGTGGGTTCCTGCACTAACACTATCAGGAAAATTAATTTTCGTAAAATACGGTAAGACGCGAGTATATACTGGAACCTAACTGCCCGGGTTTCACTTCAGGGATCGCACTTTCTAGGCCCTTCGAAGACGATCGAGTAAAAATCACTTCACAATTTCTCGTGAGACCTGCAGGTACTGAGAAATCCATGCCGTAGAGGAGAGAAGTCGCATTAGTGCAAAAAGTCTGACGTACAAAATACACTTTGCTTGACAATGCACGTTGGAGGCAGTTCTCAAGTTGAGTTTTAGAGCTACATGTGTTCCTGAGGTGATTAAACGAAAGTGACATCCATCACCTAAAGATACAGGTTTCACCAATTTCTTAGCCAAACCTTGAAGCACCGCAGTCACGCATTATCTGGCAGCAAGAAAAACACAATAAAACTTGGTTTTGGTCGTATACAATGCTCTGAATATTCAGATTATTTGGCAAAAATCTAAATTATTCCGTTGGCTTTTAGGTAGTAAATCAGAAAAGTTTTAGCAGTTAAGCAGATGAGTTTGTCAGGAATGTTACATTCCTTGGTTGCACATTTCGGCCTACTCCTACTAATAACTACTTTGAGTGAATATCACAAGTTGAATCGGAAAACATACTGTAAAATAAAGATTTGCACGTGCATATTTCTGTCTAGCTACTTGTGGAAAGTGCGCTAGAACGGAGATCCTTCCTTGCTTCTTTATGCTTCTTTTCAGGTTGTAAGTGTTGTCAGAAAAATTTTCTAACACTAGTATATAGCATCATCTTCAAATCGAATATTTGAACGGAGAGATATAGTACTTTGGATTTAAAAGAATTAACAGTTTCCAATTTTTGTGACGCCATGTGAAAAATTGGGAAAATACTCACAAATTACATTACTTAAGCTATCTCATAAAACGTGATGCCGGAAATTGACACGATCAATTTTCGGCAACTTAAATGCGGCATATTTTATTTATTCGCCCAGCCAATTCCTGAAAATGCTATTTCTGTATGCAGAATATGTTTGCAAATAGTCTGATCAATGAACCCGTTTACGTTACCATGTATTCCAGTGGTTTTCTTTACAAATAGCTATGGTAAACTAATTCTGCGCATCGGTGCGTATTTTTCTTGAAGAAGAGAGTAATCTTAACTCGTGAGTTTTATCCCACGGAACTTGACATAACTGAAACTTATTTTTGTCCTCCAGGTAAATCAGATTAAGTAAGGTGCAAGAGGGCAGGTTATTTTAGAAATCCGGACAATTTATCGAATATTAAGATAAGAAACGCAAATCTGTGCAATTTACTGCCCTAAAATGCATCAATAATGTTTCCTGGTAATCCGTTGTTTAACTGACCTAACATATTTGCTATTTTTGGACTAAATCTTACATGTTACGAAAGCTGATCCCCCGTCGAAATTTATATTAAGATTGTAGCACATAGTACCATATTTTGAATGACCTTGTTTCCGCTTATGCGCAATAAGAAACGGAACGAGGAGAATAGTAGCAGTTTCTGCAATATTTTAATACTAATATAGCCAATGTTTTGCGCATTTAGGAATTGAAACTGTTGTTTAAAAGTAAAAGAGATAGCGAAAGGATTGCAATAAAAAGAAAAGTAAGTTTTATCATTTGCTGCAGAAAACATAACACTTTATTTCAGGGAAGTTAAAAAGAAGTCAAACGTTCGACTCTTTGCCTTGAATTAATCCTTCAAAGAGGTATAGTACGCTGACATCCGTCAGTGACATAACTAATTAAAACGCTTTTTAAAGAGGCAATTTATTTGTGAGGGTTTTTAATTGACCTAAGGTCAACTTTTCATGTGGACATTCATTTTTCGCGGTGATGAGTTTTCAGTTTTGGATGAGTCTACAAATATGACCCAAGCGGCCTTTGCATTAAGGAGAATGTGCAAGAACTCGCTATTTCGGAAAATACTTATAAGAATTTTCAAAGCTTTCCTAATCACAAAGAGTAGATGAAAAAGAAAAACATTTCTCGGTAAAATTGGTTTTTACTGGTGAATTTTCGAGCTGGTGACACCCACCCCGTCGTCAGATGAAATGGAAGCAAGTGAGAGAGTTGATGCCACACTAGACTGGTTAGTGCGACAGGAGAGACAGGCCATTGGCGTGTACGAGGGTGAGTCATGATACAACATAGAACCGAGTCTACCTTCATGGGCAATCGATTGCGAGCCCTAGCAGTGTTCACCCATATATAAAAGGTAAGGTTTCTTATTATACACAAAATTGTATGCTAAAGATCGCAACTGAAAATTCTGTTTTAATGTATTAGTCATTGATCAGCCAGTCAACATTTTAGCTTGTGGCAAATTTTTTTCCTGTGACGGCATTATCGGCGCAATCAAGTGAAACCCTGGTTGCCGTATTCAGCCGCATCTGAAGCAAGAAAAAAGGTAAAAAAGGGACAGTTCTCGTGAAACCGTATATGGATCTCAACAGCAATTTTTGGCTGCTTGGTAGCTGCCATTTTTTAAATTACAATTATTCGTGAAGGATATTTACGCACAAACTCCAATAAAGGACCATTTGCAAATGTACTAGTGCTGCTTTATTTGTTATTTTTTGTATGGAGAGGCCTTCATACATTTAAAACTTGAGTTTACTCGGTTATAACGATTTTCATGTTTTTTGGAATTTTCCGGTTTTCCAAACAAGGTTTGTATTTCTTAACTACGTAATATTAATTTATAAAGCATAATTTGCCTTCGTTTTAAGAATGATCATTCCTGTACTGCTGTAAGACTTGGGAGACGTGACGTGGGCTTATTTTGTGTAACCGGGCTTTCCTTCAAAATTCGTGAGATTTCATGATCTAGGAAATCTACTGTATACCATTTTCCCATAAAACAGGAAGCCATGCTGAGAAACACACGGGAGACTCGGTGGCGATTTTGGTTCATTCGCGACAGTCAACTAGCCATACCCAAATCCAATTTTTAATGATCCAAGAAAGGATCATGAATGCTTTGGGCATATACGGTTTTTCAGTATGAATTGCCTCAAAATCACGATCTTTTGACCACCATGGTTTATGCGCTTGACTAAATATCTTTTCTTCTCTGTTTTACCAAGGTTCTGTCTTCAAATAAATCATTCTCGAAAAATGACATTGACCTACAACGAGGCACCTGGAAAAGAAGGTACATGAACACATATGCCTCTCGTTAGTTAAAGGGGAAACAAGATCGATTTCAAATTCTATTCTCACATTTTTAGTCAATAATAGTCATTAAATCGATCAAAAACATTTCAGGTTGTCTACTGGACATCATCTAACTTCTTTAAAGGCCTATGCCAACGGGTGCTCACAACAGCTGAGATAGTGACAAAACGACTAGACTTCAGGTGGTGGTCACAGGCAACTTACCTGTCAGTGACAGTAAATCCCCGTATTCGGCCTATAATCATCACTTCCACCCTAATCTACCTTCTCCTTCCCCCAGTTCCAGTAGCCGACTTCGCCATGTTGACTGCATGGGACTTATGAGTATAAACCATATGACGTTTATGAACCATGTAAACCGTTCGTGTTTTCTTTGTCTATAAAACTATAAAGGTTTGGTGATGAATTAGCGAAGACATATGCTTGCCGACTGGACTTTTCAAATTGAGCATGGGAATATTCACAAACCTTAAAATGACCTCATAAGGAGATGACTTGCTTACTGACAAGTCAGGGAGTAGTTTCATTTGAAACTTCTCAAATTTAAGTATGCGTAGCCCCAAAAACAAATATATACGAGATTTTAAGATTTTTTGAACCATTGTTAACAGATATGTGGTTTAAACTAGTAGAACTTGATGCACACAGCTTACTATTTTTCGCTAAATGCTCACATAGGGAACCCAGTCATAATTCACATTTAAGTAGTCAAGCTCAACTTTTCTAGATGCCAGTTGAAGGACGTTAGTTAATTTTCGCTCTATATGGCCAAATGTAGATTGCGGTTTTCCACTTTGGGCATTCAGACAAAAGAAGTGATGTTTGAACTGAGTTGTCAATGCACAATCGATTCAAAAGTGCGAAACTATGCAACGTTGCAAAACTCAGCACGTAACCCATGTATAAATCAGACAAAAGAGTACATTAACATGCCTTTCGTAATTTTCATTTTGTCAGAGAATTTTTCCGCAATAAGTGTTTTCGTCTGCGTATATGAAGGATAAGAGTGTAAGTCATAGTTTACACCATACATTTTTGGAGGCAGCTGATTGACCTGACAGATAGGAAACATAATGCCTACATGGCTTTGAAGCTCATCAGCAGTTTAAATTAGACCATTAGCATATGCAAATTTTGAGTGTGCCGGCAAACTGAAGAAGTCGGTCCAACCGGCTCTTAAGAAGTTATAGTACGCCTCACCAGTACAAAGACACAAGTATCCCGGTGCAACAAGGCAATTTAACCGATTTGTTCACCGTGCGATCAACTTTATTGCATCACAATAATGTCTTTCCCTAGAACTCGTTTAAAGTTTTCCTCCCAGAACAATCCAAGGAGAGCAATGAGATTTGAAAAATATACTCTTCATGAAACCCCATTGGTTTTAGCTCATTAAGTCTCTTTACCTAAATTTTAGATGAATTAATCAAACATTGCCACTATAAGCGAAAATGTGGGTTCCAGAAAGTATTCGGGAAGAAGTAGATGCGATCACTGGAACAAGAACTTTATTCAACAGATGTTTTGGACTCACGTTTGAACCCATCATCATAGACGGCATCAGATACCGGCAATTCCTATACAACGAGTTACAGTATTCATGGGTATACAGTAGCATAGCAACCGCATCATATAAATACTGCAAACCCCTCTGTAGGAGTTACTATTATCGGCTAGGTACTCTGATGATGGGTTCAAGCGTGATTCTGACACGTCAGACGAATAGTCTTGTTCCAGTGATGGTATCTTCGTTATCAAGCATTTTGTCCCATTGGGTGATCGTCATCAAATATAGTGTAGTCCTTGCTGTTTTATTAAAAGACTAGTTTCTTTCCATCTGTCAATTTAGCAATGCCTAATCAAAATTTATTGGCTGAATGTTCCAACATACAAAAGCCAACGTTTTAACTTTAGCCGAGAATTCGTATTATTTTTTAACAGAATGTGCAATCGCTGTACTGCACCAGAGCCTGCACATAGGTGCGATCTCAGTAAATGTTACCCAAAATTCAAAATGGGTTATCAATTAAAACGCCTACGTATTTAAGGTTTGGGAATTGACAATAGTACATAGTTCAGTCATGACAAGTAGCTGGCATTTAAAAGAGCCTTTTTAGCAGTTGTGCAAAAATTACACAAAAACATGACTAATAAATTTGTAGGACTATTTTTCGTTGATGTTTGTTGCCTTTATAAACTGAAATATATTTCCCAGAAACCATGCGGAAAGATATTTTTGTGTAGTCATTTGGAAGAAAATTACATCTTCAAATTATGTTCGTAATAATAGGTACACTTTGTTTTTTAAAGTAATTCTAATGATAATCTTTTTCAAGGCTGTAAAATGTCTATAAATAAGTGCCGCGCATAAATTGCAAAATTTTCTGAGCAATATGAAATGTACTCCCCATAACGTATAGCATTGTTTGATTGTTCTCAGACAGAATGCGAACAGCAAGTAGTTTTGAAACCCTGACTATAACGTTAACATGAGATCAAGTTCAAAATAATTCCGAGACTAACAACGATTTTTAGAACCAAAATATATTCTTTTATATGTCAAAATTACAAACCGAAATTTAATACCAAACGAGTACACAAAGTGTGGTTAAATTTTGTACTCTTCGGTAGCTATTTTTTTTCAGGCAACCGGAAAGAAGTTCGCTCAAAATCCACAATTCGGGTGTGACTAAATATCTTTGGATTATGCTGCACGATAATGAACATTACAACTATACTTAAGTCATCTTTTGTGAATCATAAACAGATATTAGAATTTAAGTTAAAATTTTGTGAGGTAACATGTCTGCTGCATTTTTTCTGCACAGTCTGTCGAGAGAAATAATTAGAACTAGAATGTTCAATGGGTGCATTCTCAAATTTCATTCCTAAAGTATCGGATTCGGAGTCTACATTTGTCATCAAGTGACGAACAGTAGTTAAACTAGGCAGTCCAAGGCTCATTACCAGTTATGAGATTGACTTCTTGGCCTAAGAATCGAAACGTTTACGGTAGTTACCCAACGACTTACTGGATGAAAGTTACAATTCACAGCACTTCACTTCACTTCAGTAGGTCGTTGTCCGGCAATAAGCGTATATTTTGTCGGTTACAGAGTGCTCACATTCTGTCTATGCCTATTTGTGCTATAATATTTTATTTCTGTTATTCCCCTTGTTGAAGTTACAGCTTCTTTTATATGCAAGCGTGAGGGCATGGGTAAAAGGCAGAAATCAAGAAGAGACTATGGTGAGAAACCGGAAATAGAGATCCATTTTGTATTAATTAATTGCCGTTATGGATCAAATAAATCTTAAGTTATTGGTTAGCAAACCTCAAAATCCAAAAGTGTAGTTGGTGGAGTTAAACATTTTATTAACAAAATACCCAGGGATAACAATCCCTTCTGCTTCTGTGAAGGTCGCAACAGCTCCATGGAGTACTCTCGCTAATAAGACAGTGCGCTTCTTTAACATGATTGTATTTTTGGCTTCTTAATCTTTTTATTTCCTTGAAGCAGGATTGCATTTAAACTCATTAGAACCTGTGATCATTTTTTGAACTGAAGTAGGCGCCAATAGGTAATTTTTAACAGTTCTACCCATGTACGCAGCTCAAAGGAACACGCAGTTTGGTTTGAACCAAAAGCAATTTTATTGATTTACTAAGGGTTTTTGGTGGAAAAAATGAATAAAGCCGGACCTGATATATGCACTACGACATATGACAGTTTAGATGTTGTGAACACCAACGTCCACAGGGTGCTCTAAAGAGTGAGTGGAGGCCGCTAACTTGAAAGGGCATTGATTTGTAGTTCGATATGCACAAGCAACCTCTACCGCACCCTTTGCTCCCTCGTGCACCTCATTTAATTGGATGGAAAATATCCAGTCGATCAGGGGTGGGATCGGGCAAAAATATTCAATATATCGCGTCCGATATTAAATGTTGGAAAATGTGAAAAGAGTGAAATACTTTTGATTCTGAAGTGAAGGTAATAAAGTCTGTATTTTGCCAAATGAAACCATATAAAAGAATAAAGATTCGCGATGGCTCACGAGCTGCATTTTAATACTGCGCAGTCACAAACAGTAATTAAAGAATGCTGGCAAAAGGAAAATAGTTTGAAAAAGTCCTTCCGAAACAACAGCAGCATCATATTATATATCTCCGACTAATTGATGAAAGCCTGCATAGAGTTGAAGGAATGTACATTAACATGAGGAGCCTCAGCATTCTCATTGAAGCAAAATGAGTAAGAAAGGAGCTCTGCAGAACATATCATATAAATGTTAGCTATCAAACATGGTAAAGTCCTTTTCATCAGTTATCCCCTTCAAGGCTAGGTTAGCAGGCCGATGTAACGTTATGTTTGAGCTCTTATGTTTTTTACGTTACTTTTAAATTCAGGGTTTTGATTTTCTGTCTTTTTTTTACCAGTTTGGTAAATGAAGAAGGAGACGTGAGCACTGAAACAAGAGCCTGACATTTCATATTCTCTTTCAAATCCATCTTCAGAGACAGTCTCACAACAGGGTTATCTCAGATCCAAACGGTGCAGTATTTATAGGGCGTGATTGCCAGGCGATCACACATCAACCATATTTGGCAGTCCTCGTTGTCATCGCTGGGAGTCGTAGTTGATACGAGGATTGCTTGTTGGTCCGTACCCGAGCCGTTAATGGCCGTGATTTGATCACCGTTATCGATCTTTGGGGTGACGATTACTCGGCTATTTGGCTCGCTGTCACCCGGAACATTAATCACAGGCATCCTCCACGCACGGCCAGTAATTTTGCAAGGCGAAATCACAACCCAATATGGAGGTGGAAGATCAATGCGCTTGTTAATTGACTGTGGGCCGGAGAACCAGGACTAAAGTAGCTAACGGCACACGCGGTTGTCACCGGTGGCGAGAATTTCGGCCATATCAAACTTATGGGTATGACCGGGTCCCATCAAATGAGCCGCGACCTGTGAGTTAGCGTCCTTCCTCGCCACCGATGCGTGCCCGGCCATTCACGTGCAGAGTAGTCTCCCAGTTTCTCCGACGTAGTTGCTTTGCTCACAACACGATAAAAGCAAAACTTTAACCTGCACCAAACTTTGGTGAGCCCTCCCGTACGTGAAGAACGTCTCGGAAGACGTTAGCCGCCTCCTCATGTCACTCGGAGTTGGATTTGCACACAGACTAGAGGGAACCATCAAACACCCGGTCATGCAACCGAAAAAAGCAATGACAAGTTAGGACGTCTACAGTCGTTTATCGGGTCTGATGTATCTGCGAACAAGCGCGCAGCGGCGGTGAGGAAGGACGCTTACTCCCATATCGTGGCTCATTCGACGGGACCCGGCCACACCCGCAAGTTTGATGCGGCCGAAATGCTCGCCAGCCGTGACAACCGCGTGAGCCGTTAGCTGCTTGAGTCCTGATTCTCCGGCCCACAGTCAATTTACAAGCGCATTGAACTTCCACATCCATATTGTGTTGCTAGTTTGCCTTTGCAAAATTACTGGCCACGCAAAGTGAATGCTTGTGATTAATGTTCCGGGTGACAGCGAGACAAATAGCCGAGTAATCGTCACCCCAAGGATCGATAACGGTGATCAAATCACGGCCATTAACGGCTCGGGTACGGACCGACAAGCAATCGTCGCATCAACTATGACCCCCAGCGAGGCCAACGAAGACTGCCAAATATGGTGGGTGTGATCGCCTGGCAATCACGCCCTATAAATACTGCACCCTTTGGACCTGAGATAACCCTGTTTTGCGACTATCTCTGAAGATGGATTGGAGAGGGAATCTAAAATATCAGGCTCTTGTTTCATTGATTGCGCTTCCTTTTCATGACTACCTCCTGGAAGTCACCTTTGCGCTTCTATTAGTTTAGTAAATTTTGTCCTCTGTCATGTGCATTTGATATATGAATTCCTAAATCAGTATATCTGAACTCAATTTGGGAATTTTATTTTCAAAGTATTGAGAAACGGATGCCCAGTTTCAGAAGAATTCTAATCAACTCTTTCACCAATGTTGCTAGCTTGTACGGAAACACCGAATTTGGGGTACATCATCGGTCATCATTCTCATATGTATTTAAGGATTCTTGACCACCGTCGTTGGAACATGTGTTGGCACATAGACTGGCAGACCACCTGACACAATAAACAACTGAACTTAGGTTCAAGCTTCGTCTGGTGTTGGGGTACGTCATATTGACAGGGAAAATATGCCTAAATTGGCTATTCCATACTCTATTAACCACATGTGATTTCTGTGTAGAAGAACATCAAATCAATGACAAATAGTAGACAACTCATTTAACGTTCGGTGAACGTGTTTAGCGAAAAATTCAAATAATGACGTTCGTTTTTGGTAACAGTAATTTTAACTTCACCTTTGAGGTTGACAGTATAACGTATAAGATTTTTAACAAGTAATTTACGAATTATGAAAGAGCAATATTATCACAGGTCGACGTGGACAGTTTTAGGCATCAAATTCATCCATTTCGAAATGCTACAACAGTGAATTCCACAAGTTCCTTTACAACGTAAAGATAAAAGCAATTTACAATCTGTTGTTTTTTCGTTCTGTGTGAAGTATGCAAATGAAAATACTTATAACTTTCAAAAATAGATGCTGCCAAACGAATGACCATCAATTATCACTTTGGAAGTGCGTGCTTCGGTTAGGGTATATTGTATTCCGTGAATTGG
This sequence comes from Schistocephalus solidus, assembly GCA_017591395.1. NCBI lineage: Eukaryota > Metazoa > Platyhelminthes > Cestoda > Diphyllobothriidea > Diphyllobothriidae > Schistocephalus > Schistocephalus solidus. The sequence continues at coordinate 346,118 of WEDG01004495.1, forward strand.
TTTCCGAATGTTGTTATCAAGCTGCTAGATAGTCCCCAGAGTGTTGAGGTATAATCGAGATTTCTGGAAGTCACAAATAATAGACTCACGTGTCATCAAATCACGCAAATGTAGAGGTCAGCTGCAATCTGAATTCCACAGAAGCCCTCGTTGTTTGAAAATCAGCTTATAAGGCTGCATTCTGGCTTCATCCACATGCGTAGTTGCTCCATCATGTTGTCACCATGTCTCAGGCCTTTCCGTCTTCGCTGAAGAAGACAAAATCATCCAGCCATCTTCGACCTCAAAAGGAAGTTCCGATTGCATTTTCGGATGTTATGCAGCGGCACACGGTGACCTTAGGAGAGGGCAGTTCATGTTGATGGATGGCCTTTGGATTATCCGTGTCCGGAAATATATTAGTTTACTTAAACCCAGAACCATCCAGGAAAAATGATCATAATGATCCGTGACACGGAAGTAACACATCCATACTTTTTGCATTTAAATATTGAAGGGATAATTGTAAAACAATATTCAAGAACGCTTACGCGTTGCTAGGTCGTGAGTTTATTACTAGTAAATTTCCATGGGATATGTTTTACCATTGAAGTAAATAATGAAAAAAAACCGAGTCTCATGGGTCACTTTATATAAGTTTATATAGTTTATATAGTTTATATAAGTTTATATAGTTTATATAAACCCAAAACCATCCAGGAAAAATGATCATAATGATCCGTGACACGGAAGTAACACATCCATACTTTCTGCATTTAAATATTGAAGGGATAATTGTAAAACAATATTCAAGAACGCTTACGCGTTGCTAGGTCGTGAGTTTATTTCTAGTAAATTTCCATGGGATATGTTTTACCATTGAAGTAAATAATGAAAAAAAACCAAGTCTCATGGGTCACTTTATATAAGTTTTTTTTTGCACACCGTCACTCATACGGCTTTGATGCTCATCTAGATCATTTCCTTTTTACTTGGATGTATACATAGAATTTGAGAATTTGCTTACACTGATGGAAAATTTTAATACAATTTGTTTTGGACAACTCACGGCTCGGAGATATTTTCCACACAAGGAGCAGCAACAAACTAACAGTCACGTTTCCTGCATATATAAATCGACGATGGACTGACGCCAAGACGCATAAGATGCAAAAGCCCTGTTGCTCGAACAGTGGGCAGGGATGTCACGAGGCAATTTATCAAGCGGATAGTGCAGCTTACCATCAACAACTGTCACCAATATCGGAGGAAACACATAGCTGCGTTCAAGCAAAATGAAATTTTTTATCCACAGTCTTGGTAATTCGGTAGTCTAGCACTTCGGGAAGACCGCTTATGCTTTGGCCTAACAAAAAATAGCCAGGCAGGGGAAGAGTTTAGAACAACAGCTGACTAGGTTAAGGCTGAAAAACACGCGAAGCGTATCTAGGTAGCTAAAAATGAAGTTAAAACTGCCACAGAATACAGCATTCTTCAAACACACAGATGCCGAGCCGATAGATTTCCAAGAAGTCCAATCTAATTGGAGTCGAATAAACAGATTGAAGCGAGTTGCTTCCCTACTGATGGCGCAGATCAACTCAACACTTTTAATAAAGTAAGTCAAAAAACTAAGTTAGAACTGAAGATGAATAACAAAACGGCCAATAGTCCGAAAAGACTACATTTACAAAATCAGGACTGTTCGTACTTACAGATAACTTTTCTGACCTGTAAATAAATCACATTACAAAGTTCAAACAGATAGATTTAGTAGCTGTCGTACGAAAGTATGTTCCAAATTTTACCTGAACTTAACCTGCACACACTATGCCAACTCTGTTCAATAGTTTGCTAAGGATCTGCAGACAAGGGTTTCCTTAAAAGTCAAATACTGCCCTTCTTCGAAGTTGACAAGGTGGATGAATTCAGAACTGGCATTGTCATCAGCAAATCCGACTAATTCGATTCGGTGAGCCTCCGATTAATATCTCCGATAGGGAATAATTTGGTTGAACAACATCTTTCCGGCATGATTTAATTGTTCACATCCACACTATGGAATTTTACACAAGAGTTTGCACCTCACGGTCTGTCCTAAATACGCAAAAACGTGTAAAAGTATCACTGGGGCAGCCTAAATGTAGCTAAATAGGACTCCATTATGCACCCTGATGTCCTGTTTATTGAAAAACTGGTCCTTTGGGAGCTAGAATGGAATGTCCTTTGTCGGAATGAGAAGGCCGGTTGATGCCATTATTTCGAAGGCACTGTCATTTTCGTCCAAATGATTATGCTTTAGGATTCCCTAAACCTTCCAAAGACAAGCTCGTGAAAAAATTAAAATGATGAATGGAGTATAACAGGAGCGACAGCTGCCCTTCCATGATGTCTTCGTCAGGCTAAGTCCTAGATTGTCAATCAACAGGACGGTGTTAGGAATGCACAAGCATGGCACATCCTCTCAGTGGCCGTAAAAGCAATGGGAAGACTTATAAACAAAGCTGGGTGAAGACGTTTTTCAAACTGATTCAGATCCACCGAAGAAGCTTGAAGTAAAAAGCAGCGAGTCCTAGGATCACTACGAACATGTTCCGAATGACCATTCAAAAGTCGTTAGGGTCCAGCGTCTATCTGTTACCTCCAGAAGGACCCAAAACAGAAACTTCACTGATAATATGACATTATTCGCCACATATGCTGCTTCACATTTGATCGTTCACATTAACGAGCGATCAGGCGTTCAAAGTGCACACTGACTAAATTTATCGCGCAAAGTCGAATTATTCGGATTTACGAAAAACTATTGTCCGGTATAGTCTATCCTATCTATTGCCTAAATTGAACTTGGAATTACAAAAATCAGACTAAACATAACCTATGCCTACAAGAAGCAAAGTTGGCAGCCAATATTGTGATGATTTATAATAAAAGCTGTCCAAAATTTCGAATAAGGTCAGTTTTTAAGTTTTGTAGCTAGGGAGATAATTGTTCAAGTCCGTAGTTAACTGAAGCTTAGGCCTTTAATGAGAATCACTCAAATGACGTAACGACAATGCGTCCACGTATTGATTCTTGCGCAATCAACCTCAAAATTATGGTACAGGGCATTGAGTGGTTAAAGATAGATTAACCAATTATTTGTGCAACTGCTACTGTCATCTCGTGCAAGGGACCATGAACAAGATCGAAAGCCCACAAAAAAACAAATTTTACTGCTGCTCAATAATTCACCTTATTTCTAACCTGAAAATATGGCTGGAGCTTGAAATTGTGTTTCTATAGAATGGTTAGTAGGAAACATTAAGAATACGTATTGTCATTAAAGTACAGCAAATGGTATTTGCTAATAATTGCACAAGACTAAGAATATGGTGGTTTGCTTTATTCAACAGAAGATGAAATGAAATTTTTTCACCTCGACCCAACCTAAGGTGGTGTATAACCTGGCTGACAACGACTAATAAGCCAGGTCGCCCTTGTCTTTGTCGGCAATATTAAGCTGCCTTTTCTACTAGCCACTTTGCGGCTGCTGGCGGGGCTTGCGAGTGAGCCTAAATGCAGAGCGGAACGAATGAGTTCCGTTAGCGATCGGTGAGCGTTCATTAACGAATGCAAATCATAATCTAATGGGGCAATATCTGATGAATACGGTTGGGTGGGTATGACTTCACAGTGAAGTGATTCCAACATTTCCACTACTAATTCGCTGACATGGAACCTAGTCTTTTCATTCTGCTCAATCATATTATGATGTTTTCCATTATATTCTTAAGAGATGGTCTTAGCAAATCATAGCACTTCACTTATTTGTTCCCACAATATGTACAACATAATCTTGCTCCCATGAATATCTTGTTTTGGCACTGACCTTTATGCCTGCCAAGCATTGTCCAGGGTTTCGCCGTGCAGGTTTATCGCAACAGTTCAATTGTTTTCCCAAGTTACTGTTCATTGGAAAATAGAATATTTAAGGCCGTATTTCAGACGTGGCTTGACGCTTTGTCTGTTATCTTTCAGTCTATTCATGCAGCACCCACATTTGATGTTTGGTAGCATTGTCAGTGCTTGCAAATGTTTGCTAGATACATTTGCTAATACATTTGGCATTTTTTAAGCATTTGAAACGAATCGTGATCGATTAAACTTTCAAATTCATCATCACAATTTTTCAGCTGTCCTGAACACTCCTTAGATTCTGGGTCTAAAGCATCATTTTAAAGCGCCTGAGCCAAGTCCCGAATTTTCAGGTAAAAAAGCATATTCACAATAGGCTTCCACAAAGAAGGGATGAATTTCAACAGAATTTTTTTCAACTTCAAACGAAAAAGCAATGGTTCTCGCAAAGGTTTATTTTTGGCACAAAAATACCCATATTTTCTCTCGAACGAACATATTAATTTAAACGCTTCAATTTAATCCTAGTGTAAGTATTACAAATTCGGTCAATAAAATTGTTAACGCAGGTGTTGTCTTTTTTCATCTCCTCAAGGCAATGCCCGTTAAAACATTGAAAACCATTTGTACGAATCAAATACCGTATCTTATAATGTATAATAAATTAAAAGAAGAAATATCGTTTAAAGTAAAGTATTCAGGTTACGCTGAGAAAGACAGGACGTGTGAAGGAATACAAGCCATTCTACTTCCTTAATGCCCAAATTGTTTATTAGTAAACGTTCGGAGGCATAGACTACGTCGTAGGTCTCAAACGCTAATGCTGATTAAACTGCGATAATTTTAAGTGAACAAGCACCGTGGGATCCTCACGATTTCACTTACGTGGCTGTAATAGCATCAGTAATTGGTTTTATTAGTGCTCTATCCTTTGTCCTACCTAAACGCTTATGCGCGCTAATGAACCTTTAAATTTCTCAACGTATAGCCTGTTTCCTCTTCTTCTAAAACTTTTATAGAACACTAGTTTCAAGGAATACTTTTGTTTTACGGTCATACAATTTGTTATGCATCTTGGCAGGAAATTTATTAGGGCTTTCTGCTTAATATTATCTAAATATTTACCTTAAAATGCATTACATGGTGTTAAGTGGGACAGACGCGTAAAGACTTCCTCGGTGGTGAGTATGCAAAACCCCACGTCACTCGAGGCCTGGTCGTTTGAATCCTGATCGTAAGCTGACATCGTAAAGTTTGAGCCCGTTCCATATAGGTTTTACTTCTTAACCGCCATTGAAAGGACCTGGATGTGTGCGACTTGAGCACATTAACCTGTTTCCATCCCATTAGCAAGACACCATACGTGAAAGCAGAGTATTAAAAAACGCTTAAATATGACAATTCCTTTGCATGGAAAATTTGGCTGGCGAAGCAGCAAATATAAATCAGGACATTTGTACAGTTTTGTGCATGTATAGTTAACGGAATATCTCTAGCGAGCGTTATCTACCTAAAATTGTAAACACCATATGGACTTTATTTAAATATAGCATTCCATATAGCCGCATTCCATGTAGCGGAACAAATTTAGTAAGCGGTTAACAGGATAAATACGATAATTGTTCGTATCTCGTTGTTAACCCTTCAGTGTCGCCGAAAACACTTTGCCTAAATAGGCTGTAGTGGATAGATTCTTTTTGGAAATCTAGACGACCTGCATGGGTAACCTACATTTTGCTAACAAGAACATGCACTTCACATAAACAACAATGAATCTGAATAGGCAGTTGATGATCAGGAAATCACTGAGGCTGTTTGATGGTTACAATTATCGAATTCACAGTGGGTTTGGCCTGCGACATATAACCAGAAAATGTTGGTGTCAGACGGAGAAATTACAAGATATGGAAAATGTTCACAAAGGGAGACGAGTGTTCGAGTTCCAGGCCCATGAATGTAAAGATAAAAAAGCATTTTGTTTTAGTGTAGTCAAATACGCCTGTTAAAAACGTGCCACAACCTTAATAGATATTCTTTTTTTACTGGCTTATATAACTCGGGGATGTTTATGTGTAACATTCAAGGACAAACAGATTCGTCCTCAACAAATGAATGAGGAAGAAGAATTGTCGAGCACCGAAACAAGTTGTTTCTGACGATGGACTCCTGCGTGAGTTCGGGAATTTGGAAGAACAAATATATTGTTCCGGTCCTCAATAAGTCTTTTTCTTTACTGACAAAAACTTTTGACAAGGAGACAGGCTTGTTGATCTTACTGCAGTGACCAGAGAGTGGGCACAACTTGTCCCCGTTTTTGCTCATTCCCTTTCACTTCCCTATTGTCGTTTCTGGCTTAAATCTGAGTATCTTGAATTAAACCGTTTTTTCTTAACAATGTGGATGTGTAAGAGTTTTGCATATTGACAAAAAAACTCATTGTCAATGTCAAGAAAAAACTTAAAAGTACTACTTGCCTTCTATTTTGGAATCCTGAGGTTTCCCCAGTATCCTGGCCCGATTTTCATTTCAGATGATAGCTAATCTCTTGTTTTCCATTTTTACTGGGCTTCTTAAATCTACTGGTATCAAACTATTTAGAATACAAACAATGGAGCGTGTATAATGGAAGCGTATTCCTGTAAAAGGCGAAAATAAAGGGACTTACTATTATGCAAAACTTCTAGCAGTGCAATCAGTGAATACTTCATTTTCGTGAATAGCCTTTTGCGTGCAAAATTTTTTAATTTGCACAAAAGTTAACGTTTGCTGTAGTCGTTTTTATGCCATATTATAAGTGCGCTTTTAAACTCGTTTTCAATGGTACAACTACTACTTCTTTTCAGACATAATGAACTTTTAGTAATCGCGAACCAAAAAAACGGGAAAGCCTATTTATAGTGGCTTGAGTTTAGACATTTGAAATGCGATCTTGCCCCTGCATGTACCAGTTCCAATCAGCATTTTAATGTCAAAACAAATGAAATCCGTGCGTGAGCTGTTTGATCCCTGGAAGCTGAAATTGGCTAATATTACACAAACATTTCAGCTTGAGGTCGTCACGTGATGTTTTTCATTGACTTTTGAAGAAAGGTGTATTTCTCAATGCAAATAGACCTTGATCACACGAAGAAGATTCCCAACTTAATGGGACAATTTACTCCATGTTTCCCGGCAGCCATATAATATAGAAATGATACTTCGTTTGGGGGGCATGGTGAGATGTACAGGCAACTCCTTTTAGCGACTCGTATCTTCCCGTGTTTTACCGCTAATATTTTAAGACCAGTTATTCATTTTTTAATTCTTTATTTTTGGTAGTATGTTTCAAATATATTGGAATTTAAAAAGTTCCGTTAACGCAAACTTTTGCACAATATTTAATGAAATTATTTGCGGAGAAACTTTCACCACATCGGTTCTCTTCTTTTTCCTTTCGTTTGGCCGTTTAACTTGTTTTTGTATTCTTGCTTGTTAAGTGCCAAAATTGCTTGAGTACTGGCAGGATTTCTGTTTGAGGAGCATTTCTGTCATCACTTTTGCAACAACCCTGAATACGCTTACCCATTATCCCACTGTTTGGCCTTCGAATGAACACCATCTTCCTATGTGAACAGGCAATTTGAACTTCATCCCTGACAGTGATCCCTCCCCTGGAAAACTAGAGCTTATGTAATTTGAACATTATCTGTTCCCAGGCATTTCTGGCTAACATTCAGCATCGTTTGTCTCCAGTTATCATAGGTTAATGTCAAAATATGGAGAAAAAATTACAAGTCTATTAACAAAGGTACGGACTGAGAAAACACTGAAGGAGTCAAAAATATTTTTTCTAATTAACAATGACTGATGTAATTAAAGTTTTTGACATAAAAACACATGAAGGTGGGTGCGCTTAAATTTATTATTTGGTTTTTCTAAAAATTTAGATAATGCTAGGTAAATAACACGCTGAGTTTTGAACTGTACACGTTGATCGCAGATTTTGTGGAGTCTAACTACACTGGAACAAAGGTTTAGTACTCTGCCCTTATCCGAATCAACATTAGATAGCATATTTTGACATACAATATAATGAAATACAAAATGCTTTTGTTTGAATTTGGCGCTAGTAAAATTTCAGACAGCCTCTTCGTTATGATAGGGTTTACGGGAAAAATGACAACCCTCAGTACCGGCATTAACAAGAGAACGCTAGCTTATTCGTCTAGTAAATTCTAGCCATAGGCTGCACAGATAGAACCGATTAGTCTATAGAGCTCATATCTCATTTTCAGATACTTCATATACTGGCAAGCTGGGTCCCCATCCACTTTCATTGCAAAATAGACCACCTAAAATCATCTCGAAATTATATTTCAATGTAGCTGCATTCGCAATTTTTGTATCTTTGTTGTTGTATTCCTATATTAAATTGGTTTTTGATTCAAAAAAATTACCTTAGTAAGGTTCTCGTATTGTATTTTCATGCAGGATAATCCCAAGACATTTCAGCATGTCACCTTTCAAAGGAACTTCATTCTGTCCGCCAGTAAAAAGTATGCTTTGTGCAAAATGGCTACTTATGTAGCATGCAATTTTCTAATTAATTTTCAATGGTCCTATTAAATGAAGTACATTTTATAGAAAAAATGCACACAGATGTTCCTTCCTTTAAACATTTGATAGAAAATTACTTCTTCAAATTATATACTTGAAGGAAGGCTATCTTTTGGTTTTTAAAAAGTTTCTAAATTGCAGAAAACGTTCGAACCCTACCGACCGTCACAATTGAATTTAAGGTTTCCAAACTACGTGCTGTGTACATTCTGTGTAATTGAAAAGCACATATTTCTCTATGGTATGAAGAGGAGCCCACACCGTTCCCATAAAATGTCTCAATAGATTTGGATCATTTTTTTAGATTCTCGGTAACGTTAATAAATTACGGATACCATTGTTGTCGATTAATATTTCAAGGTTCTTAAAAATCTCATAATGAGAGACTTTTTAAAACCGAAAAATACACTTTCTTCCAGTATAAGATTTGAAGAAGACGTAATTTACTATCAAATTATTAAAATACATAATACTTTTATGCATATTTTCTGTAAAATATATTATAATTAAAAACAGCATCGAAAATCAATTACAATATTGCATGCGACTTTAGTAGCCATTTTTTATAGAGCATAAATTTTACGAGCGGTCAGAAAGAAACAGGTTCAAAAGCTAGCCTCCTACCATGGCTTACATATCTTGAGGTTAGGCTGCACAATAATCAATATGGTAACCCTAACTAAGTAATCCGTTTGAATGGAAAATGCATTTTAGAATTGCGTTGACATTTCATTGGACATGGAATCAACTGTAACTGTCAAGCAGCTGACTGTTTGTTGCTATAAATGAGGGACTTTGGCTGATATTCTAATGAGAAACCTCATAACGTATGACGTCAATGCTTATAGATGCATTATAATTTGGCCAGTTGATGCGGAACTTGCAACTATGCCCACCTCCACACTTACCACGAGGGCAAGTTTTATTAGGCCCATTGCGGTTGGTTTAATTTGATGTCTTCTTTAGTAATGAAGAACTTGATACTGGACCTTGACCACCTTGCAAAACGTAAAGGCAACAGCCTTGACCAGTACAACATTTTGCACATCGCTCTGGGGAGTTGATGAGGCTTAGTAGTAGTTAACGTACAATCCAGCTCACTCATGTCACTCTTGTTTAATTTACATTAGTCTCGGGAGTTGAAGAATAGCTGGTACAAGAATGTCATCATATGCAGTTAGCGTTTGGATAGACATCTCTCAGTTGGGAAGTTTTCAATTTTTTTAAATGCAGCGGATGACTGCTCAACGTTACCCCATTTACCACGAATATCCTCCTCAAATATTCAATATTAAAACTTCAACGAAGGCTGAATAATTGAGGACTGTTTTTAATTTTCACACATACACAACTTCAAAATGGTCTTCAACCATCGACTAACTTGAACGTTCAGCTCCGAGAATTTGTTCACTGATGGCCATTTAAATATTGAAGTTATTGTTTTGTTTGAGAAATTCGATAAAATATGATTCCTCGTCATTTCCGTCAACCATATCAGCACATGGCTCCATTCGACCTTGGTTGTTTGTTGTTAAATTGACGAAAAATGGAAACTTTTAGCTCATATATAACACAGGATGACCGAAATACCATCTGCGCGCTAGCGTAGAGATCTTTGAAAAGTGGCTGGAATGTGTGTCAAATTAGAGGTTTTGCGAAGTGTATTTTAAATTCCTTAACTTTGAAGTTAAAACACAATGTCCTATTCAGTGACAATAAATTACAAATAAACAAAAAGACGCAGAAAAGGAAAAGAAAACTGCTTTAACGAAGCCGTTTGTCATAGAAAAGACGGGAAATTCCGCTGTAAACTGTAGTTATGTTACGCTTCTTTACTTTATCTGCAACATTATAAAAGAAAGCCGTACAGGGCGTTTTTATAATTGAAGAATCCGAGTGTTTAAATGAGTAACCTGTGAGAAGCTGAACTCGATTTATTACCCTCCGATAATCAGACATTTTAATTCTGATGCCCATACCTTTTTGCCTAGGACTATAAAGCATGCAAAAAGTGGTCAATATTTTCTTAAATTTTTCTTCAAGAAGTGCGTATTTGGAAAACCCACACCATAGAGTAGCAACTTAACCCAATTTTGAAACATACTGTGGGAGAAACCCTCATCTGTACCATTTTGATGAGACCGACTTAAGCAAAGCAAGTGAGCGACTGTTCGTGCAAACCGATGTACGCAGACATTTAGCGCAAAACTGACGGACGGCAAAGATCAAATGTACAACTGGTTGGTTAGTAGAAGAAGTTGCGTAGGCACGTATGCTTTCAAACCTTGTCTCTACCATATGTGACAAACACTAAGCTAACCGTAAAGCACGTACAGTTTTGGATGCAATTTTCGAAATTTTAGATATCAAAGACTTAAGAAACGGAAGATAGGTTGATATGTTTCTAAGAAGCTACGTTTAAGTGAGAGGTGTTCGATTATCTTTTGAAATACCAAGATAAATAAAGTTGAGGTCTGTGAAATCGAAGTGTTCTGAATAAAAGCCTGACTTCACGCCTTTTTCGTAATGACTCCCACGTTCGGTAAATAAGTAAGCACATTCCAGAAATATGAATCACGATATGACGACTTTTTACTTCGCTAGAAATTGTAAAAATATTCATAATTTCTTTATATAAGTCTTTGCCAATTAATCAAAAACTTCTTACATATTGCTATTTGTAAAATTATAGACATCCAAACTCGATGGTTGGGAGAGCTAATAACTCAGGGTCCTATATGCTAACCCTAGCAACTAGGACTTTGCCATCATGCATCGAATTTTATGCGTTGTTTATAAATGAGGTGATTTTATTAGACTAATAGTTGAACCAAATTTTTTAAAAGGTAAATATCTCGATCTATCGTTCGTTGACGCAAGATAGGACACTTTTAACTCGGTACCAATAAGCCGACCAGATTTGAGCATACCTGCTCCTTGTCAAATAATCGTTAGTTAATCAAACCAAAAATCATGTTTTTGAATCGAAACATGCAGGCTATGTTGAAAAGCAAATTGAAGATTTTAAACGGGAATTAAGTTGGTGTTCTTCTTTTAACGTGCTAGAGATAAATATGCAGCCTCCAAAACCTTGAATGGAATATTTAAAACTGCCGGTTTCCTCGCCTCGATATTTTGCTATTCAAATTATAAAACCTTTAGAAGAGGATTTTTGCAGATTTGAATAATTTCTTTGACCCACATGTGACCCAGGTGTGATTA